>JBBBDQ010000743.1:687500-1287500 GCA_037127315.1 Ascarosepion bandense | reverse complement strand
TTGGTATATTAGGGTTTTGGTTATATGTAGGAATTCTAAGACCGGCCATGTTTTTTTTTTTTTTTTTTTTTTTTTTTTATTGTTCTCTGTCATTCCCTTGCTAACTGGACACATGGCTTGGAGGTGATTCCCCCCTCCATCACACTACTGTCTGTTACTGCTTGCTTAAGGTAACTTAATCTCTCCAGAACTCTCCAGAACTGTATAGAAGAAACAGAATGAAGATAATTTTGAAATTTTCTTAACTTTTTTTCTGTCAGCAAGCCTGCAATTGGTGAGTTGTAGTGTGATCTTATTTTTTATTATTTTTGAATTATTTATTTACTTATTTTTACTTGTATTTTTTATTTTATTTTATTCTTTTCGGTTCTTATCTTTTCTGCCTAATTTTTTGTGTAAATTGTTCTTAATTATGAAATTTAGGTTTGGTATATTGGGGTTTTGGTTATATGTAGGAATTCTAAGACCGGCCATGTTTTTTTTTTTTTTTTTTTTTATTGTTCTCTGTCATTCCCTTGCTAACTGGACACATGGCTTGGAGGTGATTCCCCCTCATCACACTACTGTCTGTTACTGCTTGCTTAAAGGTAACTTAATCTCTCCAGAACTCTCCAGAACTGTATAGAAGAAACAGAATGAAGATAATTTTTGAAATTTTCTTAACTTTTTCTGTCAGCAAGCCTGCAATAATTAGGTTTAGCCAGTGTGATCTTATTTTTTATTATTTTTGAATTATTTACTTATTTTTACTTGTATTTTTTATTTTATTTTATTCTTTTTCGGTTCTTATCTTTTCTGCCTAATTTTTGTGTAAATTATTGTTCTTAATTATGAAATTTAGGTTTGGTATATTAGGGTTTTGGTTATATGTAGGAATTCTAAGACCGGCCATGTTTTTTTTTGTTTTTTTTTTTGTTTTTTTTTTTTATTGTTCTCTGTCATTCCCTTGCTAACTGGACACATGGCTTGGAGGTGATTCCCCCCTCCATCACACTACTGTCTGTTACTGCTTGCTTAAGGTAACTTAATCTCTCCAGAACTCTCCAGAACTGTATAGAAGAAACAGAATGAAGATAATTTTGAAATTTTCTTAACTTTTTCTGTCAACAAGCCTGCAGCTTGGTGAGTTTAGCCAGTGTGATCTTATTTTTTATTATTTTTGAATTATTTATTTACTTATTTTTACTTGTATTTTTTATTTTATTTTATTCTTTTTCGGTTCTTATCTTTTCTGCCTAATTTTTGTATAGGGTATTTCTTAATTATGAAATTTAGGTTTGGTATATTAGGGTTTTGGTTATATGTAGGAATTCTAAGACCGGCCATGTTTTTTTTTTTTTTTTTTTTTTATTGTTCTCTGTCATTCCCTTGCTAACTGGACACATGGCTTGGAGGTGATTCCCCCCTCCATCACACTACTGTCTGTTACTGCTTGCTTAAGGTAACTTAATCTCTCCAGAACTCTCCAGAACTGTATAGAAGAAACAGAATGAAGATAATTTTTGAAATTTTCTTAACTTTTTTCTGTCAACAAGCCTGCAACTTGGTGAGTTTAGCCAGTGTGATCTTATTTTTTATTATTTTTTGAATTATTTATTTACTTATTTTTACTTGTATTTTTTATTTTATTTTATTCTTTTTTCGGTTCTTATCTTTTTCTGCCTAATTTTTGTGTAAATTGTTCTTAATTATGAAATTTAGGTTTGGTATATTAGGGTTTTGGTTATATGTAGGAATTCTAAGACCGGCCATGTTTTTTTTTGTTTTTTTTTTTTATTGTTCTCTGTCATTCCCTTGCTAACTGGACACATGGCTTGGAGGTGATTCCCCCCTCCATCCTTTTCTGTCTGTTACTGCTTGCTTAAGATATAACTTAATCTCTCCAGAACTCTCCAGAACTGTATAGAAGAAACAGAATGAAGATAATTTTGGAAATTTTCTTAACTTTTTTCTGTCAGCAAGCCTGCAGCTTGGTGAGTTTAGCCAGTGTGATCTTATTTTTTATTATTTTTTGAATTATTTATTTACTTATTTTTACTTGTATTTTTTATTTTATTTTATTCTTTTTCGGTTCTTATCTTTTCTGCCTAATTTTTGTGTAAATTGTTCTTAATTATGAAATTTAGGTTTGAGTATATTAGGGTTTTGGTTATATGTAGAATTCTAAGACCGGCCATGTTTTTTTGTTTTTTTTTTATTGTTCTCTGTCATTCCCTTGCTAACTGGACACATGGCTTGGAGGTGATTCCCCCCTCCATCACACTACTGTCTGTTACTGCTTGCTTAAGGTAACTTAATCTCTCCAGAACTCTCCAGAACTGTATAGAAGAAACAGAATGAAGATAATTTTTGAAATTTTCTTAACTTTTTTCTGTCAGCAAGCCTGCAACTTGGTGAGTTTAGCCAGTGTGATCTTATTTTTATTATTTTTTGAATTATTTATTTACTTATTTTTACTTGTATTTTTATTTTATTTTATTCTTTTTTCGGTTCTTATCTTTTCTGCCTAATTTTTGTGTAAATTGTTCTTAATTATGAAATTTAGGTTTGGTATATTAGGGTTTTGGTTATATGTAGGAATTCTAAGACCGGCCATGTTTTTTTTTTTTTTTTATTGTTCTCTGTCATTCCCTTGCTAACTGGACACATGGCTTGGGTGATTCCCCCCTCCATCACACTACTGTCTGTTACTGCTTGCTTAAGGTAACTTAATCTCTCCAGAACTGTATAGAAGAAACAGAATGAAGATAATTTTGAAATTTTTCTTAACTTTTTTCTGTCAGCAAGCCTGCAATGTGGTGAGTTTAGCCAGTGTGATCTTATTTTTTATTATTTTTTGAATTATTTATTTACTTATTTTTACTTGTATTTTTTATTTTATTTTATTCTTTTCGGTTCTTATCTTTTCTGCCTAATTTTTGTGTAAATTGTTCTTAATTATGAAATTTAGGTTTGGTATATTAGGGTTTTGGTTATATGTAGGAATTCTAAGACCGGCCATGTTTTTTTTTTTTTTTTTTTTTTTTTTTATTGTTCTCTGTCATTCCCTTGCTAACTGGACACATGGCTTGGAGGTGATTCCCCCCTCCATCACACTACTGTCTGTTACTGCTTGCTTAAGGCTTAATCTCTCCAGAACTCTCCAGAACTGTATAGAAGAAACAGAATGAAGATAATTTTGAAATTTTCTTAACTTTTTTCTGTCAGCAAGCCTGCAACTTGGTGAGTTTAGCCAGTGTGATCTTATTTTTTATTATTTTTTGAATTATTTATTTACTTATTTTTACTTGTATTTTTTATTTTATTTTATTCTTTTTCGGTTCTTATCTTTTCTGCCTAATTTTTGTGTAAATTGTTCTTAATTATGAAATTTAGGTTTGGTATATTAGGGTTTTGGTTATATGTAGGAATTCTAAGACCGGCCATGTTTTTTTTTTTATTGTTCTCTGTCATTCCCTTGCTAACTGGACACATGGCTTGGGTGATTCCCCCCTCCATCACACTACTGTCTGTTACTGCTTGCTTAAGGTAACTTAATCTCTCCAGAACTCTCAGAACTGTATAGAAGAAACAGAATGAAGATAATTTTGAAATTTTCTTAACTTTTTCTGTCAGCAAGCCTGCAACTTGGTAGAGTTGTAGTGTGATCTTATTTTTATTATTTTTGAATTATTTATTTACTTATTTTTACTTGTATTTTTTATTTTTATTTTATTCTTTTTCGGTTCTTATCTTTTCTGCCTAATTTTTGTGTAAATTGTTCTTAATTATGAAATTTGGGTTTGGTATATTAGGGTTTTGGTTATATGTAAGGAATTCTAAGACCCGTATGTTTTTTTTTTTTTTTTTTTATTGTTCTCTGTCATTCCCTTGCTAACTGGACACATGGCTTGGAGGTGATTCCCCTCCATCCTACCTGTCTGTTACTGCTTGCTTAAGGTAACTTAATCTCTAAGAACTCTCCAGAACTGTATAGAAGAAACAGAATGAAGATAATTTTTGAAATTTTCAACTTTCTGTCAGCAAGCCTGCAACTTGGTGAGTTTAGCCAGTGTGATCTTATTTTTTATTATTTTTTGAATTATTTATTTACTTATTTTTACTTGTATTTTTTTATTTTATTTTTATTCTTTTTCGGTTCTTATCTTTTCTGCCTAATTTTTGTGTAAATTGTTCTTAATTATGAAATTTAGGTTTGGTATATTGGGGTTTGGTTATATGTAGGAATTCTAAGACCGGCCATGTTTTTTTTTTTTTTTTTTTTTATTGTTCTCTGTCATTCCCTTGCTAACTGGACACATGGCTTGGAGGTGATTCCCCCCTCCATCACACTACTGTCTGTTACTGCTTGCTTAAGGTAACTTAATCTCTCCAGAACTCTCCAGAACTGTATAGAAGAAACAGAATGAAGATTTTGAAATTTTCTTAACTTTTTCTGTCAGCAAGCCTGCAACTGGTGAGTTTAGCCAGTGTGATCTTATTTTTTATTATTTTTTGAATTATTTATTTACTTATTTTTACTTGTATTTTATTTTATTTTATTCTTTTTCGGTTCTTATCTTTTTCTGCCTAATTTTTGTGTAAATTGTTCTTAATTATGAAATTTAGGTTTGGTATATTAGGGTTTTGGTTATATGTAGGAATTCTAAGACCGGCCATGTTTTTTTTTTGTTTTTTTTATTGTTCTCTGTCATTCCCTTGCTAACTGGACACATGGCTTGGAGGTGATTCCCCCCTCCATCACACTACTGTCTGTTACTGCTTGTAGGTAACTTAATCTCTCCAGAACTCTCCAGAACTGTATAGAAGAAACAGAATGAAGATAATTTTTCGAAATTTTCTTAACTTTTCTGTCAGCAAGCCTGCAACTTGGTGAGTTTTAGCCGGTGTGATCTTATTTTTTATTATTTTTTGAATTATTTATTTACTTATTTTACTTGTATTTTTTATTTTATTTTATTCTTTTTCGGTTCTTATCTTTTCTGCCTAATTTTTGTGTAAATTGTTCTTAATTATGAAATTTAGGTTTGGTATATTAGGGTTTTGGTTATATGTAGGAATTCTAAGACCGGCCATGTTTTTTTTTTTTTTTTTTTTTTTTTATTGTTCTCTGTCATTCCCTTGCTAACTGGACACATGGCTTGGAGGTGATTCCCCCCTCCATCACACTACTGTCTGTTACTGCTTGCTTAAGGTAACTTAATCTCTCCAGAACTCTCCAGAACTGTATAGAAGAAACAGAATGAAGATAATTTTTGAAATTTTCTTAACTTTTTCTGTCAGCAAGCCTGCAACTTGGTGAGTTTAGCCAGTGTGATCTTATTTTTTATTATTTTTTGAATTATTTATTTACTTATTTTTACTTGTATTTTTTATTTTATTTTATTCTTTTCGGTTCTTATCTTTTCTGCCTAATTTTTGTGTAAAAATTGTTCTTAATTATGAAATTTAGGTTTGGTATATTAGGGTTTTGGTTATATGTAGGAATTCTAAGACCGGCCATGTTTTTTTTTTTTTTTTTTTTATTGTTCTCTGTCATTCCCTTGCTAACTGGACACATGGCTTGGAGGTGATTCCCCCCTCCATCACACTACTGTCTGTTACTGCTTGCTTAAGGTAACTTAATCTCTCCAGAACTGTATAGAAGAAACAGAATGAGGGTAATTTTTGAAATTTTCTTAACTTTTTTCTGTCAGCAAGCCCTGCAGCTTGGTGAAGTTTGACAGTATTGATCTTATTTTTATTATTTTTTGAATTATTTATTTACTTATTTTTACTTGTATTTTTTATTTTATTTTATTCTTTTTCGGTTCTTATCTTTTCTGCCTAATTTTTGTGTAAATTGTTCTTAATTATGAAATTTAGGTTTGGTATATTAGGGTTTTGGTTATATGTAGGAATTCTAAGACCGGCCATGTTTTTTTTTTGTTTTTTTTTTTTTATTGTTCTCTGTCATTCCCTTGCTAACTGGACACATGGCTTGGAGGTGATTCCCCCACTCCATCCCACTACTGTCTGTTACTGCTTGCTTAAGGTAACTTAATCTCTCCAGAACTCTCCAGAACTGTATAGAAGAAACAGAATGAAGATAATTTTGAAATTTTCTTAACTTTTTTCTGTCAGCAAGCCTGCAGCTTGGTGAGTTTAGCCAGTGTGATCTTATTTTTTATTATTTTTTGAATTATTTATTTACTTATTTTTACTTGTATTTTTTATTTTATTTTATTCTTTTTCGGTTCTTATCTTTTCTTGCTAATTTTTGTGTAGAATTGTTCTTAATTATGAAATTTAGGTTTGGTATATTAGGGTTTTGGTTATATGTAGGAATTCTAAGACCGGCCATGTTTTTTTTTTTTTTTTTTTTTTTATTGTTCTCTGTCATTCCCTTGCTAACTGGACACATGGCTTGGAGGTGATTCCCCCCCTCCATCACACTACTGTCTGTTACTGCTTGCTTAAGGTAACTTAATCTCAGAACTCTCCAGAACTGTATAGAGAAACAGAATACAGAAGATAATTTTGAAATTTTCTTAACTTTTTTCTGTCAACAAGCCTGCAACTTGGTGAGTTTAGCCAGTGTGATCTTATTTTTTATTATTTTTTTGAATTATTTATTTACTTTTACTTGTATTTTTTATTTTATTTTATTCTTTTTTCGGTTCTTATCTTTTCTGCCTAATTTTTGTGTAAATTGTTCTTAATTATGAAATTTAGGTTTGGTATATTAGGGTTTTGGTTATGTAGGAATTCTAAGACCGGCCATGTTTTTTTTTGTTTTTTTTTTTTTATTGTTCTCTGTCATTCCCTTGCTAACTGGACACATGGCTTGGAGGTGATTCCCCCTCCATCACACTACTGTCTGTTACTGCTTGCTTAAGGTAACTTAATCTCTCCAGAACTCTCCAGAACTGTATAGAAGAAACAGAATGAAGATAATTTTTGAAATTTTTTTAACTTTTTTCTGTCAGCAAGCCTGCAACTTGGTGAGTTTAGCCAGTGTGATCTTATTTTTTATTATTTTTTGAATTATTTATTTACTTATTTTTACTTGCTTATTTTTTATTTTATTTTATTCTTTTTCGGTTCTTATCTTTTCTGCCTAATTTTTGTGTAAATTGTTCTTAATTATGAAATTTAGGTTTGGTATATTGGGTTTTGGTTATATGTAGGAATTCTAAGACCGGCCATGTTTTTTTTTGTTTTTTTTTATTGTTCTCTGTCATTCCCTTGCTAACTGGACACATGGCTTGGAGGTGATTCCCCCCCACCTCCATCACACTACTGTCTGTTACTGCTTGCTTAAGGTAACTTAATCTCTCTCCAGAACTCTCCAGAACTGTATAGAAGAAACAGAATGAAGATAATTTGAAATTTTCTTAACTTTTTTCTGTCAGCAAGCCTGCAACTTGGTGAGTTTAGCCAGTGTGATCTTATTTTTTATTATTTTTTGAATTATTTATTTACTTATTTTTACTTGTATTTTTATTTTATTTTATTCTTTTTCGGTTCTTATCTTTTCTGCCTAATTTTTGTGTAAATTGTTCTTAATTATGAAATTTAGGTTTGGTATATTAGGGTTTTGGTTATATGTAGGAATTCTAAGACCGGCCATGTTTTTTTTTTTTTATTGTTCTCTGTCATTCCCTTGCTAACTGGACACATGGCTTGGAGGTGATTCCCCCTCCATCACACTACTGTCTGTTACTGCTTGCTTAAGGTAACTTAATCTCTCCAGAACTCTCCAGAACTGTATAGAAGAAACAGAATGAAGATAATTTTGAAATTTTCTTAACTTTTTTCTGTCAGCAAGCCTGCAACTTGGTGAGTTTAGCCAGTGTGATCTTATTTTTTTTATTATTTTTTGAATTATTTATTTACTTATTTTTACTTGTATTTTTTATTTTATTTTATTCTTTTTCGGTTCTTATCTTTTCTGCCTAATTTTTGTGTAAATTGTTCTTAATTATGAAATTTAGGTTTGGTATATTAGGGTTTTGGTTATATGTAGGAATTCTAAGACCGGCCATGTTTTTTTTTTTTTTTTTTTTTATTGTTCTCTGTCATTCCCTTGCTAACTGGACACATGGCTTGGAGGTGATTCCCCCCTCCATCACACTACTGTCTGTTAGCACCAGCACTTGGGTAACTTAATCTCTCCAGAACTCTCCAGAACTGTATAGAAGAAACAGAATGAAGATAATTTTTGAAATTTTCTTAACTTTTTTTCTGTCAGCAAGCCTGCAACTTGGTGAGTTTAGCCAGTGTGATCTTATTTTTTATTATTTTTTGAATTATTTATTTACTTATTTTTTACTTGTATTTTTTATTTTATTTTATTCTTTTTCGGTTCTTATCTTTTCTGCCTAATTTTTGTGTAAATTGTTCTTAATTATGAAATTTAGGTTTGGTATATTAGGGTTTTGGTTATATGTAGGAATTCTAAGACCGGCCATGTTTTTTTTTTTTGTTTTTTTTTTTATTGTTCTCTGTCATTCCCTTGCTAACTGGACACATGGCTTGGAGGTGATTCCCCCCTCCATCACACTACTGTCTGTTACTGCTTGCTTAAGGTAACTTAATCTCTCCAGAACTGTATAGAAGAAACAGAATGAAGATAATTTTTGAAATTTTCTTAACTTTTTTTCTGTCAGCAAGCCTGTGGTGAGTTTAGCCAGTGTGATCTTATTTTTATTATTTTTTGAATTATTTATTTACTTATTTTTACTTGTATTTTTTATTTTATTTTATTCTTTTTCGGTTCTTATCTTTTCTGCCTAATTTTTGTGTAAATTGTTCTTAATTATGAAATTTAGGTTTGGTATATTAGGGTTTTGGTTATATGTAGGAATTCTAAGACCGGCCATGTTTTTTTTTTGTTTTTTTTTTTATTGTTCTCTGTCATTCCCTTGCTAACTGGACACATGGCTTGGGTGATTCCCCCCTCCATCACACTACTGTCTGTTACTGCTTGCTTAAGGTAACTTAATCTCTCCAGAACTCTCCAGAACTGTATAGAAGAAACAGAATGAAGATAATTTTTTGAAATTTTCTTAACTTTTTTCTGTCAGCAAGCCTGCAGCTTGGTGAGTTTAGCCAGTGTGATCTTATTTTTTATTATTTTGAATTATTTATTTACTTATTTTTACTTGTATTTTTTATTTTATTTTATTCTTTTTCGGTTCTTATCTTTTCTGCCTAATTTTTGTGTAAATTGTTCTTAATTATGAAATTTAGGTTTGGTATATTAGGGTTTTGGTTATATGTAGGAATTCTAAGACCGGCCATGTTTTTTTTTTTTTTTTTTTTTATTGTTCTCTGTCATTCCCTTGCTAACTGGACACATGGCTTGGAGGTGATTCCCCCTCCATCACACTACTGTCTGTTACTGCTTGCTTAAGGTAACTTAATCTCTCCAGAACTCTCCAGAACTGTATAGAAGAAACAGAATGAAGATAATTTTTGAAATTTTCTTAACTTTTTCTGTCAGCAAGCCTGCAACTTGGTGAGTTTAGCCAGTGTGATCTTATTTTTTATTATTTTTTGAATTATTTATTTACTTATTTTTACTTGTATTTTTTTATTTTATTTTTATTCTTTTTCGGTTCTTATCTTTTCTGCCTAATTTTTGTGTAAATTGTTCTTAATTATATAAATTTAGGTTTGGTATATTAGGGTTTTGGTTATATGTAGGAATTCTAAGACCGGCCATGTTTTTTTTTTTTTTTTTTTTTTTTTATTGTTCTCTGTGTTCCACACTGCTAACTGGACACATGGCTTGGAGGTGATTCCCCCCTCCATCACACTACTGTCTGTTACTGCTTGTAAGGTAACTTAATCTCTCCAGAACTCTCCAGAACTGTATAGAAGAAACAGAATGAAGATAATTTTTGAAATTTTTCTTAACTTTTTCTGTCAGCAAGCCTGCAACTTGGTGAGTTTAGCCAGTGTGATCTTATTTTTATTATTTTTGAATTATTTATTTACTTATTTTTACTTGTATTTTTATTTTATTTTATTCTTTTTCGGTTCTTATCTTTTCTGCCTAATTTTTGTGTAAATTGTTCTTAATTATGAAATTTAGGTTTGGTATATTGGGGTTTTGGTTATATGTAGGAATTCTAAGACCGGCCATGTTTTTTGTTTTTTTTTATTGTTCTCTGTCATTCCCTTGCTAACTGGACACATGGCTTGGAGGTGATTCCCCCCCTCCATCACACTACTGTCTGTTACTGCTTGCTTAAGGTAACTTAATCTCTCCAGAACTGTATAGAAGAAACAGAATGAAGATAATTTTTGAAA
This sequence comes from Ascarosepion bandense, assembly GCA_037127315.1. NCBI lineage: Eukaryota > Metazoa > Mollusca > Cephalopoda > Sepiida > Sepiidae > Ascarosepion > Ascarosepion bandense. The sequence goes on along the minus strand of JBBBDQ010000743.1, from coordinate 1,277,201 downwards.
TTTTCTTTCTTTTTTCTGTCCAGCAAGCCTGCAACTTGGTGAGTTTGTAATTGATCTTATTTTTTATTATTTTTTGAATTATTTATTTACTTATTTTTACTTGTATTTTTTATTTTATTTTATTCTTTTTCGGTTCTTATCTTTTCTGCCTAATTTTTGTGTAAATTGTTCTTAATTATGAAATTTAGGTTTGGTATATTAGGGTTTTGGTTATATGTAGGAATTCTAAGACCGGCCATGTTTTTTTTTTTTTTTTTTTTTTTTATTGTTCTCTGTCATTCCCTTGCTAACTGGACACATGGCTTGGAGGTGATTCCCCCCTCCATCACACTACTGTCTGTTACTGCTTGCTTAAGGTAACTTAATCTCTCCAGAACTCTCCAGAACTGTATAGAAGAAACAGAATGAAGATAATTTTTGAAATTTTCTTAACTTTTTTCTGTCAGCAAGCCTGCAGCTTGGTGAGTTTAGCCAGTGTGATCTTATTATTTATTATTTTTGAATTATTTATTTACTTTTTTTTACTTGTATTTTATTTTATTTTATTCTTTTTCGGTTCTTATCTTTTCTGCCTAATTTTTGTGTAAATTGTTCTTAATTATGAAATTTGGGTTTGGTATATTAGGGTTTGGTTATATGTGGGAATTCTAAGACCGGCCATGTTTTTTTTGTTTTTTTTTTATTGTTCTCTGTCATTCCCTTGCTAACTGGACACATGGCTTGGAGGTGATTCCCCCTCCATCACACTGCTGTCTGTTACTGCTTGCTTAAGGTAACTTAATCTTTCTCAGAACTCTCCAGAACTGTATAGAAGAAACAGAATGAAGATAATTTTGAAATTTTCTTAACTTTTTTCTGTCAGCAAGCCTGCAACTTGGTAGGTTGCTTCCCAGTGTGATCTTATTTTTTATTATTTTTTGAATTATTTATTTACTTATTTTTACTTGTATTTTTTATTTTATTTTATTCTTTTTCGGTTCTTATCTTTTCTGCCTAATTTTTGTGTAAATTGTTCTTAATTATGAAATTTAGGTTTGGTATATTAGGGTTTTGGTTATATGTAGAGAATTCTAAGACCGGCCATGTTTTTTTTTTTTTTTTTTTTTTTTTTTTTATTGTTCTCTGTCATTCCCTTGCTAACTGGACACATGACAGGAGGTGATTCCCCCCTCACATCACACTACTGTCTGTTACTGCTTGTAAGGTAACTTAATCTCTCCAGAACTCTCCAGAACTGTATAGAAGAAACAGAATGAAGATAATTTTGAAATTTTCTTAACTTTTTTCTGTCAGCAAGCCTGCAGCTTGGTGGTTAGCCAGTGTGATCTTATTTTTTATTATTTTTGAATTATTTATTTACTTATTTTTACTTGTATTTTTATTTTATTTTATTCTTTTTCGGTTCTTATCTTTTCTGCCTAATTTTTGTGTAAATTGTTCTTAATTATGAAATTTAGGTTTGGTATATTAGGGTTTTGGTTATATGTAGGAATTCTAAGACCGGCCATGTTTTTTTTTTTTTTTTTTTTTTTTTATTGTTCTCTGTCATTCCCTTGCTAACTGGACACATGGCTTGGAGGTGATTCCCCCCTCCATCACACTACTGTCTGTTACTGCTTGCTTAAGGTAGCTTAATCTCTCCAGAACTCTCCAGAACTGTATAGAAGAAACAGAATGAAGATAATTTTTGAAATTTTCTTAACTTTTTTCTGTCAGCAAGCCTGCAACTTGGTGAGTTTAGCCAGTGTGATCTTATTTTTTATTATTTTTTGAATTATTTATTTACTTATTTTTACTTGTATTTTTTATTTTATTTTATTCTTTTTCGGTTCTTATCTTTCCTGCCTAATTTTTGTGTAAATTGTTCTTAATTATGAAATTTAGGTTTGGTATATTAGGGTTTTGGTTATATGTAGGAATTCTAAGACCGGCCATGTTTTTTTTTTTGTTTTTTTTTTTTTATTGTTCTCTGTCATTCCCTTGCTAACTGGACACATGGCTTGGAGGTGATTCCCCCCCTCCATCACACTACTGTCTGTTACTGCTTGCTTAAGGTAACTTAATCTCTCCAGAACTCTCCAGAACTGTATAGAAGAAACAGAATGAAGATAATTTTGAAATTTTCTTAACTTTTTCTGTCAGCAAGCCTGCAACTTGGTGAGTTTAGCCAGTGTGATCTTATTTTTTATTATTTTTGAGTCTCTTTATTTACTTATTTTTACTTGTATTTTTATTTTATTTTTATTCTTTTTCGGTTCTTATCTTTTCTGCCTAATTTTTGTGTAAATTGTTCTTAATTATGAAATTTAGGTTTGGTATATTAGGGTTTTGGTTATATGTAGGAATTCTAAGACCGGCCATGTTTTTTTTTTTTTTTTTTTTTTTTTATTGTTCTCTGTCATTCCCTTGCTAACTGGACACATGGCTTGGAGGTGATTCCCCCCTCCATCACACTACTGTCTGTTACTGCTTGCTTAAGGTAACTTAATCTCTCCAGAACTCTCCAGAACTGTATAGAAGAAACAGAATGAAGATAATTTTGAAATTTTCTTAACTTTTTCTGTCAGCAAGCCTGCTGTGGTGAGTTTAGCCAGTGTGATCTTATTTTTTATTATTTTTTGAATTATTTATTTACTTATTTTTTACTTGTATTTTTTATTTTATTTTATTCTTTTTCGGTTCTTATCTTTCTGCCTAATTTTTGTGTAAATTGTTCTTAATTATGAAATTTAGGTTTGGTATATTAGGGTTTTGGTTATATGTAGGAATTCTACGAATGGCCATGTTTTTTTTTTTTTTTTTTTTTTTTTATTGTTCTCTGTCATTCCCTTGCTAACTGGACACATGGCTTGGAGGTGATTCCCCCCTCCATCACACTACTGTCTGTTACTGCTTGCTTAAGGTAACTTAATCTCTCCAGAACTCTCCAGAACTGTATAGAAGAAACAGAATGAAGATAATTTTTGAAATTTTCTTAACTTTTTTCTGTCAGCAAGCCTGCAACTTGGTGAGTTTAGCCAGTGTGATCTTATTTTTTATTATTTTTGAATTATTTATTTACTTATTTTTACTTGTATTTTTTATTTTATTTTATTCTTTTTCGGTTCTTATCTTTTCTGCCTAATTTTTGTATGGAAATTTGTTCTTAATTATGAAATTTAGGTTTGGTATATTAGGGTTTTGGTTATATGTAGGAATTCTAAGACCGGCCATGTTTTTTTTTTGTTTTTATTGTTCTCTGTCATTCCCTTGCTAACTGGACACATGGCTTGGAGGTGATTCCCCCCTCCATCACACTACTGTCTGTTACTGCTTGCTTAAGGTAACCAATCTCTCCAGAACTCTCCAGAACTGTATAGAAGAAACAGAATGAAGATAATTTTTGAAATTTTCTTAACTTTTTTCTGTCAGCAAGCCTGCAACTTGGTGAGTTTAGCCAGTGTGATCTTATTTTTTATTATTTTTTGAATTATTTATTTACTTATTTTTACTTGTATTTTATTTTATTTTATTCTTTTTCGGTTCTTATCTTTTCTGCCTAATTTTTGTGTAAATTGTTCTTAATTATGAAATTTAGGTTTGGTATATTAGGGTTTTGGTTATATGTAGGAATTCTAAGACCGGCCATGTTTTTTTTTTTTTTTTTTTATTGTTCTCTGTCATTCCCTTGCTAACTGGACACATGGCTTGGAGGTGATTCCCCCCTCCATCACACTACTGTCTGTTACTGCTTGCTTAAGGTAACTTAATCTCTCCAGAACTCTCCAGAACTGTATAGAAGAAACAGAATGAAGATAATTTTGAAATTTTCTTAACTTTTTCTGTCAGCAAGCCTGCAACTTGGTGAGTTTAGCCAGTGTGATCTTATTTTTTATTATTTTTTGAATTATTTATTTACTTATTTTTACTTGTATTTTTATTTTATTTTATTCTTTTTCGGTTCTTATCTTTTCTGCCTAATTTTTGTGTAAATTGTTCTTAATTATGAAATTTAGGTTTGGTATATTAGGGTTTTGGTTATATGTAGGAATTCTAAGACCGGCCATGTTTTTTTTTTTTTTTTTTTTTTATTGTTCTCTGTCATTCCCTTGCTAACTGGACACATGGCTTGGAGGTGATTCCCCCCTCCATCACACTACTGTCTGTTACTGCTTGCTTAAGGTAACTTAATCTCTCCAGAACTCTCCAGAACTGTATAGAAGAAACAGAATGAAGATAATTTTGAAATTTTCTTAACTTTTTTTCTGTCAGCAAGCCTGCAACTTGGTGAGTTTAGCCAGTGTGATCTTATTTTTTATTATTTTTTGAATTATTTATTTACTTATTTTTACTTGTATTTTTATTTTATTTTATTCTTTTTTCGGTTCTTATCTTTTCTGCCTAATTTTTGTGTAAATTGTTCTTAATTATGAAATTTAGGTTTGGTATATTAGGGTTTTTTTGGTTATATGTGGGAATTCTAAGACCGGCCATGTTTTTTTTTTGTTTTTTTTTTTATTGTTCTCTGTCATTCCCTTGCTAACTGGACACATGGCTTGGAGGTGATTCCCCCCTCCATCTTACTACTGTCTGTTACTGCTAGCCAAGGTAACTTAATCTCTCCAGAACTGTATAGAAGAAACAGAATGAAGATAATTTTGAAATTTTCTTAACTTTTCTGTCAGCAAGCCTGCAACTTGGTGAGTTTAGCCAGTGTGATCTTATTTTTTATTATTTTTTTGAATTATTTATTTACTTATTTTTACTTGTATTTTTTATTTTATTTTATTCTTTTTCGGTTCTTATCTTTTCTGCCTAATTTTTGTGTAAATTGTTCTTAATTATGAAATTTAGGTTTGGTATATTAGGGTTTTTGGTTATATGTAGGAATTCTAAGACCGGCCATGTTTTTTTTTTTGTTTTTTTTTTTTTATTGTTCTCTGTCATTCCCTTGCTAACTGGACACATGGCTTGGAGGTGATTCCCCCCTCCATCACACTACTGTCTGTTACTGCTTGCTTAAGGTAACTTAATCTCTCCAGAACTCTCCAGAACTGTATAGAAGAAACAGAATGAAGATAATTTTTTGAAATTTTCTTAACTTTTTTCTGTCAGCAAGCCTGCAACTTGGTGAGTTTAGCCAGTGTGATCTTATTTTTTATTATTTTTGAATTATTTATTTACTTATTTTTTACTTGTATTTTTTATTTTATTTTATTCTTTTTCGGTTCTTATCTTTTCTGCCTAATTTTTGTGTAAATTGTTCTTAATTATGAAATTTAGGTTTGGTATATTAGGGTTTTGGTTATATGTAGGAATTCTAAGACCGGCCATGTTTTTTTTTTGTTTTTTATTGTTCTCTGTCATTCCCTTGCTAACTGGACACATGGCTTGGAGGTGATTCCCCCCCTCCATCACACTACTGTCTGTTACTGCTTGCTTAAGGTAACTTAATCTCTCCAGAACTCTCCAGAACTGTATAGAAGAAACAGAATGAAGATAATTTTTTGAAATTTTCTTAACTTTTTTCTGTCAGCAAGCCTGCAACTTGGTGAGTTTAGCCAGTGTGATCTTATTTTTTATTATTTTTGAATTATTTATTTACTTATTTTTACTTGTATTTTTTATTTTATTTTATTCTTTTTCGGTTCTTATCTTTTCTGCCTAATTTTTGTGTAAATTGTTCTTAATTATGAAATTTAGGTTTTTGGTATATTAGGGTTTTGGTTATATGTAGGAATTCTAAGACCGGCCATGTTTTTTTTGTTTTTTTTTTTTTTATTGTTCTCTGTCATTCCCTTGCTAACTGGACACATGGCTTGGAGGTGATTCCCCCCTCCATCACACTACTGTCTGTTACTGCTTGCTTAAGGTAACTTAATCTCTCCAGAACTCTCCAGAACTGTATAGAAGAAACAGAATAAAGATAATTTTGAAATTTTCTTAACTTTTTTTCTGTCAGCAAGCCTGCAACTTGGTGAGTTTAGCCAGTGTGATCTTATTTTTATTATTTTTGAATTGTTTATTTACTTATTTTTACTTGTATTTTTTATTTTATTTTATTCTTTTTCGGTTCTTATCTTTTCTGCCTAATTTTTGTGTAAATTGTTCTTAATTATGAAATTTAGGTTTGGTATATTTGGGGTTTTGGTTATATGTAGGAATTCTAAGACCGGCCATGTTTTTTTTTTTTTTTTTTTTTATTGTTCTCTGTCATTCCCTTGCTAACTGGACACATGGCTTGGAGTGATTCCCCCCTCCATCACACTACTGTCTGTTACTGCTTGCTTAAGGTAACTTAATCTCTCCAGAACTCTCCAGAACTGTATAGAAGAAACAGAATGAAGATAATTTTTGAAATTTTCTTAACTTTTTTCTGTCGGCAAGCCTGCAGCTTGGTGAGTTTAGCCAGTGTGATCTTATTTTTTATTATTTTTTGAATTATTTATTTACTTATTTTTACTTGTATTTTTATTTTTATTTTATTCTTTTTCGGTTCTTATCTTTTCTGCCTAATTTTTGTGTAAATTGTTCTTAATTATGAAATTTAGGTTTGGTATATTAGGGTTTTGGTTATATGTAGGAATTCTAAGACCGGCCATGTTTTTTTTTTTTTTTTTTTTTTATTGTTCTCTGTCATTCCCTTGCTAACTGGACACATGGCTTGGAGGTGATTCCCCCCTCCATCACACTACTGTCTGTTACTGCTTGCTTAAGGTAAACCCAATCTCTCCAGAACTCTCCAGAACTGTATAGAAGAAACAGAATGAAGATAATTTTTGAAATTTTCTTAACTTTTTTCTGTCAGCAAGCCTGCAACTTGGTGAGTTTAGCCAGTGTGATCTTATTTTTTATTATTTTTTGAATTATTTATTTACTTATTTTTACTTGTATTTTTTATTTTATTTTATTCTTTTTCGGTTCTTATCTTTTCTGCCTAATTTTTGTGTAAATTGTTCTTAATTATGAAATTTAGGTTTGGTATATTAGGGTTTTGGTTATATGTAGAATTCTAAGACCGGCCATGTTTTTTTTTTTTTTTTTTTTTTTATTGTTCTCTGTCATTCCCTTGCTAACTGGACACATGGCTTGGAGGTGATTCCCCCCTCCATCACACTACTGTCTGTTACTGCTTGCTTAAGGTAACTTAATCTCTCCAGAACTCTGAACTGTATAGAAGAAACAGAATGAAGATAATTTTGAAATTTTCTTAACTTTTTCTGTCAGCAAGCCTGCAACTTGGTGAGTTTGTAGTGTGATCTTATTTTTTATTATTTTTTGAATTATTTATTTACTTATTTTTACTTGTATTTTTTATTTTATTTTATTCTTTTCGGTTCTTATCTTTTCTGCCTAATTTTTTGTGTAAATTGTTCTTAATTATGAAATTTAGGTTTGGTATATTAGGGTTTTGGTTATATGTAGAATTCTAAGACCGGCCATGTTTTTTTTTGTTTTTTTTTTTATTGTTCTCTGTCATTCCCTTGCTAACTGGACACATGGCTTGGAGGTGATTCCCCCTCCATCACACTACTGTCTGTTACTGCTTGCTTAAGGTAACTTAATCTCTCCAGAACTCTCCAGAACTGTATAGAAGAAACAGAATGAAGATAATTTTTGAAATTTTCTTAACTTTTTTCTGTCAGCAAGCCTGCAGCTTGGTGAGTTTAGCCAGTGTGATCTTATTTTTTATTATTTTTGAATTATTTATTTACTTATTTTTACTTGTATTTTTATTTTATTTTATTCTTTTTCAGTTCTTATCTTTTCTGCCTAATTTTTGTGTAAATTGTTCTTAATTATGAAATTTAGGTTTGGTATATTAGGGTTTTGGTTATATGTAGGAATTCTAAGACCGGCCATGTTTTTTTTTTTTATTGTTCTCTGTCATTCCCTTGCTAACTGGACACATGGCTTGGAGGTGATTCCCCCCTCCATCACACTACTGTCTGTTACTAACATGGGTAACTTAATCTCTCCAGAACTCTCCAGAACTGTATAGAAGAAACAGAATGAAGATAATTTTGAAATTTTCTTAACTTTTTTCTGTCAGCAAGCCTGCAGCTTGGTGAGTTTAGCCAGTGTGATCTTATTTTTATTATTTTTTGAATTATTTATTTACTTATTTTTACTTGTATTTTTTTTATTTTATTTTATTCTTTTTCGGTTCTTATCTTTTCTGCCTAATTTTTGTGTAAATTGTTCTTAATTATGAAATTTAGGTTTGGTATATTAGGGTTTTGGTTATATGTAGGAATTCTAAGACCGGCCATGTTTTTTTTTGTTTTTTTTTTTATTGTTCTCTGTCATTCCCTTGCTAACTGGACACATGGCTTGGAGGTGATTCCCCCTCCATCACACTACTGTCTGTTACTGCTTGCTTAAGGTAGCAATCTCTCCAGAACTCTCCAGAACTGTATAGAAGAAACAGAATGAAGATAATTTTTGAAATTTTCTTAACTTTTTTCTGTCAGCAAGCCTGCAAACTTGGTGAGTTTAGCCAGTGTGATCTTATTTTTATTATTTTTTTGAATTATTTATTTACTTATTTTTACTTGTATTTTTATTTTATTTTATTCTTTTTCGGTTCTTATCTTTTCTGCCTAATTTTTGTGTAAATTGTTCTTAATTATGAAATTTAGGTTTGGTATATTAGGGTTTTGGTTATATGTAGAATTCTAAGACCGGCCATGTTTTTTTTTTTTTTTTTATTGTTCTCTGTCATTCCCTTGCTAACTGGACACATGGCTTGGAGGTGATTCCCCCCTCCATCACACTACTGTCTGTTACTGCTTGCTTAAGGTAACTTAATCTCTCCAGAACTCTCCAGAACTGTATAGAAGAAGCAGAATGAAGATAATTTTGAAATTTTCTTGCTTTTTCTGTCGACAAGCCTGCAACTTGGTGAGTTTAGCCAGTGTGATCTTATTTTTTTTTATTATTTTTTGAATTATTTATTTACTTATTTTTTTACTTGTATTTTTTATTTTTATTTTATTCTTTTTTCGGTTCTTATCTTTTCTGCCTAATTTTTGTGTAAATTGTTCTTAATTATGAAATTTAGGTTTGGTATATTAGGGTTTTGGTTATATGTAGGAATTCTAAGACCGGCCATGTTTTTTTTTGTTTTTTTTTTTTTATTGTTCTCTGTCATTCCCTTGCTAACTGGACACATGGCTTGGAGGTGATTCCCCCCTCCATCACACTACTGTCTGTTACTGCTTGCTTAAGGTAACTTAATCTCTCCAGAACTCTCCAGAACTGTATAGAAGAAACAGAATGAAGATAATTTTGAAATTTTCTTAACTTTTTTCTGTCAGCAAGCCTGCAACTTGGTGAGTTTAGCCAGTGTGATCTTATTTTTATTATTTTTGAATTATTTATTTACTTATTTTTACTTATTTTTTATTTTATTTTATTCTTTTTCGGTTCTTATCTTTTCTGCCTAATTTTTGTGTAAATTGTTCTTAATTATGAAATTTAGGTTTGGTATATTAGGGTTTTGGTTATATGTGTAGGAATTCTAAGACCGGCCATGTTTTTTTTTTTTTTTTTTTATTGTTCTCTGTCATTCCCTTGCTAACTGGACACATGGCTTGGAGTGATTCCCCCCTCCATCACACTACTGTCTGTTACTGCTTGCTTAAGGTAACTTAATCTCTCCAGAACTCTCCAGAACTGTATAGAAGAAACAGAATGAAGATAATTTTTGAAATTTTCTTAACTTTTTTCTGTCAGCAAGCCTGCAGCTTGGTGAGTTTAGCCAGTGTGATCTTATTTTTTATTATTTTTTGAATTATTTATTTACTTATTTTTACTTGTATTTTTTATTTTATTTTATTCTTTTTCGGTTCTTATCTTTTCTGCCTAATTTTTGTGTAAATTGTTCTTAATTATGAAATTTAGGTTTGGTATATTAGGGTTTTGGTTATATGTAGGAATTCTAAGACCGGCCATGTTTTTTTTTGTTTTTTTTTTTATTGTTCTCTGTCATTCCCTTGCTAACTGGACACATGGCTTGGAGGTGATTCCCCCCTCCATCACACTACTGTCTGTTACTGCTTGCTTAAGGTAACTTAATCTCTCCAGAACTCTCCAGAACTGTATAGAAGAAACAGAATGAAGATAATTTTTGAAATTTTCCTGCTTTTCTGTCAGCAAGCCTGCAACTTGGTGAGTTTAGCCAGTGTGATCTTATTTTTTATTATTTTTTGAATTATTTATTTACTTATTTTTACTTGTATTTTTTATTTTATTTTATTCTTTTTCGGTTCTTATCTTTTCTGCCTAATTTTTGTGTAAATTGTTCTTAATTATGAAATTTAGGTTTGGTATATTAGGGTTTTGGTTATATGTAGGAATTCTAAGACCGGCCATGTTTTTTTTTTTTTTTTTTTTATTGTTCTCTGTCATTCCCTTGCTAACTGGACACATGGCTTGGAGGTGATTCCCCCCCTCCATCACACTACTGTCTGTTACTGCTTGCTTAAGGTAACTTAATCTCTCCGAACTCTCCAGAACTGTATAGAAGAAACAGAATGAAGATAATTTTTGAAATTTTCTTAACTTTTTCTGTCAGCAAGCCTGCAACTTGGTGAGTTTAGCCAGTGTGATCTTATTTTTTATTATTTTTTGAATTATTTATTTACTTATTTTTACTTGTATTTTTTATTTTATTTTATTCTTTTTCGGTTCTTATCTTTTCTGCCTAATTTTTGTGTAAATTGTTCTTAATTATGAAATTTAGGTTTGGTATATTAGGGTTTTGGTTATATGTAGGAATTCTAAGACCGGCCATGTTTTTTTTTTATTGTTCTCTGTCATTCCCTTGCTAACTGGACACATGGCTTGGAGGTGATTCCCCCCTCCATCACACTACTGTCTGTTACTGCTTGCTTAAGGTAACTTAATCTCTCCAGAACTCTCCAGAACTGTATAGAAGAAACAGAATGAAGAAGATAATTTTGAAATTTTCTTAACTTTTTCTGTCAGCAAGCCTGCAACTTGGTGAGTTTAGCCAGTGTGATCTTATTTTTATTATTTTTGAATTATTTATTTACTTATTTTTACTTGTATTTTTTTTATTTTATTTTATTCTTTTCGGTTCTTATCTTTTCTGCCTAATTTTTGTGTAAATTGTTCTTAATTATGAAATTTAGGTTTGGTATATTGGGGTTTTTGGTTATATGTAGGAATTCTAAGACCGGCCATGTTTTTTTTTTTTTTTTTTTTTTTTTATTGTTCTCTGTCATTCCCTTGCTAACTGGACACATGGCTTGGAGGTGATTCCCCCCTCCATCACACTACTGTCTGTTACTGCTTGCTTAAGGTAACTTAATCTCTCCAGAACTCTCCAGAACTGTATAGAAGAAACAGAATGAAGATAATTTTTGAAATTTTCTTAACTTTTTTCTGTCAGCAAGCCTGCAACTTGGTGAGTTTAGCCAGTGTGATCTTATTTTTTATTATTTTTAGAATTATTTATTTACTTATTTTTACTTGTATTTTTTTTATTTTATTTTATTCTTTTTCGGTTCTTATCTTTTCTGCCTAATTTTTGTGTAAATTGTTCTTAATTATGAAATTTAGGTTTGGTATATTAGGGTTTTTGGTTATATGTGGGAATTCTAAGACCGGCCATGTTTTTTTTTTTGTTTTTTTTTTTATTGTTCTCTGTCATTCCCTTGCTAACTGGACACATGGCTTGGAGGTGATTCCCCCCTCATCACACTACTGTCTGTTACTGCTTGCTTAAGGTAACTTAATCTCTCCAGAACTCTCCAGAACTGTATAGAAGAAACAGAATGAAGATAATTTTTGAAATTTTCTTAACTTTTTCTGTCAGCAAGCCTGCAACTTGGTGAGTTTAGCCAGTGTGATCTTATTTTTTATTATTTTTTTGAATTATTTATTTACTTATTTTTACTTGTATTTTTATTTTATTTTATTCTTTTCGGTTCTTATCTTTTCTGCCTAATTTTTGTGTAAATTGTTCTTAATTATGAAATTTAGGTTTGGTATATTAGGGTTTTGGTTATATGTAGGAATTCTAAGACCGGCCATGTTTTTTTTTTTTTTTTTTTTTATTGTTCTCTGTCATTCCCTTGCTAACTGGACACATGGCTTGGGTGATTCCCCCCCTCCATCCACACTACTGTCTGTTACTGCTTGCTTAAGGTAACTTAATCTCTCCAGAACTCTCCAGAACTGTATAGAAGAAACAGAATGAAGATAATTTTTGAAATTTTCTTAACTTTTTTTCTGTCAGCAAGCCTGCAACTTGGTGAGTTTAGCCAGTGTGATCTTATTTTTTATTATTTTTGAATTATTTATTTACTTATTTTTACTTGTATTTTTTATTTTATTTTATTCTTTTTCGGTTCTTATCTTTTCTGCCTAATTTTTGTGTAAATTGTTCTTAATTATGAAATTTAGGTTTGGTATATTAGGGTTTTGGTTATATGTAGGAATTCTAAGACCATGCATGTTTTTTTTTGTTTTTTTTATTGTTCTCTGTCATTCCCTTGCTAACTGGACACATGGCTTGGAGGTGATTCCCCCCTCCATCACACTACTGTCTGTTACTGCTTGCTTAAGGTAACTTAATCTCTCCAGAACTGTATAGAAGAAACAGAATGAAGATAATTTTTGAAATTTTCTTAACTTTTTTCTGTCAGCAAGCCTGCAACCTGGTGAGTTTAGCCAGTGTGATCTTATTTTTATTATTTTTTGAATTATTTATTTACTTATTTTTACTTGTATTTTTTATTTTATTTTATTCTTTTTCGGTTCTTATCTTTTCTGCTAATTTTTGTGTAAATTGTTCTTAATTGAAATTTAGGTTTGGTATATTAGGGTTTTGGTTATATGTAGGAATTCTAAGACCGGCCATGTTTTTTTTTTTTTTTTTTTTTTTATTGTTCTCTGTCATTCCCTTGCTAACTGGACACATGGCTTGGAGGTGATTCCCCCCTCCATCACACTACTGTCTGTTACTGCTTGCTTAAGGTAACTTAATCTCCAGAACTCTCCAGAACTGTATAGAAGAAACAGAATGAAGATAATTTTTGAAATTTTCTTAACTTTTTTCTGTCAGCAAGCCTGCAACTTGGTGAGTTTAGCCAGTGTGATCTTATTTTTTATTATTTTTTGAATTATTTATTTACTTATTTTTACTTGTATTTTTTATTTTATTTTATTCTTTTTCGGTTCTTATCTTTTCTGCCTAATTTTTGTGTAAATTGTTCTTAATTATGAAATTTAGGTTTGGTATATTAGGGTTTTGGTTATATGTAGGAATTCTAAGACCGGCCATGTTTTTTTTTTGTTTTTTTTTTTATTGTTCTCTGTCATTCCCTTGCTAACTGGACACATGGCTTGGAGGTGATTCCCCCCCTCCATCACACTACTGTCTGTTACTGCTTGCTTAAGGTAACTTAATCTCTCCAGAACTCTCCAGAACTGTATAGAAGAAACAGAATGAAGATAATTTTTGAAATTTTTTTAACTTTTTCTGTCAGCAAGCCTGCAGCTTGGTGAGTTTAGCCAGTCATGATCTTATTTTTTATTATTTTTGAATTATTTATTTACTTATTTTTACTTGTATTTTTTATTTTATTTTATTCTTTTTCGGTTCTTATCTTTTCTGCCTAATTTTTGTGTAAATTGTTCTTAATTATGAAATTTAGGTTTGGTATATTAGGGTTTTGGTTATATGTAGGAATTCTAGGAAGACCGGCCATGTTTTTTGTTTTTTTTTTATTGTTCTCTGTCATTCCCTTGCTAACTGGACACATGGCTTGGAGGTGATTCCCCCCTCCATCACACTACTGTCTGTTACTGCTTGTGAGTAACTTAATCTCTCCAGAACTCTCCAGAACTGTATAGAAGAAACAGAATGAAGATAATTTTGAAATTTTCTTAACTTTTTCTGTCAGCAAGCCTGCAGCTTGGTGAGTTTAGCCAGTGTGATCTTATTTTTTATTATTTTTTGAATTATTTATTTACTTATTTTTACTTGTATTTTTTATTTTATTTTATTCTTTTTCGGTTCTTATCTTTTCTGCCTAATTTTTGTGTAAATTGTTCTTAATTATGAAATTTAGGTTTGGTATATTAGGAGTTTGGTTATATGTAGGAATTCTAAGACCGGCCATGTTTTTTTTTTTATTGTTCTCTGTCATTCCCTTGCTAACTGGACACATGGCTTGGAGGAGTGATTCCCCCTCCATCACACTACTGTCTGTTACTGCTTGTAAGGTAACAATGTCTCCAGAACTCTCCAGAACTGTATGGAAAACAGAATGGGAATAATTTTTGAAATTTTCTTAACTTTTTTCTGTCAGCAAGCCTGCAGCTTGGTGAGTTTAGCCAGTGTGATCTTATTTTTTATTATTTTTTGAATTATTTATTTACTTATTTTTACTTGTATTTTTTATTTTATTTTATTCTTTTTAGGTTCTTATCTTTTCTGCCTAATTTTGTGTAAATTGTTCTTAATTATGAAATTTGGGTTTGGTATATTAGGGTTTTGGTTATATGTAGGAATTCTAAGACCGGCCATGTTTTTTTTTTTGTTTTTTTTTTATTGTTCTCTGTCATTTACATGCTAACTGGACACTGGCTTGGAGGTGATTCCCCCTCCATCACACTACCTGTCTGTTACTGCTTGCTTAAGGTAACTTAGTCTCTCCAGAACTCTCCAGAACTGTATAGAAGAAACAGAATGAAAGAAGATAATTTTGAAATTTTTCTTAACTTTTTTCTGTCAGCAAGCCTGCAACTTGGTGAGTTTAGCCAGTGTGATCTTATTTTTTTATTATTTTTTGAATTATTTATTTACTTATTTTTACTTGTATTTTTTATTTTATTTTATTCTTTTGGTTCTTATCTTTTCTGCCTAATTTTGTGTAAATTGTTCTTAATTATGAGGAAATTTAGGTTTGGTATATTAGGGTTTGGTTATATGTAGGAATTCTAAGACCGGCCATGTTTTTTTTTGTTTTTTTTTTTTATTGTTCTCTGTCATTCCCTTGCTAACTGGACACATGGCTTGGAGGTGATTCCCCCCTCCATCACACTACTGTCTGTTACTGCTTGCTTAGGTAACTTAATCTCTCCAGAACTCTCCAGAACTGTATAGAAGAAACAGAATAGAAGATAATTTTTGAAATTTTCTTAACTTTTTTCTGTCAGCAAGCCTGCAACGGTGAGTTTAGCCAGTGTGATCTTATTTTTATTATTTTTTGAATTATTTATTTACTTATTTTTACTTGTATTTTTTATTTTATTTTATTCTTTTTCGGTTCTTATCTTTTCCTGCCTAATTTTTTTGTGTAAATTGTTCTTAATTATGAAATTTAGGTTTGGTATATTAGGAGTTTTGGTTACTCATGTAGGAATTCTAAGACCGGCCATGTTTTTTTTTTGTTTTTTTTTTTATTGTTCTCTGTCATTCCCTTGCTAACTGGACACATGGCTTAGGGGTGATTCCCCCCTCCATCACACTACTGTCTGTTGCTGCTTGCTTAAGGTAACTTAATCTCTCCAGAACTCTCCAGACTGTATAGAAGAAACAGAATGAAGATAATTTTGAAATTTTCTTAACTTTTTCTGTCAGCAAGCCTGCAGCTTGGTGAGTTTAGCCAGTGTGATCTTATTTTTTATTATTTTTGAATTATTTATTTACTTATTTTTACTTGTATTTTTTATTTTATTTTATTCTTTTTCGGTTTCTTATCTTTTCTGCTAATTTTTGTGTAAATTGTTCTTAATTATGAAATTTAGGTTTGGTATATTAGGGTTTTGGTTATATGTAGGAATTAGACCGGCCATGTTTTTTTTTTTTGTTTTTTTTTTTATTGTTCTCTGTGTCATTCCCTTGCTAACTGGACACATGGCTTGGAGGTGATTCCCCCCTCCATCACACTACTGTCTGTTACTGCTTGCTTAAGGTAATATCTCTCCAGAACTCTCCAGAACTGTATAGAAGAAACAGAATGAAGATAATTTTTGAAATTTTCTTAACTTTTTCTGTCAGCAAGCCTGCAGCTTGGTAAGTTTGCTTGATATTGATCTTATTTTTATTATTTTTGAATTATTTATTTACTTATTTTTACTTGTATTTTTTATTTTATTTTATTCTTTTTCGGTTCTTATCTTTTCTGCCTAATTTTTGTGTAAATTGTTCTTAATTATAGGCCTAGGTTTTGGTATATTAGGGTTTTGGTTATATGTAGGAATTCTAAGACCGGCCATATTGTTTTTTTTTTGTTTTTTTTTTTATTGTTCTCTGTCATTCCCTTGCTAACTGGACACATGGCTTGGGGGTGATTCCCCCCTCCATCACACTACTGTCTGTTGCTGCTTGCTTAAGGTAACTTAATCTCTCCAGAACTCTCCAGAACTGTATAGAAGAAACAGAATGAAGATAATTTTTGAAATTTTCTTAACTTTTTTTCTGTCAACAAGCCTGCAACTTGGTGAGTTTAGCCAGTGTGATCTTATTTTTTATTATTTTTTTGAATTATTTATTTACTTATTTTTACTTGTATTTTTTATTTTATTTTATTCTTTTTCGGTTCTTATCTTTTTCTGCCTAATTTTTGTGTAAATTGTTCTTGAGTATGAAATTTAGGTTTGGTATATTAGGGTTTTGGTTATATGTAGAATTCTAAGACCGGCCATGTTTTTTTTGTTTTTTTTTTATTGTTCTCTGTCATTCCTTGCTAACTGGACACATGGCTTGAAGGTGATTCCCCCCTCCATCACACTACTGTCTGTTACTGCTTACTTGAGTAACTTAATCTCTCCAGAACTCTCCAGAACTGTATAGAAGAAACAGAATGAAGATAATTTTGAAATTTCTTAACTTTTTTCTGTCAGCAAGCCTGCAACTTGGTGAGTTTAGCCAATGTGATCTTATTTTTTGTATTTTTTGAATTATTTATTTACTTATTTTCTTGTATTTTTTATTTTATTTTATTCTTTTCGGTTCTTATCTTTTCTGCTAATTTTTGTGTAGAATTGATGGCAATTATGAAATTTAGGTTTGGTATATTAGGGTTTTGGTTATATGTAGGAATTCTAAGACCGGCCATGTTTTTTTTTGTTTTTTTTTTTTATTGTTCTCTGTCCATTCCCTTGCTAACTGGACACATGGCTTGGAGGTGATTCCCCCTCCATCACACTACTGTCTGTTACCTTGCTTAAGGTAACTTAATCTCTCCAGAACTCTCCAGAACTGTATAGAAGAAACAGAATGAAGATAATTTTGAAATTTTCTTAACTTTTCTGTCAGCAAGCCTGCAGCTTGGTGAGTTTAGCCAGTGTGATCTTATTTTTTTTATTATTTTTTGAATTATTTATTTACTTATTTTTACTTGTATTTTTTATTTTATTTTATTCTTTTTCGGTTCTTATCTTTTCTGCCTAATTTTTGTGTAAATTGTTCTTAATTATGAAATTTAGGTTTGGTATATTAGGGTTTTGGTTATATGTAGGAATTCTAAGACCGGCCATGTTTTTTTTTTGTTTTTTTTTTTATTGTTCTGTCATTCCCTTGCTAACTGGACACATGGCTTGGAGGTGATTCCCCCCTCCATCTTTACTACTGTCTGTTACTGCTTGCTTAAGGTAACTTAATCTCTCCAGAACTCTCCAGAACTGTATAGAAGAAACAGAATGAAGATAATTTTGAAATTTTCTTAACTTTTTTCTGTCTAGCAAGCCTGCAACTTGGTGAGTTTAGCCAGTGTCAGTCTTATTTTTTATTATTTTTTGAATTATTTATTTACTTATTTTTACTTGTATTTTTATTTTTATTTTATTCTTTTCGGTTCTTATCTTTTCTGCCTAATTTTTGTGCTTGTAAATTGTTCTTAATTATGAAATTTAAGGTTTGGTATATTAAAGTTTTGATTTATATGTAGGAATTCTAAGACCGGCCATGTTTTTTTTTTTTTTATTGTTCTCTGTCATTCCCTTGCTAACTGGACACATGGCTTGGAGGTGATTCCCCCCTCCATCACACTACTGTCTGTTACTGCTTGCTTAAGGTAACTTAATCTCTCCAGAACTCTCCAGAACTGTATAGAAGAAACATAAGAATGAAGGCTGTTTACAGTACTGCCTTTTTTCTGTCAGCAAGCCTGCAACTTGGTGAGTTTAGCCAGTGTGATCTTATTTTTTATTATTTTTTGAATTATTTATTTACTTATTTTTACTTGTATTTTTTATTTCTTTATTCTTTTCGGTTCTTATCTTTTCTGCCTAATTTTTGTGTAAATTGTTCTTAATTATGAAATTTAGGTTTGGTATATTGGGGTTTTTTGTTCATATGTAGGAATTCTAAGACTTAGGCCATGTTTTTTTTTGTTTTTTTTTTATTGTTCTCTGTCATTCCCTTGCTAACTGGACACATGGCTTGGAGGTGATTCCCCCCTCCATCACACTACTGTCTGTTACTGCTTGTAAGGTAACTTAATCTCTCCAGAACTCTCCAGAACTGTATAGAAGAAACAGAATGAAGATAATTTTTGAAATTTTTCTTCTTAACTTTTTTTCTGTCAGCAAGCCTGCAACTTGGTGAGTTTAGCCAGTGTGATCTTATTTTTTATTATTTTTTGAATTATTTATTTACTTATTTTTACTTGTATTTTTTATTTTATTTTATTCTTTTTCGGTTCTTATCTTTTCTGCCTAATTTTTGTGTAAATTGTTCTTAATTATGAAATTTAGGTTTGGTATATTGGGGTTTTTGGTTATATGTAGGAATTCTAAGACCGGCCATGTTTTTTTTTGTTTTTTTTTTTTATTGTTCTCTGTCATTCCCTTGCTAACTGGACACATGGCTTGGAGGTGATTCCCCCCTCCATCACACTACTGTCTGTTACTGCTTGCTTAAGGTAACAATCTCTCCAGAACTCTCCAGAACTGTATAGAAGAAACAGAATGAAGATAATTTTTGAAATTTTCTTAACTTTTTCTGTCAGCAAGCCTGCAATATGGTGAGTTTAGCCAGTGTGATCTTATTTTTTATTATTTTTTGAATTATTTATTTACTTATTTTTACTTTATTTTTATTTTATTTTATTTCTTTTCGGTTCTTATCTTTTCTGCCTAATTTTTACATTTTAAATTGATGCTAATTATGAAATTTAGGTTTGGTATATTAGGGTTTTTATTTCTGTCATCGCAGGAATTCTGAATAATGTGTTTTTTTTGTTTTTTTTATTGTTCTCTGTCATTCCCTTGCTAACTGGACACATGGCTTGGGGTGATTCCCCCCTCCATCACACTACTGTCTGTTACCACTTGTGAGTAACTTAATCTCTCCAGAACTCTCCAGAACTGTATAGAAGAAACAGAATGAAGATAATTTTTAAATTTTCTTAACTTTTTTTCCTCATTTAAACCTGCAACTTGGTGAGTTTAGCCAGTGTGATCTTATTTTTATTATTTTTGAATTATTTATTTACTTATTTTACTTGTATTTTTTATTTCTTTATTCTTTTTCGGTTCTTATCTTTTCTGCCTAATTTTTGTGTAAATTGTTCTTAATTATAAATTTCGGTTTGGTATATTAGGGTTTTGGTTATATGTAGGAATTCTAAGACCATGCTGTTTTTTTTTTTGTTTTTTTTTTTTTTATTTGTTCTCTGTCATTCCCTTGCTAACTGGACACATGGCTTGGAGGTGATTCCCCCCTCCATCACACTACTGTCTGTTACCACTTGTGAGTAACTTAATCTCTCCAGAACTCTCAAAGACTGTATGAAAGAAACAGAATGAAGATAATTTTGAAATTTTCTTGGCACCATGTCAGCAAGCCTGCAACTTGGTGAGTTTAGCCAGTGTGATCTTATTTTTTATTATTTTTGGAATTATATTTATTTACTTATTTTTACTTGTATTTTTATTTTATTTTATTCTTTTTCGGTTCTTATCTTTTCTGCCTAATTTTTGTGTAAATTGTTCTTAATTATGAAATTTAGGTTTGACTTATACTAAGTTAAAACTTCATTAACTTCAGTCACATATTTATTTTTTTTAATTGGAGTAGATAGTACCTTCTATCGCCAGGTCTCACACTCCACCCCCTTCTTTTGGACAGGAGTAGAGTTGATCGCCTTGTTTCTAGTTTAGGAAGGGGTTCCCGAGTAGATAGATTAAACTAATTGGAGTAGATAGATTAAACTATCGCCCGGTTCACACTCCACCCACATCTATTGAACAGGTGAAGAGGCTCATCCCTTGTTTCCTGTTTAGGATGCGGTTTCCGGTTTTCTCTTTTCCAATCTTTTCACTCTTTTCCTTTATTATTTTATTTTTTTTTTTCAATTGGAGTAGATAGACTAAACTATCGCCCGGTTCACACTCCACCCACATCTATTGAACAGGTGAAGAGGCTCATCCCTTGTTTCCTGTTTAGGATGCGGTTTCCGGTTTTCTCTTTTCCAATCTTTTCACTCTTTTCCTTTATTATTTTATTTTTTTTTCAATTGGAGTAGATAGACTAAACTATCGCCCGGTTCACACTCCACCCACATCTATTGAACAGGTGAAGAGGCTCATCCCTTGTTTCCTGTTTAGGATGCGGTTTTCGGCTTTCTCTTTTCCATTCTTTTTACCCTTACGTAGCCCCCTGCGCATCAGTGGCGTTACTGCCTTGCTCGGGGTGATATGATTAAAAAAAAAAAAAAAAAAAAAAATACGTTTTTCTGGCCAATATCAGAAAGGCTTGTTGTGTTGATTTGTTTTGGTATAATTAGAAGATAACACAAACTTGAATTAATGATGTTTATTTTTGGCATAAAACTTTAGGTTTTTACATCAAGTTACAACCTTTAAATTTTTGTGTGGATACTAGCTAAATTATCTTCACTGTGGGACGCTAGTAGTAAACAAGCCTATCCCTTCTGGACTCTAGTGGTCAATTGACTAGCGTCTTCCTCTTTTTAAATCTCCTACACAAAACTACTGTCCTTAACTTCTATTTCTTACTCCTACTCTTACTCCTACCAAAAGAAACGGTTCCCTTATTTTGCCGCCTAATTTTGAATTCTTGGCGTCAGTGTGTCTATCTTTTTCTATTTTTAGAACACTCGCCATTTTATAAATCATAACAGAAGTCCCCCCTTTAGAACGGAGTGTACTATAATAGTAGTACTCGTTATATTTCTTCCAGGAATCTTTTCGACCTGAACAAGACTTTGTATTTATCATGGGAGAATCTTTTTTATTTCTTTATTTCTTGTTCTAAATCACTAAGCTTTTTTTTTTATTCATCTTTTCTTCTACTTGTTTCTCTACTATTTGTTTTTGTACTTCTATATATGGTTTCAACCTGTTCACAGAAACTTGAGTATCCATATCATTATTTACCTTAACCAGAAAATATTTAGGTGTTCGCTGAAGGACTGTGTAGGTACCTGAATAGGGTGCCTCTAATGGTCTTCGAACACGATCCACTCTAATCCAAACTTTATCACAAGTTTCAAGCTTTTCTGGGACATAATATTTTGCGGACTTATTAACTCTTTTGGTGAAGTCTCTCACATCAATTTGTGACATGGTTTTATGTAAATCTCTTGTGGACTTTTGAGTTATAGCCTCCTCGCTTGTGCTATCTATTAGTAGCTGTGGTAGCAAACAATATGTGCCTGTAACAGCATAAAAAGGAGAAAAATAAGAGCTATTGGGCATACTGCGAATCCCAAGAAGTACTATTGGAAGAGCTGAGAGCCAGGACTCTTTTCGTGTTATAATAGCAGTTTTAATGGTCTTGTGCATTCTCTCAATCAAACCATTACATTGAGGATGATAAGATGTCGTACGTAGTCTACAAAAACCAATTATTTTTGCTACTTCACTAAACAACTCACTTTCAAATTGTCGGCCTCTGTCGGTTATAACATGCAGCGGGACACCCCAACGTGTGACCCACGTATTTATAAAAGCCTCAGCTACACTAGCTGCAGTGATTTCGCTGCTGGGTTGTGCTTCTACCCAACGTGTTGTGCGGCTAATACATGTGAAGATATATCTATACGGGCTGATGTAACTGCTATTTGGGCTTTTTGCTGGTGGGATTGGTCCTACTATATCTATGTGGACTGTGTGAAATCTAGCTAATGGTGTTTCTAATGTCTGTATAGGCGATTTTGTATGTTTGTAGACCTTTGCTTGTTGGCAGGCTGTGCATGATGCACTAAAGTCTTTGATTGATTTATCCATGTTTGGCCAATAATATCTAGCTTTAATCATCTTAATGGATGATTTAATGCCAGGGTGATTTATGGAATGGATACTATAGAATATGGACTCACGCAATTTAGATGGAACAAAAGGTCTGGGGTAAGATGTTGATAAGTCACACCATATAAATTGGTTATCTCCAGGTATGGTGAATTTTTTTAAGTCCTGAAAAGGTTGAATTTCTGTATCAGATGTCTGTGCTTCTGCAAGTGCAGGTAAATCACACGCATCTATTTGTACAGCAAGAGTTGGTCAGGATAGACAATCAGCAATTATATTCTACCTTTTACATGTTCAATATCTGAAATAAATTCTGTCAGGATAGCTAATTGTCCTTGTTGTCTGTCTGATTTAGCGGGGTTTAAACTATAAAATGCACCACACAATGGCTTATGGTCAGTTAAAAGTAGCACTTGGCGACCTTCTATGTGGTGACGGAAGTGCAGCACTGACAAATAACCTGCTAAAAATTCGCGATCGAATGTAGAATATCTCATTTGTGTTTGTGTTAATTTTTTAGGGAAAAATCCGATCGGTATTGGATTTCCTTCCACCATTTCGTGCAATGCCGCACAGACAGCATAATTACTACTGTCAGTGACTAATTGATAATTTGTACAGTTAGTTTCAGTGTGAGCTAATGAGGATGCATCATTAAGTTCCTTAATTACAGAACTGAAAGATTGTCGTTCAGATTCATCTAATGTGAACGAGCCTTTAGGGGATAACCTCATTCTCTCAGATAGGGGTAAGACTATCTCTGAAAATTTTGGTATTAATTTTCTATAAAATCCTACAATTCCAAGAAATCTGCGTAGCTCTTTTGCGTCCTTAGGGTAAGGAAAAGATTTTAATTCTTCTATTTTACTAGTTGTAGGTTTAATGCCATCTACGCTAATATGAAAGCCTAAGAAATCTAGGGAAGTCATATTGAAAACAGATTTTGTGGCTGAAATTTTTAAATTGTATTCATTTAAAATATTAAAAACAGTTTCAATGTCTTTTTTATGAGAAATCTCATCATTGCTGAAAATTAAAATCTCAGCAATATATATATAAAAACACAATCAATGTCTTCAAAGATTTTGTCCATATACCGTTGAAATGTAGCTGATGCATTTTTTAATCCAAACGGCATATAATTATATTCATAAAGACCAAATGGGGTGATGAGAGCATTTTTTGCTACATCGTCCGGATGCATTTTAATTTGGTGGTAGGCTGAAATCAAATCGATTTTGAAGAATCATCGTTTGTTCGCAAGTTTTGCTGAAAAAGCGCTTATATTTGGTATAGGGTACCTGTCAGTCTTGGTTATGCTATTGAGAGAACGATAGTCTCCACAACATCTAAATCCTCCGCTTTGTTTAGATACTATATGTAGTGGGCTAGACCACTCGCTTTTGGAAAGGGAGATAACTCCGTCTTTTTGTAGGATTTTAAATTCGCTACGCGCTGCTTCCAGTTTTTCTACATTAAGCCGCCTGGGTTTTGCAAATACTGGCGTATGGCTTCCTGTGTCATTTCTGTGGTAGACGCCGCAGTGTTTTTTGTTACTGTTCTTATGTGGTGTGATTAGGTTCGGATATTTTTCTTTAATCATGTTCCGTATGAATGTCGGCAGCTCCGTTTCATTTACGACTAGATTCACTGCTGATGCAGATATTTTTAAACTCTTTCTCTAGGTTGTTGTAGGATCGTAAATGGTTTTGTTACTGCAGTCTACTATTAGACCAAACTTGTTGAGGAAATTCAGTCCAAGGATTGGGTTGGTGATATCAGCGATCACGAATGTCCAAATAAAAGATCTCCTTAAACTGGGTATTCCAATTTCCAAACTCGCTTGTCCGTAGCATTTTATTTTCTCCCCATTTGCAGTGGATAGTGATATGGGAGCCGGTTTTAATGTAATAACATTAACTGCAGAAATTGGTAATATTGAGATACTTGTGCCAGTATCTACAATAAATTTTAATTTGGTAGCCCCTAATTTTGCGGTAATTTCTAATAGCGACGAACCTCGTGGGACTGAACTTGTTCGCCCTATTAGTTTTCCGAATCACTTCCCGTAGGTGTTGCTGGTCAGGAACTAGGCAACATTTGTAGATTGTTCTTTTGCGGCCATTTACACCAAGGTTTGCATGTTCTTGCTTCATTGGCGGAATAAATATGTGCTCTGCAAATCTTTGTCCGTTGGTTATTCTGATACGGCCTGACATTTAGTGGCACTGAAGTGTCTTGGCTGTATTTTTCTTTATAATTTGTTTGTGAGTTATTCTTAGTAGATAAGGGTCGCTGAACAACAAATGCCTTATCGTTGTTCAATAATGGCATTAGTTCATCTGCTAACCTGCCAAGTTGGGTATGGCTTAAATCTTTTTGCGAGGCTATTACTGGAGCTATTGTTGACGGTAATGCCTGCAGGAATTTAGGTCTCACAATGTCGTCGCTAATACCTATCCGTTTAGCTACAGATAGCATTTCGTGCAAATATGTCGACGGTCGTCCTGAAATAGTCGTAGCCGACATTAATTTTTCTAGAAGCTCCGGTTCTGTTTGTTCGTGAGCTTCTATCAGAGTCCGTTTTAATTGCTCGTAATCTTGTGATGCGAGGGTAGCATTTGGTAGTTTACCCACTTCTTCGGCTGGTAACGACGATATTACTGTATAAAACTTTGTTTTCGACACTGTCACATTTCGCAAGTGAAAGTGGGCTTCTAATATCGTAAACCATCCATTTACAGCAGTTTCTATGAATTCCGGTGCCTTGATATTGACTTGATAAGCCATTTCCTCTCCTGCCTGCTCCATTTATCCTTTCATATGCGTATATATATATTTTGTATATGAGGTTGCTTTCTGTTCGTATGTCATGGTCATCACTGTTGTGTTGCTTCGTTTTGGTATAATTAGAAGATAACACAAACTTGAATTAATGGTGTTTATTTTTGGTATAAAACTTTAGGTTTTTACATCAAGTTACAACCTTTAAATTTTGTGTGTGGATACAGGAGCAGACTAGCTAAATTATCTTCACTGTGGGACGCTAGTAGTAAACAAGCCTATCCCTTCTAGACTAGTGGTCAATTGACTAGCGTCTTCCTCTTTAAATCTTTAAACTACTTTCCTTAACTCCTATTTCTTACTCCTACTCTTACTCCTACCAAAAGAAACGGTTACTTATTTTGCCGCCCAATTTTGAATTCTTGGCGTCAGTGTGTCTATCTTTTTCTATTTTTAGAACACTCGCCATTTTATAAATCATAACAGGCTTTTTTAATGATCAAATTAAAAGACGAGTTCGATAAGGGTCGATTCTGATTTTTCTTGAAAGTGGAAAATAAAATGATATGATTTAGATACAAGACTTATTTTTGGGGTTTGTATCTAGCTCGTTCATTTTGAATTATATTGCGAAATTCCACGTAGAAAAGTATCCACCTGGTCCCTGCAAAGATTTACTACTTGATAGTTTTTACGTAGACAATTTAGTAAAGACTCACTAGTTTGCCTCTGATCTACTACAGTTGTATTCAGATACTGTAGCGGTTATGCAAGAGGGTGGGTTTTCATTGAAGACTTGCTGCAACAATAGTGAATTGGTTGCTCAGCAGATGATACTAGATGACAATTACTCTTCTCATGAGAATGCTTATGAGAAAGTTTTAGGTTACCTATATAACCTTACACCAGACGAGATGAAATTAACTGCTTGCGTTAATGGAAAAGCTTTCTCTACTAAAAGAGATATTCTGTCTGTAAATTCATCAGTATTCGATCCTATAGGCTTAGTGCTCCCTATAACAATAAGGGGCAGGATAATTCTAAGTAATCTTTGGAAACTGGGAATTTCCTGGGACCAGCAAGTCCCAAGCGATATTTTAGTCACCTGGAACAAACTTTACGGAGATCTAATTGGGATTGGAGATCTCAAATTCAGCAGATACTCTGTTGATACAAATTCTGCTCCTATCTTTATAGTTTTTTTGTGACGCTTCGAATCAGGCATATGGTATTGCTGAATATCTGTATCAGCATGGTGAAGCCAATTTAATATTTGCTAAGGCTAAGGTAACGCCTTCTGTTAAAAGAACCTTGCCCACATTGGAACTATTGGCTGTTTATTTGTGTATTAAACATGTTTCTGTACTGGTAAAAATGTTTCCTTTTGAGATGTTAAAGGAGATTATTATTGCGGTAGACGCATAAGTCGTCTTGCCCTGGCTTTTGTCCGACTCTATTAATACGAAGTGTCAGTTTACCAGGAATCGTTTAAAAGACATTAAAACGATGGTTGTTAATTTACGTGATAAGGGATTTAAGGTGAAGTTCAAATATGCAAACACGGGAGATAATCCTGCTGACTTCATCACTAGAGGTATCTCTGAGTAAGTTCAAAAAAGAAATTGATTTCTGGCTAAAGAGTCCCGAATGGTTGAGGGGAGATAATTTGAATTGGCCGATTCACGACCTAGGATATCTTAGTTCTTCCAGTAAAATGTTGACAAATACCTATACGAAATATGAGGAGGAAATAAATGACATTTCTGTAATACAGGTTGAGAGATTTTCCTCTTTGAATAAGTTAATAAGAATTTTAACGGCAGTTTTTAGATTTATATCTAAGTTAAAAGGTGTTGATTATGATGCTAGTCTTGACGCTAGAATATATCTGCTTAAGCTAACAGAGCCAATTTCTTTACAAGGAAAAGAATTATTTAGTTAAGCCCGACAGTTGTGAGATCCTTCTGTTGATCTTTAAATTCAATTTGTTTTTGGATGATGAAGGATTGATTCGTTCACGTGGACGAATCGACCGCTCTACTTATTTTTCTGGTGATGTTCTTTACCCAATCTTGTTGCCTAAGTTATGTCATGTCACTTGTTTGATTATTATGGACTGCCATGTTAAGTGTAAACACTTGGGGATCGCAGCTACGCTTACTAAACTTTGCATTTTAGGATTTTGGATACCTAAGGCCAGACAGGCCATTAAGTCGGTAATTTCTGGTTGTGCTTTTTGTAAAAGATACAACTCTCTATCCTTTAAATAACCCAAGGTGACTAACCTGCCCAAGCATCGGGTCAACTTTAAGCCTTTCATGCATACAGGCATTGATTTTACGGGTCATTTATGAGTACAGGATGGTGATAAAATAAGGAAGATGTATATATTAATTTTTACATGTTTTAATGTCAGGGCAATTCACTTCGAACCTTTGCCTGACATGTCTACACATACTGTGGTATTAGCTTTTTGAGATTCTTTAATCTATTTGGAATTTCTTCACACATATATTCTGACAATGCCTTGTCCTTTGTCGCAGGTTGCGACTTGAAAAAGCAAGTTTATTTGTCGGATGAGTTTAAGGGAAGTATTGATACTTGTCATATCAAACACTTAACCATTCCTATGTATTCTGCATGGTATGGAGCGGTGTGGGAACGGTTGATCAAGGTTGTTAACAAGTGTCTATTTAAAGTTATTGGACTCTTGGTAGAGTGGTTGATTTCACTCCTGGAACTGATGGTTTGGTTAGATCTGCTTTGATACGGAAAGGTGATGGCGTCTCACAAGAACATTCATTAAAGCATTTATATCCGTTAGAACTTTCTGTTACTCGTTCTATTCAGGTTCCTCCTACTGACGGGGAAAGTAGTGATTCTCTAAGAGAGAGAAATAATGTAGATATCAATGATACTAGATCCAGATCTATTAGATCTAGGAAGCCTATAAGTGAAAGAAATCCAGACTTTGGTATTGAATATGGTGGTTTAAGGATTTCTTTTTTCTTTTTTTTTCTTTTCTTGTTGAGAGAGTGTTAAAATTTTATTTCTATATGTTTCTATTTCTTTTTCTGCCTCCCCTTCTTCTTCCTTCCCTCTATGTATTGTTCGACTTCTTTGAGTGCTATGTCATGTGATCGGATTCTGCATTCTGAGTGGTCCGAGAACCTTTCCCCAACTTTTTGAAAGAAATTTGAAGTAAAATTGAAGTAAAGAAGCCAGTTGGTGAAAAGACTCGACAAAGAACAGACGTGAGGAACAAGCCGGCGTCTAAGTTACCTGATGCCATGTTCAAGACTCAAGAAAAGGTCTTGTGGATTAACCAACTCTGTCCTGACTGGAAATTAAAGTAGTCACAAGAACTCAAAACTCAAGAAGAAATGCTGACTAAAGATTTAGTCATGTTGATTCTCCTCCGTTGATATTGGACGTAAATCAAGGAACGAAATTTCGATAACCATGAAGTAGACGGCTGAGGAGACGAAGCCATAATTGGGCTTGTCCCACCTCACAAAACAAAAATTTCACAAAAGTCCGGAAATAAAACAAACGAGCAACATAGGCAAACACAACAATATTCAAAAAAATGATGTACTCACAGGTAACAAAAATTCCACGTGCAAGAGGTCAAAACCGCTAGTGCTCCGTGGCACAAATTCTGGTTGGAAGTTGGGTGTTCACATTATTTCTGAATAAAGTTTGCTCCTTATACACTTTCTGGGAATCAAAAAGTGGCTCAAAACGGAATGTTGAATTTTTCGCGCCAGAATATATATTGACCAATGAAATGCTGAGAAACAAATTAACAAACCGTGATTGTTGGACTGTTCCAAATAAATATTTACATGAGAAAAGGGGTGGATAGCTTTATAGGCTAATCCAACAAAACCAATTGAAAGAATTCATTTTTCACACTAAAATATTTACAGTGAAATTCAATATAAAAGAAAAAAAGATGTATTTTTAGGTACTTGTCTTCAAATATTGAAATCGTTCTTGCAATCAGCCGTTGTCATTTAAAGGCTAATAATCTATCTACGTGAAATGTGACATCGATGACATTCTTTTGGTTGGGAAGAAACATGATACGAGCCTGTAAGCGGATACCGAGTATCCGCTAAATTATATTTATATTTGGGATTCGATACGACGTACGATACACATGACACAGGAAATAAGAACAAAGACGCCAAGGTAACCGGAATAACAATGTAAACAAAGGTTACAAAATATTGGTTGAGAACGCATGCAAATAAGGAAAAGAAGTTCTCTCCCTGAAACTCTTCACTGGAAGAAAGCCAATGAAAAATAATTCTCAAAATAAGAAATACATACAGTTTGTTGAGTTGAATTCCTTTTGGAGTTTGTATTGGGAAATATGTGTGCACATGAATGTGTGTGTAGGAAATAAATTTGCACCACTAATTGCTACCTGCAATTCGTGCGGATGTGTATGTGAGTAGGAATAACATGGCGGCAGCCCTGTGATGGCTGGGCTCCCACTAAAGCAACACGTGGAAATGCGCTGCTTATATGGACAAGCTGAATGCATGAGAAAATAGGATTTACACGTGAACACTGGATGACCAGTCCAGATTAACCTGCTAACATAGCGTGTTTTGTAGATGAAAAAAAGCATGTTATTAAAATGCGTAGGCGCAAAATGTGTGAGAAAAATATATTAAACAAATATATGTTGAAATATGGATATATGTGTATATATGTGTGTGCGAGCGGCACAAGCCATTGCATGTTAAATTTATTTTTGTAAATCACTCTTTTCATTGGTTCAAAAATTAATCCACATTTGCAATCTTTTTTTTTTTTTTTTTATTACTCAAAATAGATTTTCCCAATTTGCGAGTTTGCAAACCGTGAAGAAAAGAAAGTTATTTTTATTTCGTATTCACCGCATCAATTCCCTTCCCATTTGACGGAGTCTTCTTTAGGACATGAATAAGTTGATATTTCAATAGTAGTGTTATATATATTGTCATTTTTCCAAGTAACCGATCTTCCAGACTTAGTTTTTGCTTTGCCCTGTTGTTTTGTTTCGATATTATTGTCGAATTCTGATGGTGTATCTGCTTGTACTGGTACAGGCATTTTCGTCGTTTCTGAGATAACCGCTGGACACATTGGTATTGACATCTTCTGCAATTGTAAACTTATTATTACGGCTAATTACTTTGTATGAACCTGTGTAAGATGATTCCAAAGATTTCCGAACTCTGTCAGTTTTAAACCATACAAATTCACAATCGTTTAGGTCCTTTAATAGTGTATCACTATCATTCGTACCTACACACTTACATACATTCACACATCACACCACTTTGTTAAACAGTGATATTTTAATCATTAGCCAATCAAGTCGTTTGCACGTGAAAATCCAGTTTTCCCGCGCAGTCAAGCTGGACTATTTAAGCAGCGCATCCACGTTGCATCTTTAGTGGGGCCTCAGCTGCCAAGGCAGTTGTGGGACATACGTTATAATTCTGTCTCACACACCCGCACCCGATTACAGGCAATAGTTGGCGGCGC
The DNA here is from genome assembly GCA_037127315.1 of Ascarosepion bandense. Classification (NCBI taxonomy): domain Eukaryota; kingdom Metazoa; phylum Mollusca; class Cephalopoda; order Sepiida; family Sepiidae; genus Ascarosepion; species Ascarosepion bandense. The sequence goes on along the minus strand of JBBBDQ010000743.1, from coordinate 1,246,634 downwards.
GCGAAATTCTATTTCACACCCGCACACATCCTTAGTGAGATTTCAGCTGCCTAACGAATCCTTGTCAGTTGAAACAATATCTTACTCACATACATACACGCACACATACAATGAAAAATTCAACTGTTAAGACACTGTCAATTGGATACCAGCCAAGCACATCTTCTAAGAAACGCTGATGCAACACATTTCAACTCAGCTCTTTAGAACAATCTTATAGAACATTATATTAATGATTCCCCCACCCCTGAACAAGACCTGATCAGAATAAAACTTTTCGAAAGAAAATTTATTCATTGACTTTTTCTCAAATTACAATAAATGGAAAACTTTTTATATTTCTACATTGTTCACCGTTAAATCCATGCTTTTCTCTCATGAATGTAAAATTGTTAATACATGTCTATTCATATTAAAAATTGTCGTTGGTTATTCCTTTCACGAGTTTTATGTATTTTCTGATCATTAACCAATAACCAAATTTTTGTTATGCGAGTCGTACTTTGGACGACGAAGGAATTCTATGGCGACGAGAAGTTTACTTCTTCCCTATTGATCTTGTTCTTTAAACATCAGCTTAAAGTCAAGATCAGGACGGAAACGAGACAACTCCGATCATGAGATTTTGGCAAAAGATGGGTGAGCCTTGCGCGTATCTGCCAAGTAAGAGATGCTTACCTAAAGTGGCTGTCTGATGCCGGTTAAGCATCAGGATATTGGTTTCCTGGAGTGAACATGGGCAGTCCTGCCCGCCCGATTTAGGTTAGTTTAGTTTTTTCACACCAAGTTAACTTATCTAGAAGATGTATATTTCATTGGCGCCCACGTTTTTGTCCCCATTTTCTTTAGTTTAATTTCCCATCCTTTCCCTAATTAGGTGACCAGAAATGTCAGTTCTCTGGATGTGGGATGCTTTTCGTTTTCTCGAGTGTTTTGTGTGTGTGTGTGGATCGAATAATTGTTGAAAATATTTTCTAGTCTCGCATTCATTTCGTCCAGTTAACGGATGTTTCTGCTACAATTTAAGCACCGTGGATGATTTATTACTACCCTAATTTTGGTTGGTTTGTTGTATATAATTTTTTTATTTTTCATTGTACATATTCATTGGGAAAATTTTTAAATGCTTTTTTCTCTGCAACCCAACATAAAATTTGTATATATGGGATTTTTGTTATGGCTTCATATAGCTTCTGTCTTATTATGGGACGTATTAAGAATGTTAAGTAAGAATGTAGCGTTTTGGTTCAAGGATTATTGTAGCGTGCTAGAGTCAATGATTGCGGCTAGCTGAGTGTAATTTAAGACAGATGATGACCAGCCTTCCCCATTTCCTTTTTAGGCTTCGTGACGAATTTGTACAAGTGTACAACAAATATTGTGAATATGAGGAACTTGAATTTGGAAGACGCAGACCTCATGGACAATCCTGAACAATTCGAAACATCAAGAATACCGCTCGTCACATGCAAGAACAAACATTTTTCACTCACTCATCACTAAACCTCAACACGAAAGCTTAAAAGTTAAAAAAATAATTTTTACGCTTACACAAAATTTCATCTCAACAAAATTCAACAGACCAGCACATGAATATTCTTCCACCAAACATAATATCTTTCAACTTCTAACAAAATTGAAATCAACTTTGCATGAAACAACACTCAAGACCTTTCAGCTTATTTACAACAAAAACTGGAAATATTTTATTTCAGCTACCCACTACAACTAAAGGTAGATAACTTTTAATATTTCAATATTTAACCCTTTTGTTTGAGATTTGTTTAAAGACAGTTGAATATTATTGAACTATTATACCAACAACAAATCTACACAACGAACATTCATTTGATGACTACATTCATTGATTCAGAACATTGTAATGATGTAAGTTACATTCACTATTTAACAACTTCTTCAGACATTCACTCATACTTGTTTTAATGAATCAATTTTGCCATTGCAATATAAAACAAAATTCTTCCTAAAATATTTGTCCAATATTTCTTCTAAAATCTTTGCTATTGCTAAAAGAATGTTCTTTTTAATTTATTCAATTAATATCCTTGTACCTTACAAACAAAAATCAAATGTTTGTGGAGTTATTTTTATGAAGAAAGGGGGAAAGCGTAGTTGTATAATGACGAGAAAACAGGTGTGTATAACGACACAAAATCAGGAATTTACAAATTTACACAGTTGTAATTGTCAGCAGCTTATTTCAAGGCTGAAATCACGCATTAAATGTTTGTAGATTTGATAAACAGAAAATGTTCATATTTAAAATATCAGACACTAAGTACGCTTCCAAAATTCATTTTCACATAAAAGTATTAAGTCGAATTCCATATAAACAAAGTTTCCAAAATGATTTAAAAAAAAGAGTTCATTTTCCACATTAAAATATTACAGTGGAATTCAATATAATACATATTTTAGGTACTTAGCTTCAACCGTCGAAAGGGTTCTTGCAATCAGCAGTAGTCATTAAAGGCTAATAATCCGCGTGAAATGAAACATCGGTGATATTCAGAAGCGTGGTCTTTATATTGATGTCTTCTCGCACCCTCACAGGTAGATCACCCGTTTATTTAAATTAACTAATGGCGCTAGCTACAAAAATTGAAGTGAGCAGCGACATTATACGACACAAATTCATCCAAGCGATGCCGATTAACTTAAGACCCGTCTTAGCAGCACAAGCGAATTTAGAAAAAGAAAGACTTGGAAAAATGGCCGACGACCCACTGCTGTATTTTTATCAGCAAAACCCAAACCCTGTTCAGCAAGTTCAACCAAAAGAAGAATAAGACTACTGTAGTTGCAATTACAAATTTCAATCTACTTTAAATCCATATCATCTCGACCAAAAACCAAAAATATGCAGGTCGCACATATACTATGCAAACCTTCCTAAATCTTGTAAACCTTAGTGTATGTGGCCGAATAAAAGAAAAATTATATTGGAGCTGTTCTCACGACCACCTTCACCAGCTCGAAAAAAGAAATCGGAAAACTAGTGCGGCGGGGGGTGATGGCTTCCACCTTCCCGCCACTTTTGGAAGTCACTGCACATTTAAGAGCTTATAAAATTATGTTCATTGTGGATACTGGGGCTGTTATTTCAAAGGAATATCTGACAAACACAGTTCTATATCCTACAAATATTGCGCTGGTTTCTGCAAACAATGTAAAGATAGTGCTCTCGACATACTGTACAAAACGTGACGATAAAAAAACCTTAAGAGGAGTTTCACGTGGATATTTATTGTAGCTAACACAACGAAACCATTTTTGGGATATGACTTCCTAAGTCACTATGGACTTACAGTGGTTTGTAAAAATAATTAGTAGATTGACACAATTAACAATAGACAAAATTATGACAAGCTATTGATGACGAAAATGTACAGGGAACTTTCAAAAAAATTACGGAAGGCTACCCTAATCTAATAGCCTCCCCATCGAGATCCTAATGCAAAAAAATCAAAAGTCTTTCACAGGCTCGAAACAGGAAGCAAACCCTCCTGTATTTACAAAAGTGTAGAAGCTGGCGAAGCAGAAATCTGACACAGCCATGCAAAAGGTTAAATCTTCATCAATCAGGCATAATTCCCTCTTCCAAATCAGAGTGGAGTTCGGCATCTCACATGGTTCCAAAATTGGGTGGCACACACAGGCCAGTGAGCGACTACAGACAACTGAATAGCATTACGAAATCAGACCGCTACCCAATTCCCAATATTAATTCACTAGCTACGAAACTGCATGGAAAAAAAGATATTTGCAAAGATTGATCTATCCTTGGCATACCACTAGATACCAGTACATCCTGATGATAACTGCAATCTTGACAGTACACGGTTTATTTGAATATCACTACATGCCTTTTGAGGTACGGAACGCCGCAAGTACCACCCAAAGGATGATGGACGACATCTTCCGGGACATGGATTGAACATTTATATATATCGATATTTTAATATACTCCGATGCGTGTACTGTTGGGTTAATACCCAGGCTCTTTAGAGTCTCCTCTATACTTTCCCTGCTGACACCAACAAACTTACGTGTTTTCGGATCTGATTTAAGAGAATTATCCAACTATTGCGCTGAGATGGTCTCTGTCATCCTCCACCCCTCTCTTTACAGGGCTGTAAAGCTAACGTTTCCCATGGTCGTCGGCGGTATTGTCCGGGACGGACGGATAATATCCGATATTGGTACTGGAAGCCTAGGACAATCCGGCGAAGTCCCTACTGCCATAGATTTTCGTCTTGTATGTGATCAGAAGTAATTTTTTGCTTTCTCTTTACAGGTCTAACAAATGTCAATTAAGTTAGCCAGCTTGAATGCGAAAGGCCTTAGGGATCGGAGTAAGGCTGCCCGCCTGCTTCGGGACCTCTTGTCCTTCGGTGTGGATGTCGCCACGATCCAAGAGACCCACTTTGTTTGCAAGGCCGATGCCTGTGTGCTGTCTAACGACTTTGTCCTCTATTCAGCATATAGGAACCGACTGGCCAGAGGCGTTTCTTTGCTGGTTAAGCGTACCCTGGACGCGAAGGTGGATCTTATCCATGTCGGTGCCGAGGGCCGGCAGATCGTGGCCGATATTGCAGTGAAAAGCAATGCGTTTCGACTGGTTGCGGTTTATGCAACCAACGACCGGGAGGAGCGCGTCTCGTTTTTTCGGCGGTTGGAGCCCTTCATGGTGGATTCAAAGCGACTAGTCTTAGTGGGGACTGGAATGCCATCCTGGACCCCAAGTTGGATAGAGGGTGGGGAGCTAGCGGGAAGGCACGTGATCGTAGCTTGGTCGATCTTATCGAAGATTTCGGTCTTGTCGATAGATAATGGGTCGACCACAAGAGTGGGAAGATGTGGATGTGGGCTAATGGTTGGCCTTCTACCAAGGTAGGTAGCTAGCTAGCTACCTGGATAGAATGTTACTTCGTGAAGCCGACATATATCTTTTAAATTGTCCCACGTTGTACTGGTTAAGCTACTCGGACCACAAACTTGTTTGTGCCCGGGTTAAATTTAGAAAATAAGCCTAGAATGGCTTGCTATTGGAACTTCAACGTGTCCTTACTGGACAAGCGAGATTTCCGGTGCCAGCTAATTAACTTAGTGTAGCGGGCGTTAACTGGGGGTCATTGGTAATAAGTGGTGAGGAATCTTAAGAATAGTATTAGGTCTTTCACCACCAAGTTCAGTAAGCGGCTCAAACTAGATAAGTCTAACAAGGTGAAGACAGTGCTAATTACTCCCAGGCGGTGGCTGGTGGGGGTCCCCTAGGTCGAATAGCGATCGTTACATGGGCCAGGTAATTAGACATAGGTTAAGCAAGATGTCTTTCGAAGCTGTGAACAATGGGCGCAGAACTGCGCAAGGAAGTGATTCAAAGAAGCGGCGACCGGTATATTCGAAAGGTTCTCAACCCAGAAGAACATACTCTTCGGTCGACTGACGACATGTGCGAGGCGTTTCGGCGGCATTTCAAGATCCTCTTTACCAAGGAGTCTGGTCTCCGTGATGAGAAGTTTCACAGCTATTTGGCTGACTTCCCCCAGCGTTTGCCGGCTGATGCAGCTAGCTGCGAGGGAGAGATTACGGATGGCGATACTACGCGGCTTTGAAGAAGGTCGGCAGAGGCAAATCGCCGGGTCTCAATGGTTTGCCCTATGAATTGTACTTTAGGCTGTCGCACATCTTTGTCCCTATTTGGACTGACGTGTTCAACAACTGGTTCCGGCAGGGGTCCATCCCCATTCGGTTCAACAGGGATATTGAGAAAAGGAAAGGATGTGGGGAAGGTGTTAGAGGGTTACTGGCCCATAACTCTGCTAAACACAGAGTTAAAGATTTTGGCCAAGATCTTGCAAAATCGTTTGCAATTAGTTGCCGAGTCTCTGTTAGGACCTGAGCAGATTTGTGCTGTGAAGGGCCGAACAATTCAGAGCAACCTGCATCTGATACGCACGATCATAGAGGGGATAAAAGACTACGAAGGAGCCGCGCTGATCAATTTGGATCAGTCCAAGGCATTTGATAGGGTTGACCATCGTTACCTGGCAGCTGTCCTGCAAGCCGCTGGATTCGAAACAACTTCCGCCGCAGGATTATCCTCCTGTATCAATCCCCCACGGTTGTGGTACAGGTGAACGGAAAGTTCTCGGGCATCCTGGCGTTGTCTAGGTAGGTCCGACAGGGTTGTCCACTGTCGCCCCTACGTTATGCTTTGGCGTTGGAGCCCCTCCCGCGCCGGCTAAGGGACAGGGCGTGCAGTCCGGCCCTACGTGGAATCGCTGTCCTTGCTGGTGCTCGAGCCAGGGTTTCCGCGTACGCCGATGACGTCACTACTTTCGTAGGTGATACAGAAGTCGTTTGAACGGCCAATATTAACCGCAACCAGTCGTCCAGCTTGCGGTTAGGTACCTGGAAGGGTGTTACCCTCCCGGGGCCCTTCGACTGGACGGACGGCCCGGTTCGCATTCTTGGAGTGTGGTTTGGGCCCGACTTACAGTTGGAGAAAAATTTGTCTGAAGTACTGGCAAAGGTCGGCGAGTCGGCCAAGACTTGGCGTCCAAGGAATTTTTCCTTAAAGGGTTTGGCTGAGGCGCGTGCTACATACGTCTTTCTCATTATCCTTTACCGGTTGTCAGTACTTCCACTATGGAAATAGCGTAGGGAGGCGAACGAGCGTTTGCTATTTGCTATTCTCCCTTCTGTTGAGAGGACGCAAACACTACGTCGACTAACGTGACTGTTACCAACGTCCGTGTCATGGAGGTCTGGGAATGCCGTACCTGATGGGCCACAAGGTTTCGTCTAGGTTGGTTTTTCTCAGGCGAGCGATTTTGGAATACTCATTTTTGACGAGGATAGTGAGGGACATGTTCCTTCGCCTTACTATCACTCCCCCCATCTCGAGGCGGTGCCGTAAGCCTCGAGGGCGATCGAGTTTTCTCCTTGAATGTATGGCGGCCTTGCAGGCCATTCCACGGCCCAGTGACCTTTCACGGCCTAGGAGAGTCCTCTATCATGGGTTAGTGGAGAGCGTCGCGAAGTATTCATTACGTGATGTGCTCTGCTTGTCGGAGGATGAGTTTCGCTCCTTCTGGTCTTGGGCGCCAGGTACCGATTATCTCAGCAACTCTGAGTTATCGCTCACCTGGCGATTGGCTCGGAATCGGTTGCCTCTCAATGACAATGCCTTCATATGGGGCCTGGCGGATTTGCCAGATTGTGAACGCTGCAACCTTGGCTTGGAAGAAACGGCTTCGCACGCCTTCTACCATTGTTCGCGGGTTCGCCCTCTGTGGCACCGTGTCGGCGAGCTGACTGGTCGTATCGCGCCGCGAGAGCTTGAGCTCATTGATCGTGCATTTGCATGCGACAATGTATCGCCCGCGTTTTCTAGGATAAAGTGTATGGTGTTTCTGTCGCGAAAGGAGGAAGTCTTGCGAGGTCAGCGTCTTTCACATCAGGATCTGATCAGATATTTTGAGCTAATGCTCAAAATAAGGATTAGAACTGATTGGAAACGTTTGACTTCGACAGACTTCAGCAAAAGGCGGGTAAATGTGGCGAGCCTGGTTCGCGTGAACGGAGCTAGCCTTGATTTTCTCTTTTAGATCTGCTGGTTACATCGGAGTGGATTCCTTGGGAACCCTCCCCTGGTTAAAGTAGCTTTCTTTTGTGTACCTAGCCTGTACCCGGCTTTTCTCTTTTATTATGATCCAAGTCGAGATTCCCAACCTCCCCAGTTTGTTTTGGCCTCCTTTTATCTCGGCTGGTTCAGCTTTTGATTGTCCCATTCCATTAATCCCCCCCCCAACTCCCTTAGCGTGTGTGCTTCTTGATTTCGCTGTATGGCGGAATACAACGGTCACTCAATTTCTGGGATGGACGGGTCTTACTAACATTGTTTATCATTTTTAGTTCAAAAATTTGTTGTATTTTAGTTTGTTTTTTGGGTTCAGCCCCCTCCCATCATTTCATCTTTCATTAAATGTTTTAAATTATATATTATATTGTACATAAATACATCTTTATTGCCATGAGTTTTCCCCCTTTTTAGGTGCCCCTTATAAATATGTGGTATTGTGGTGCGTGAAGGATTGCGAGGTTATGGATGGGTTCTTGTGGTGAATGCGCAAAACTGTAATGAGTGATTGGGTCGTGATAGTGTTTAGCTAGTTATAGGATAGTTAACTGAGTACCACCCTCTATTCCTCCCCTTTTCAGCTTTGTGTCACAATTTTTCTAATTTTACAAAATAAATATTGAACACCCAACTTCCAACAGAATCCACGCTAGTCTTTTCTATGAACATTTTACTAGCCCAATCTACCTTTCGCGCTCACCAAACACCAAATTTTCATCAAGCGCATCACCATGATTCTAGTTCACTCATTCAAACAACCAAATATTAGGAACTTTATCTAACGAGAACTCTACATATTTTCTCAATACAAGTAATTTACTTACTTCAACAGTTAGTTTAAATTCTCGTTTACACAAATTTACACTCACTTAACACTTTCTTGTTGTTTGACACCTCTTAACAAAGATAAGCTTAATTTGAATATCTCACTATTTATACGAATCAATTCACCTTATTCAAGAAAAATGAAATTTAAACAAACTTATTACAAAAGTTAAGAGATAAAAATGTTCATGTAAGAAAACAAATCTAAGGTACGTAACTCATTGTTCTTTCAATAATATTCTTTCATTCAACATTTTCTTAACACCAAATATTAATTTACGTACACATCAAAGTGAACTTTTTCCTGAACCGAACATATTTTCTGTGTACAGTCATCAACCAACATTTGTTATTATTCTATATAAAATTGTTACTTTTATTCCAACACTGTTTGTTCTTTCTGGTTATTTTAAACCTTTGCTCGTAACAGCTTATTTAAGTTTTGTTTGAGGATTTGGGTAGAACACATACAGCCTTTTCACACATTCAAACCTTTCTGAAACATCCATTATTTAACCCATAAATCCCTCAACAATTTTAATCATTTTTGAAAACCTTGTTTATATAGAATTCAACTGAACTCTTTTAATTTGTTTGAATCATTTATTTTGGGGAAACCTTGTTTATATGGAATTGTTATGGTTTATAAAATGGCGAGTGTTCTAAAAATAGAAAAAGATACACACTGACGCCAAGAATTCAAAATTGGGCGGCAAAATAAGGAACCGTTTCTTTTGGTAGGAGTAAGAAGTAGGAGTTAAGGACAGTAGTTTTTTGTGTAGTTTTTTTGAAAAGGGGAAGAGGCTAGTCAGTTGACCACTAGAGTCCAGAAGGAGCACCTCGAGGTGGTGCAATAGTTAGCAAGCTTGTCTCGCTAGAACTATTGCAATTTAGTAGTGAGTTCGATCCTCACTGGGCGCTCCATACTTTCGGCCTTGTGCCATATCTAAGCTGCGCTTAGTAAATTACTAGAGTCCAGAAGGGATAGGCTTGTTTACTACTAGCGTCCCACAGTGAAGATAATTTAGCTAGTCTGCTCCTGTATCCACACACAAAATTTAAAGGTTGTAACTTGATGTAAAAACCTAAAGTTTTATACCAAAACTAAACATCATTAATTCAAGTTTGTGTTATCTTCTAATTATACCAAAACGAAGCAACACAACAGAATTCAACTTAATACTTTTATGAAAACGAATTTGGAATGTACTTCGTGTCTGATATTATGAACATTTTCTTTTCCTCTGTTTACCAAATCTACAAACATTTATGCGTGGTTACTTGTTTTGAAATAAGCTATTGATAATTACAACTGTAAATTTGTAAATTCCTTATTTTGTGTCGCTAAAAAAAATATATACATACGTGTTTCCCCATCATTATACACCACGCCTCTCTTTCTTCGGGTTCTCTCCTTCTGAGCCGATATCCACTGCACCACAACACACATGCAATCTACATTCAAGAAATATATTCACTTTGCTTTGTCACGTCAAACTTAAGTAAATGTAACTTCCTAGTTTTTATCTATTTTTGTAGCGTCAATAATCAACTCGGCTTTAAAATGTATTTCTAAGTAAATAAGTCGTTTTTTGTCATTATTTTTTTTAAGTTAAAAAAAATACTGATGTTTCTACTTCACAACTGTCATGTGGTTTTAGGTTTTTAATTTTTTACTGTGTATGTGTGTTAGTTTGGGTGGGTTAACTGGTTTTTTTCCTTCATAGGCTCCCTACGTTAAACTTCGACCTTGTGTCACATCCACGTCTTATGAAAGGACGTGGTAAATATTTATTTTATAGACTTTTTTTTTTTTAATTTTCAATTTAATTTAATAAAAATAAATTTCATTTCCTTACTTGTGATTGTCGGCTGTCGGGACATGTGATTAGATTCAACCAATCAGGAACTAACAATGATTGTCAGTTTTGTTTTTTTTTTTGTTTTTTTATTGCACAACAAATGAGTGCAAGTTGAAATTATTATTTGGTGTTTCTCTTTTTTTATAGTTCACTTCTTTAATTCAGCAAGATTTTATTTGATAAATATTTTCTCATTTCTCTTGATAAAATGGATAACTTTGGTAAGTAAAAAGTATCTTCTATCTTTTTGTCGTCATTATTTACTATTTTTTTTTTTAATTCAGTTGTCAAATCACTGCACAAAAAACAAAACCGTTTTAAACTTTAATTAAATTTTATTTAAAAATATTTAGTCGACGTAGGGTAACAAACAGACTGACATTCTGGATTTTTGAGTTGTCCATTATTACTTTCGTTTCCAATATCTTTCAAGGATTTAACTTTTTTGTTCAGATACGTACTTATTAATTTATATATATATATATATTTTCATTCACTGCTGTACGACTTAGTCAACAGTTTGTTTTTTGGGTTTTTTTATTAATCTTTTATGTTTCTTAAATTTTTTCTCTTTGGGGGAGAAAATGAAAATATACATTTCAATGTATATTTTCAACTTTTCAAAAATCTTAAAATTGATCATAAAAGAAGAAATTATCAGATTTTTATTTTCCCTTTATGTCAAAAACAGCTAATTGAAAAAAATGATTTAAAAAAAAAGTCTCTTAAGTTTAAAACGATTATAAAATAAAGTAGGAAGGAATAGTAGACTTCTAAGAAAAAGTAAAAAAAAATAATTTCCTAAGTTGAAATATCTGTTTTTGTGGTGTACTGTACAATAAAAATTGTATTTGACAAGTAATATTTTCTTTTTCAGAAGGTTTATTATTCTAACTAAAAAAATCAAACATTATTTTCCCAACAATTCTTTCAGGATATTCCAAATCAATACCTTTCAGTGAAAAAGACACGTAGTAACAAAGTGTCTATTATTCTTTTTAAATTTTTTAAGTGACTTAATTTAACTTTCCCGTACAAATTTATGATCTTTTGTGTTGACGAGAAAAATCAAGATTTATTTTTAAAACCCCAAAATTTCCCAATTTGTAAATAGGATAAAAAAAATTACAACATTTTTTTTAATGAATTTTTAACACGAACATTGTGACAATAAATTTTTTTTTTTTTGTTTACGGCATTTTTTTCAAGATGTATTTTTAGAGGTACTTTAATTTTATATCGGTTTTAGTTTCTCTAGAGGAAATAGAAAATTATCAAAAAATCATTTTTAATTTACTATGCCACTCTAGACGTCCGTCTATACAAAAATCGGCAAAATTGTTTTTAAAATTGAGGGTACCTGAATAAGGTTTTCCATTTAAATTTTAAATGGTTTTTTTTTTTTGGGTTTTTTTTTAATTATCACCTCACTACTGTAGTGTAGTGTAAATTAATAGAGAACTTTACAAGATCTTAAAATCTTTATAAATTACTGACTCGAATTTTTTTTTTCAATTGAGAAAATAACTTGTGTAGTAACTAAAAATTAATTATTTATCAAAAAAAATTTGGTAAATTTTTAATTTATTCCCCGAAAAATCAAATCTTTCCAAAACATCCTTATTTCCGTGCAAAATATGCTGAACTCAAATCGATAATTGTTTATTGAAGAAACCTACCTTTATTGATGTAAACGACCAAAAAAAAAAATCAAACTTCTTCTAGCTCTTTCTCACCCCTCAACCACCTTTGAAATATGTCAATCACTGCAGAATGACTCAAGGCGTAGTAAGCTAATTTTCGGCCTATTTACTTTGTGCAATTACTACGCGATTTGTTTTGTTTCGGGATTCAATTTGCGTGTTTTGTTTTTGTTTTTTGTTGTTCTCCTTTTTTTTGAGGGGTATAGAATTTTTTTTTTAAGAAAGTTAAAATAAGTGAAAATAAGTGTAGTTTAATTAACCTTCAAATTGCATGTATTTGTAGTTTAATTAACCTTCAAATGCATTGCATGTATTTGCGTATTTTTTCCCTTTTTTTTAATTTCAGAAGAAAGTTAACTTTCAAATATATGAAAATAAGTGATATTTTAATTTTTTTCCAACGAAACTTAACTTTCAAATATTTGAAAATAAGTGACGAGTGTAGTTTAATTAACCTTCAAATATATAAGTAACACAAAAAAAAAGAAAAAAAATACACGCAATAACCCAACCCTTAACCCTAACCCAATTATCACTTATTTTTCTATATTTGAAAGTTAACTTTCTTCTCAAATTAAGTACATGCAACTTTCTTAAATTCATTCGTCCACATTACATCCTCGCTGGTTTCTAACATAATCTCAAAACTTGACCCCCACAAAACGAGCAGTGGGGACAGAATCCCAATCATAGTCTTGAAGAAATGTGCCCCCGAACTCTCCTCTGTCTTTTCTAAGCTTTACAACTTCTGCCTATCTGCTTCCTGCTTTCCTGCCTGTTGGAAGTCTTCCTCTGTAGTTCCTATATTTAAGAACACTAGAGAACCCTCGGACCCCGCAAATTACCACCCTATCAGCCTTCTTTCGATCTTTGGCAAAGTGTTTGAAGCCATTATCAACGCCAAGGTGGTTCAGCATCTCACAGCCCACAGGCTCCTCTTGGACAAACAGTATGGTTTCCACTTCACCAGGTCTACTGCTGATATGCTAACGACCATCACTGAGTACATATGCTCTCGACAAGAATGGCGAAGCCTGAACCCTGAACCATTGCCTTGGATATCTCTAAAGCGTTCAACAGTCTGGTATGCTGGCCTTCTATGCAAACTGTAGAGCTATGGTATAACTGGACATTTGTTTGACCTAATCCAGTCTTTCCTCTCTAACCACACATTGAAGGTGGTATTAAAACGGACATGCCTCCCAGAACTGCCATACAAATGCAGGTGTCCCTTAAGGCTCTATCCTAGGTCCTACACTCTTTCTGATCTACGTTAATGATCTCCCCGATGCCATATGATCCCAAGTAGGTATGTACGCTGATGACACCACAGTTTACTCTCGCCTTGATCAAAAATCTGGTGTGGGCGACAAAGTGAACCTCACTGCTGAGCTTGAAAAGGACCTCCAATCCGTAGTGGACTGGGGTAAGAAATGGCTCGTAAATTTTAATCCTTCCAAAACAAAGCTGCTATCAATTAACCATCATAGACAATCACACCTACCTCCCATTAGCATGGAACAGGCTTGCCTCCCAGAGAGTAAAACACTACGCCTCCTTGGCCTCACGCTCTCAGCGGACCTTAAGTGAAATGACTATATCGAATCCATTGCTAAATCTGCTGCTATGAAAGTCAGTTCTCTGTGCAGGGCCTGGAAGTTTTTTTCCGTCTGAATCTATCCTGCACATATATAAATCTACCATCCACCCATGCCTTGAATACTGCTGCCACATCTGGTCGGGTGCCCCTGCTGTTCTCCTCGGGGTTCTTGACAAAATACAACGGAGAGTCTGTAATGTGATCGATACCGGCTGCAGTCACTCTCTCACCAGCATGATGTGGCTTCCCTGTGCCTCTTCTATAAATACTTTCACGGTTTCTGCTCTGATGAACTTAGATCACTGGTGCCCCCTAGGTACAAATTTGCAGGAGATACTAGATTAGCAACGAGGTCCCACCCTTTTACAGTGAAACCGATAAAATGTAACTGCAATTTCTACTCCAACAGCTTCTTTTCTCACACTTCCCGCCTGTGGAATTCCCTTCCACATGCTTGCTTCCCTGACAGCTACAATCTCCAGGAGTTTAAACGTAAGGTCAATAGACACCTCCTAACACACTAACTCACTTCCATTCTCTCAAACACTCTTCCCACCTACCCAACCCTCATCCTCGGTATCCCTACCCATCTCTTACCCTCCTTTTGACATTTCCTATGTCTAACCACTCTTTCTCATCACCTTCCCCTATGTAACCCCTTGCACAATAGTGGCAGTGGAATGCCTTGCTTGGGGTGAAATGATTAAAAAAAAAAAAAAAAAAAGAAAGAAAAAGGAATAAAAAATACACACAATAACCCTAACCCTAAATTTCTATTTGAAAATTAACTTTCTTAAAAAAAAAACAGATTCTACAGCCCCCCCCCCAAAAAGGAGGGGAAAAAAATGCAAATGCTCGCAACTTTCAGCAGAAATTGATTCCTGAAACAAAACAAATCGTGTAGTAATTGCACAAAGGAAGTAAATAGTTCGAAATAAGCAGCCTATGCCTAAAGTCATTCAGCACTTAATCAGATATGAGAATGGTGGTTAGGGGTGAGATAAAGTTCGATATTTTTTTTTTTCCCTGGTCACTAACATCAATAAAGGTAGGTTTCTTCAATAAACAATTATCAATTGAAGTTCAGCATATACATTTGCATGGAAATAAGGATGTTTTGGAAAAATTTGAAGGGGTAAAGGCCTTCGGGGAATAATATCAAAAATTTTCTTAAGAAAATACTGTCCATGCCATCTTATTCATAAAAGCAAATTAAAATAATAATGTTTTTTTTATTATTATTTTATGATTCAGAGCAGATTTTCTGTAACTGGGAGCCAGTTTTAAAAAGAAAAAATAAAGAATTTGATGATAGAAATTTTTCATTAAGCACTACAAAAATGAATTGAGGTGGTTAATATTGTAATGTAAAAGAAAAAAATTATGAAAATTTTCAAAAAAAGAAACGTTTCTAAAATGTTTTTTGTGTATTAGCCCTGAAAGTTTTTCTTAAATCCAACAATTAATTATGTATGTGATTTTTGCATAGATTCCCAAATCAATGTGTTTTTCACCACAAAAAATTTCTTATGCTAATCTTCCCCTCTCCTCCACCAAGCTAACAGAAAAACAGGATTTTAAACTAAAATTTTGAATCTGTCTATATCTCAGATGAGGTATTTACAGTATTTACATTATTCTATTGTCCTCATGTTTGTTGCCATTTGTACAATTTTTTGGCCATTGTATGCTCCAGCCTTCATCCCTATGGAATGAAGTTGAAAGAGAACACCACTGGAAACTATGTAAACTTAAGGAATCAGCACATATGCTAGGCTACAAAAATCTCCTAAACTGACCAAGCATAGAAATGAAAACAATATGGGAACACATGGCCTAGTGGATATATAGACATTGGTACCATGATTTGACTCAAAGTGAGTTCAGTACCAGGCTACAACTAACTTAGGAGATAACTTATGACTTTCAGCAGAGGCAAGGAATGAAGTTCATATACCCCCCAGGGATTGTAATTCTTAGCAAGAAGTCCAGAGCGTACAAATGGCAACAAAGATGACAATAGTCCAAAAATGTAAATACTGAAAATTTTAAATGTTCTAAAAAAAAAAAAAAAAAATGGATAACATACATAATTTAATCTTTTGTCCTTTCTTTGCCAACATAAATCCACAAAACAGTAAATTTGGGGGCATTTTTTTCATTGTATGCTAATTTGTAGGTGACTAATTTAATGTTTAAAGTTTAAGATTACTGCATAGTAAAAAAGAAAAATGATCCCACCACTTACCTAAATCTCACATTCATTAGGTTTATCAGTAAATGTGTCCACACTTCATAAAAACACGCACCATATTAAAACAAAAAATTCATTTCTGTGAAATTTAATTTGAAAGTAAATAATATTTTTTATTCAGATTAATTAAATTTTAAATCAATCTTCTTCCTTTAGTTATAGGTTAAATAATAGGACAGATTGGGTTCTATAGCGTTGGCTGGCAACCAGTCTACCGCAGAAAGCAATGGCGATCTACTGCAGAATAATCTTCTGTCAAGTCAGTCATGTCTCTTTCGAGATATGATTACCCAAAGAGTGTATCATGTATAGCACTTAACTGACTGAATGTTCTTCAGATAAAAGTTCATAATAGTATATTTTATTGTTTGAATTTTTTTTATAAATATATTTTTTGTTGACAGATTAATATGGATAATCTTAGCCCTTCAAAAAACATCATTACAATCAACTTAAATTCTGTTTCAAATATAGTTATGTATTTTGCATATCGGAAATATTAAATTTAATCTATTAGCTTGGAATTAAAACATAATAGTTACACAAAAAGATATTACTCTTTCTTGATGATTGATGCATTCTCTTTGGTAATGTTACAGTAGGTTCTTTCAAAATTGAACTTAAAACATCATCTTGAACATGAAACAAGAGATGTTTACTTTTTTTTAATGAGTTCAAACTTGGTCATAATGCATCTCAAACTGCTGCCAACATTAACAAATCATGGTGTAAAGGATCCACTTGTGATCAGTGCTGGTTTCTGAAGTTCAACAGTAGGGATAAGATTCTTGAAGATAAGTGGTAGATGAACATCTGCAATTGGCAATCAACATCTGAAAACAGTAGTCAAATAAAACCTACATCTAAGTGTATGGATGTTATGGCTATTACTGCTGGGTTGGTTCTTTCACCTAAACATCCAAGACTTGTTGAATAGCTTTCGTTGCTGAAATAAATAGGCAAAGAGAAAAGGAAAGATACAGAGACACTAGAGGGACAGTTTGGACACTGATTTTATTTTTTGATTCCAACGACCTCTTGTTGGGGAAATTCCTTCCCGAACAGTCGGCACATCTTTACCAGTCAAAGTCCATTAGAAAAAGTGAAAGTTTATTTTTGGTGCCAGGAAGCCTCTCTTTTTGCACATGCGTAAATTGTCTTTCCTGTCAGAGGACTCCTGGGAGATTTTTATGTTTATTTTATTTTGTACTTTTATTTCATTTTGTAGTTTTTATTTTATTTTGTAGTTTTTATTCAATCCCTACAAGTGTCTGAGAAATATCTCAGATAATTAGTATTCAACAATAATCAATCATCTCATGAAAATTGGCCTGGTTAAGAATTCAATAAATTGGTTCTACATGAATTCAGTGAAAATCAAAGAGTTTGACATTTTTTAAGTATGTTTGATGCTGCATCAGCAAAATTCAAATGCTTCATGTTTTGATCAAATAGTGACTTGTGATAAGAACTGGATTCTTTGACAACTAAATAATCTGGCTCAGTTGGTTGATCATGATGAAGCATTCAAACACTTCAAACCTAAATTGCACCCTCAGAATATTATGATGACCATCTGGTAGTCTGCCATTCCAGCTTTCTGGAATCTAATCAGAGCATCACTGCTGGAGTTTACTCTCAACAACTGGATCAAATAAACAACTAGATTCATATTGTTATGAATAATGCAACTGGCTCTGGTTAATTAACAAGGTTCAAAATGCCTTTTATAAAATGAAAAGAGTTTACCTTTAATTTTAGGTTTAATTCTAAGCTAGTAAGTTAAATTTAATATTCCCAATAAGAAAAATACTTTGGTTTATTTGAAACCGAATTTAAATTGATTGCAATGGTTTTGATTAAAAATACTAGAAGTCATTAAACTGTAGTGAATTTTCTTTATTTATGATTAGTAAATAGTTTTGTTATTTTTTTTATTTAATAACATCGCTTGACCAATACAAATTATTATACAATTTTAAAAATGTATAAATTATTCTTTTTATTTATTTATATATTTTTTTAATGAATACAATTTTTGTCAAAATTCATTATGTAAATTCAGATGTAAAAAAAATTACAAATATTTTTAAAAATAATTTAATTTCTGACTAAGTTCTGGAAGATTCATTAAAATTTTTACTTTTTTTTTTTTTTTTTTTTTTTTTTTTTTTTTTTTTTTTTTTTTTTTTGTAATTTTCATCTTTACAAAATTTCCTAAACCAATGCAATGTCAAAGCAAAAAAAAAATTACATAAAAAAAAATTCTTTGTTCTTTCCTCTTAATAAGGACATAAATTTTGATAAAGTTTTGTTTTGATTACTTTTTAGGATATTTTTTTGGTGATCGATTATCATTTTTAGGTATTATTTTTTTACAAGAATTTTTAGGGGGGTGGTTATGAGTTTCTGTCTAATCATTAACCATATAACTTTTACAAGGAAAATATTCTTTCAAAAAATACAAGAGTTATCTCCTGTATTTAATGTCTGCAGATGTTTTCAGCTAGTCTAGCTGTTTAATGCGGTTAACAAGTGAAAAAACACAAGCCTGAAGCTTGAAATTTCTGCTGAGTATCATGAATTTTTCTGGATTAAAACTTTAAGCAAAAAGTTTGAGAAGGTTTTGACCAGAGAGAAATTATTATAATTGTCTGAAATGTTTAGAGTGCAGTTTGAGATTTATTCAGATTTCTTCAGTACAGAAATAGAATGAACTCATGTTGATGGTTATAGTAGAGTTATAAATACAGTGTGTGTGTGTGTGTGTGTGTGTGTGTATATATATATATATAAGCAAACATTCAAACTATGCTTGATAAATTCTCTGAAACAGCAAAAGCATTTGGACTCACTAACAAAATAAAGCCGACTGAGCTAATGTACCAGGCAATCATCTCTCACAAATCCTTCCGCCTTCATTGATGATACATTAAAAACTGTTGTCATTCACATATCTTAGATCAACAGTCTCTTCTGATGGAAAAATGGACAGAGAGATCCTGTTCAGAATAGCCAAAAACCAGCACAGCATTTGATAATCTTAAACATAGGTTATGGAACACCAAAGACACGTTGAAGGTAAATATTAACATATATAGATCAGTTGTTCTCTCAGCCTTTACCTGTGGTGCTGAGACTTAGACTTTGTACTGCAAGCACATAAACTAACATGACACCTTTCACATGAGCTGCCTTCATGCCATATGCTATATAAGATGGGATGACAGTCAAGAATAGTGCAATACAGAAGAAATGTAATAACATTCCAGGCACTGAAACTACTCTGGTCAGATTGTCAACTTTGCCAGTCGACTTAGGCCGACTGGTCATGTTGTGAGAATGAATAAGCATAAGCTCCCAAAAAAAGGTACTGTATCGACAATTACTAACCTCCAAGCATTAAGTTGTACATTCACTCTTACACTAAAAAGACAACTTTGATCTGAAAACCTGGGAAGTCCAAGCATCAAACTGAAAAAAGTAGCATATGTTTCACCGCGTTAAAGGGTTTTGAAGGCAGTAGACTGAAGCACTGTGATCAGCTTCATCAAGCTCTGAAGCAGACATGCCATCAAAATCCTGCTTCAACAAATTTCATCTGCCTGTGTGGCTTTGCCACCTGCAGCAAGGTTGCACTCAAGAAAGCACAAATGAAATGTCTTCCCCTTACCAGATTTTCTTCATAATTACACAAAGCAAGCATACATAAGTGTGAAATTATATATCTATAATAAATATTGACTCTGTAAATAAATAAATTTAATTACATTGAGCCCTCTAGCTGGATCAAGTTTTAATATTTAATTTTTATTAATATTAATAGGATCCTTCAAGCTGCTGCTTTTTGGATTTATATATATATATATATATATATATATATATATATATATAAAACTGAAGCTATGTGTGTGTCTGTCTATGTGACTATCCTTACTGATTTGTATTAACATACACTACCGCATTTTTCATCTGATTTATTTTAAAACTTACACACCCCTTGCAAATTTATCAAACAGGTGTTCATTTTGCGCAGCCAATCCAGAAGCAAATCTCCAATATTTACCCAGCCTCATTTTATCCTACTGCATTGACTGAAGTTGCACCTATCAGTGCTATAAATAGGCACTGCCAACTATCCCCCTTCTGCATAGCAGTAGATTTCTCCGTACAAAGACCAACGCTTAAATTGTCCATGGGAATTCTTACTCTTCCCATTCCAAGCAATGCCAGCTACTTCCTGATAGTTTCTAATATTATTGTCACAAGATGTGTTATGTACTTCATTTTTTTTTTATTTAATTTTAATACTTTATTAATTGTTACTTCAAGTATATGGTCCTGGGTACGATGATAAAGTGCATCTGGCTTGCAAGGCATCTGATTTAGAGGTTGTGAAAAGCATGGAATCACTTCTTAATTGCTGTTGTTCCCACGTTCACTCTGATCTGGAGTGTTTTAAGAAACAAAATATTACCAGCTATAGATTTTTTTTAAGAAAAAAGATATTACCAGCTATAGATTCTTTGAAGAAAAAAAAATATTACCAACAATACTTTTTAGGAAAAGAATATATACCATCAATACACCTGACTCTCAACAAAACCCACTTTATAAAAATACATCAATGAAACCTGATCTATAAACTTATTTCTTACAAAGAATATATATTCTATGTATACAAATCTTTTATAAAAATCTTGTCAGCATTAAAAATACCTTATTGAGGGTGATATGCCATAAAACAAACCAAACTTCTAGTATAAATTAACATTCCTAATACAATAATTCTGGACCCATTTTGACTTAATACTGATTGGAGAATGCATGCACTAATAAATAGCCCATTTTTCCAGATATTGCAAATTATTGCAGTGTAATTTGAATATCAATACAGATATTCTCTCTTCACATAAAAAAATGAATTCTATCATGTCACACACACAAACACACACACAATAATAATAATAATAATAATAATAATAATTTGAAGTCAAATTTATTATCCACTCTGTCAGTAAGAAAGAAACATTACTCATAATTATAGGTTTCCTACATTTGATAAGATATAGAACTAGGATTGGAATAACACATTTATGTCAATTCTTAATAGCTCAGTCATAGAAAAGTTTGCTTGACTGTATTAAAGAGCTTTAATCTGATTTTAAGGCAGAATGAAGATTTTTTTTTTTTCCAACAAATTAATGATTATCAGCTATTGAATCCTTGGGGAAAATATATTGCACATCAGTTATTTTTTGGAATGAGACAATCATTTAGCCTGGAAATCTGTTAATCTGCAAAGTTAATCTCAGAAGATGAGAAAGTTTGATTGAAAATATATTTTAAAGATAGTATGTTAATTTTAATGGCTACAAAACTAAACTGCTTTCTAATCAGACAGACCCCGTTTCTGCCTTCCATCATCATAGCTGATGCTAAGCTACAAAAGAGTGACTCATTGTGCCTTCTCAGGCTAATATTATCCACTGACCTAAAGTGGGAAGACTATATTGCTAGGTCAGGTACTAAGAAAGTTTGATCCCTGTGTCATGCTAGACAATTTTTCTCCTTGAAAACTATCTAATAATCTACCATTCGTCCATGTTTAGAATATTGCTGCCATATATGGTCCAGTGCTGCTGCTTTATATCTAGAGATTCTTGATAAAATCCAAAGAATCAGTGATAATATTGTCCTGATCTGGCATCCTAATTTCAATCACTTTCCCAATACCATAAAGTTGTCTCCCTGTGCCTTTTCTATAAATACTTACATGGTAATTGTTTGGATTAGCTCTGCTATAGTACATTGTAGATCCCTACTCTAGAATAAGTACACAAAAAATTATGATTAAATGTTTGTGAAATAGTTGCAGGTGTAAAAATAAAATAAAATGGCAATTTTTACATTGTGGTCAGAACAATAACTTACCCATCGTGAGTGATAATTGCTAAGAAATATGACAAATTGAAAATAAACCCATTAAAAGCAATATATTTTCTATTTCTGCTAAACCCATTCAAAGTGGATCACTTGTTCTGATTGATCAATTTTCCTTTCACGTGCAGTAGACAAGAGTTTGCGCTAAAAATTGGAATGTTCAAAGTGAGCTGGTCATGTGACCAAAATGAAATATAAATTCTGTGGCAAGAGACAAAGCCCTTAGTGAGAATTCCGAAAACAAAGAGCAGGCACTCTGAAACCTTATTGTATAATTTTTTGTATCTCACTCAGCAAAAGTTGACACAATAGTTTATAAGTTGATTAACACCAACACATTATCAAACTTCATTTCCAACAAACAATATTACAAAAAATACATAAGCAAAGACCTGCAGCAAAAGAAACTTTAATTTATAAAACACAAACAAGAAAACCATTGACTAACACAAAAATACATTCCAAGGTAAATAACTGTATGTAGACTTTTTTCTCTATTTCTGATTGTTCAAATACTTTTGCCTTTGTTTTTACAATCTTGGTGAATCAAACCATTTAAGAACATTCAATTAAACAGAAAATCTTGAATTTTGAACTGTACTACTTCCACCTATTTTTCATCATATTTATCCTACATTCACTTGGACTCAAAACTTCTAATTCTTTCAAAAACATTGTTGTAATATTTGTATCTGTTTGTACATAAAAATTGTTATTGTTAATGAAGAGTTGTTGATTACTTGATGTTGATCTTGTGCCTTACATACAAAAAATAAAAAATGTTGTTGGAGTAATTGAACACATCCTACAAAAATACCTTCTGATATATTGAATTTATTTAGCAATCACAACTCAGGCTTTATGAATTTAAGCTCAGTTAAAGAAATAAAGGAACTGACAGGACAAAAAACATGATCCTCAACAGAATGTATAAAAACCAAGGATGGAACGATCATATTGGAGAAAAAGGAAATACACTAGTGATGGAAAGAATATATAAAAGATCTTTTCCATGACAAGAAAGAGCAACCAACAATACACACAAGATGAGGATGAACCAGAAATATTAAAGTCCAAAGTGGAAGCTGCAATAGCCAAACTGAATAGAAACAAAGCAGCTGGATCAGATGGCATTATAATAGAGATGCTGACAGCCCTGGACGAATTCAGCATAGCGAAAATTACAGAAATAATAAATTAAATTTATAACAGTGGTGTAATACCAGACAACCTAAGCAGGTCAATTTTCAGGTGCAAATGAGTGTGAACTCCACCGAACACTCAGTTTGATGAGCCACATATCATCCAAATCCTGATGAATAGAGCACGAAGCAGAATCAGGCCAAAGATATGACAAGGACATTGTGGGTTCATCAAAGACACTGGAACAAGGAATGTACAAATGAAGAAAGATATGCACCTATGTTTTATCGATTATGCAAAGATGTTCAACAAAGTACATCACAAAGAATTGATAGAAATGCTCAGCAACCTTGACATATTTGAGAAAGACATTAAAGTAATCAAGAATTTTTTTTCTGGCAGCAAACTGAACTGCCTGCATACAGACAGGAAAAGAATTCAGGATATATACAAAGATAGAAAGGGGCATAAGACAAAGATGTGTCTTTTTACCAGATCTATTCAACTTGTACAACGAGACTATTCTGAAGACATGCCAGAATTTGTCATCGGAGGCCACAATCTGAACAACATAAGGTACACAGATGATACAGTGCTGATTGCAGACATGGAAAAGAAACTGCAGGACCTCCTGCAGAAGATAGCTGAAGAGAGTGACAAGAAGGGACTACAAATAAACTGCAAGAAAACCAAATGCCAAATACAGGTGGGGGACACTAAAATCAAGCAAGTACAAAAATTTAAATACCTGGGAATTCTTCTAACAGAAAACAGAAAGTGTGATACAGAGATCCAAAGGTAAAATTGGCATGACAAAGGACACATTCCAGAAGCTGAGTAGAGTATTAAGAGACAGGAAAATTTCACTAGAAACAAAGAAGAGAGTATTGGATTGTTATATGATGTCAGTTCTTCAGTATGGCACTTGTTTCGGATGTAAGCCAACAATAAATACCCACCCCCTTCCCATATCCCACACAAGCTAGTAACAGATACGCACCCACCTCCAATATCATACGTAGCGTAGACAAAAACAACAGGAGCAGCAGACAAAAGAAGCAAAGCAATTGGCTGAGGATAACCAATCAGCAAAACGGAAAATTTTAGCGCCAGAATACGCAGACCACATGGTGGACTGCAAAAATAGTCAGTAGCCGGCTGAATCTCGACAGGTTAAGTCAGACTAATTGCGACTCTAAGAAATTAGACTAGACCGTACATTCCTTGAGGCAGTAAACAAGTCACATCTTTCCAGTTTCCGAGAATGTAAGAAAGATAGTCTATCGCAGAATATAGTCATTGCACTCAAGGATCTTGAAGAAAGAAGAAAGCCTGATACCAGAAAAATATAATTCCCAACTGTCAGAGAAAAGGAAGACAAGAACCGAAGCTGTTCATTAAAGTAGGCATTGCATTCAAAGATCTCTGAAGAAGAAAGAAAGCCTGATGCCAGAAAATATAATTCCCAGCCGTCAGAGAAAAGGAAGACAAGAGCCAAAGCTATTAATTAAAGTATAAAAACAAAGAAAGATAAAGAAAAGAGAGAGAGAAAAGAAGAGACTATAAGATAAGTCATTACACACCCCCCGCCACATTTTAGCATTAGCCTACAATCACCACAAAAATATTACATTTGTACAAACACCTTTACAAATGTCGAAATAGAATATAATCATATGATATATGTTGCTTTGTTGGTTTGCTCCGTTCACCACTCATCATCTTACTATTGATTAAGAACAATATCATATTTATCTCCCCCTCCCATATTTGTTATTCACCCCCTTTTCTTTGTTCATTAAATTGTTATATTTTATGTTTGGCGTTTGTTAACGGTTGGTTGAATGTGTTAATGAATGTGGATCTGGAAACATTATTTTTATAGTCTTTGTCTATTCTGCCAACAAGCTTTCAATGTAAGGGAGAGAACCCTAGCACTTTAGTGAAATATTAACGTTCAAAGATAAAAGATTTGTCGCTGTGGAATATCTGATCCATACTAAGTATGGATCTATGACAGTGAATGCTGGACAATCTCATTGAAGATGAAGGAAAAACTTGAAGCAACTGAAATGTGGTTCTACAGAAGTATGCTGCGGATATCATGGATTGAGCACATGAACAATGATGTTTTGGAAAGAATGGAAATGAAAAGGAAATAAATACTTGGCATCAGGAAAAGGCAGCTAAAGTTCCTGGAACATGCAATGAGGAAGGATGGCTTGGAGAATCTGATACTCACAGGTCAGATAGAGGAAAAGAGAGAAAGGGGAAAGCTGGTGTAACATACTTGACAGGCTTGAGCAGGTGGATGGCAGAACAGGGGTTGCTTGGTGTAACAGGAGAAAGTGTGCTAAGAGCCACCAAGGATAAGGAGATGTAAAAAGACAATTTTATCATAGGCTTGTTAACTTTTTCTCTCAGGTTTGCAAATCACTTCCTTTCATTCTCTTTTTCTTTCAGTACAAGGTCAATCTTTTTCCTATTTGTCAAAATTAGGATTTCACACATAATTGTGAATTTTTACATGTGAAGAAGAGAAGAGTTACTTTTAATTTTGTGTTCACCACACTATACAAATATCTTTTATCTTTTCCTTACCACTATTGAAGGGAAAGAAAGTGGGTCAGCAAGGGAAAATACAGAAACAACAAAAATACAAAAGTTAAAATACAACAATAAAGAAATATTAAAAATACCTTCGAAAAAATAGAATATATAAAAAAAAATACAACCATAACAGAAGAGGGGCAGAAAAAATAAAAACAATATGACAATATGTCAAAATAAAAATTACAATTAAACCACAAAAATGAGGTTTAAAAATAAAAAGATGTAAATTAGAATTTAGCCAAAGGGCTTAAGATTGCCCAAAGGCAATAAAATTAAATAAGTCTTGCCCAAAAGCCAAAATAAAAATAAAACAAAGTCTGTACAGGGATGAAAATAAAATAAGGCTCATCGAAAGATGAAACTAAAAATAAAGTTCTCCCTAAGACAAGAAATAAAGTCTGCCCAAGGATGAAAAATCTGAATAAATACAATAAGATTAAGAAAATGAACTAAAAAAGAAAATAAAAATTGGCCAACGATCAAGTAAAATGAAAATAAACTGTCTCAAATGCCAAAAATTAATGGAAAGCATTTTCATTAAAACATTTTTTTTTTTAAATTTGGTCTGTTAAAATTAAACAAATTAAAAGAAAACAAAAACAATCAATTGTTAAGACTTTACATCAGAAAATAACAATAAATATGCTGGCCAAAGCCAACAGAAAAATAAAAAAGACTGAGAAGAAAAGAAAAAAAAATTATATTTAAACATATATCAAATAAACGAATAAAAGAAAATTAAATGAACTTAATACAAATCTTCAAGTAAGTCCTTTGTAAGATCCAAACTTTATTCGGCAGCATACTTGATCCACAAACTGGTCATTAACTGTTCAAAAACAAGTCAACATACAGTCCCTAAAAAGTTTACAACACATTTTTTTTTCTTTACAACATTTTTTTTATGAAAGTGTTCAAATTTCATTAGGATGGGTTGTTTTTTTTTTTTAACATTCCAGATTAAGTTTATGATTACTTTTAGGAAGATTAAAAGTGTTGTCATTCTTTTTTGTCAGGTGTTCTTTAAACATTAATAATTGAATAAGACCTCTGTAAATGCATTGCTGACCGTGTCACAGTAATGAACTTGGTTATTGGAAGATATCTAATCAGTTAAGATTATTTGTAAGAAACTCCTTTTTTTTTTTTTTTTTTTTTTCATTGATGGTACAAGGGAGGCAACTTGTCTATGAAGAAAAATCAATGGAGATTAAGAAAACAAGTTAACACAATAAGTTATGAAACCCTGACATGAGCTTGACCAAGGTGGAATCACAGAGCTTATAAGATGGAAGAGAAATGTTTTTCTACATAGAAAGAAGTACAGACCAAGGAAAGATCAAGAAAATACAATTACCACATAAGCGTGTGGGTTCTTGACTTACTTGTTGCTTTGGATAAGAGGTAAGGCTCACTTGACTGTGGCAACAGTTGTTTAAAAGATGCTAGGTTGCCCATACAGTTGAGCATTAATAGAAAAAGAAATTCTCTTGCATGCAACGATCCTTTGACGGAGATGGATGTAAGTACGCAATACTAGAACTTCCATTGGAGTTATAAATGACAAGTGGAGATTCTGGAAGAGTTTGTGACAAATTCTTGTTTTCTTTTTGGTAAAAAAATCTCGTATTATATAGGAAACTTGGAAGGTTGGGCTAAGAGCAAGTCAGAGATGGTGAAAGGTAACTTCAGGCAAAGTATTTGTCTATAAAAAGGTTTATTACCGAGGTCTAGGGGTTTGAGTTGTAAGGTGAAAAGAGACAAAAAGCACATCCTCTTGCCTCATTGTTCGCAGATAGTCTGTTCACACGTGGATATTTATTTGGCAGCGATATGATAAGTCATATGACCCTTGACTGGCTGCAAATGCTAATCGTCAACTTTGAATGGGTGTCCATTCAAAATAGTCACGTGCCCTAACGTTGGAGGCGTTGGGCTATCGCTCAAGGGGTAACAACAATAAAGACAAAAAAAAAGGTTTGAGGCAACCGGTAATGGAAGGAGGTGCGTGTCAATATAAGTGACTGATATCTTTGCAGAATAGCTTACATATTAATATTTTGGGGCACTTTTTATTTTTATTTTTTTTTTTTTTCTAGCACATTCTCACATTTCAGTCCTATCTTTTATGAAAGTCTGTTGTGTCTTATGTTAAGTTTGTATAGTAAGGAAAAACGGCAGTTGGCATGCAACACTGCAACAGGCAATAGAAACAGCAAGGAAGCATTCAGTGATGTCCCATGGTCACGAGATGAAATACGTGTTTGTTTCAATAACAAAAAGAACAATCACCGAGTTGATCTGTGAGCCCCTGACGTGGAAAACTTGTTCACAGGATGATTTAAATTTAATAGAGGGTTGTGCTTGCTAGCCTTTGTGGAAGAACCTGCTGTAATTATTTGTTTTCATATTGTACAGTAAATCAATAGTATGTTGAGGTGGGAGGAAGCACTTAACTTAATTAATTATTCTCCTGAAGGTCATAGGGTAATAAGCAAAGACAGAAGAAAATAAAATAACACTGCCTCAGACACCACAACAGCAACTTCCACAACAAACTGCTCATAGGAACATCTTCAAAAGACCTCCCCTGGTGATGGTTTTCCCATCACTTCTATTGACATGAGACAGTTGACAAAGACTGGTATCTGGACATGCCAAGTTGTTCTGCTGCTAATGGAGAGAACCTGGATGAAACTAATTTTAACAAAAATGTCCACACATGGCTTGGGGCCTTTTTGTAAAGTATACAGACACATGATCTCCTTATTACAGATGACAACTTGAAGCATGTCTCTTCCATCAAGTACTTCTCTGAAGGAGAACTGGTTCATGTTCCTCCACCTCATTCCCATGTGATTCTACTTGCACTCAGGATGATTTCCTCCTCACTTTCAGACATATCATATTTACTACTTGTTGAAGATAATAAACTCAGAAGGATGAAGGTCCCAAATATTTGTCCCCCAAATCTGATTGCAAACTAACAAGTCCAGTAATTTGTCTCTTTCCTAAGGTTGTTGTACATCAATTGTGTGGTGTCTTTACCTGCACAGGTTCTCCTACCTTGTACACTTTGGGGCCCACCTCAGACATCATTGGAGCACTGAATCAATTCCCTTAAGTCGAACTTTGTATCTGTAAACTTGATTTGTGGGTGCAGTCAGTTGTGAGGTGTCATCTTTGGGGGCATCATTGTACCAATAGGTTGTTTCTTTAACATTACATTTAACCCTGGCTGCAATCCTCTTGACACTGCCTTGTTATTTTATTTCCTGCCAGGACATGCATCCTTCAGCAAAGGTCTAAACTTCCTATTGTGGAACACGGTGTTATTGTATTTCACAAGTTGATCTCCTTTCACAAAACACCAATTCCAGCTGATGTATGATACTCATTGAGTCTTGGTGGTGTACTACACCTAGCTACACAGAAAAATATGACTAGTCACTGTCTGCTTATGTTGGGTAATGGCTGCCACAGTAGTATGTGAGATCCAGTCAGTGTTGAATACTTTTCATTTCACACAGGCCCCAATGTTCATCATTACCATGGCCTTCGACACAGAATAACAAACTCTAGTCACCAAATATGTGGTATGCCACATTTCTGGATGTCCACTGCATCAATGTACTTCCATTATTTGACTGAAGTCAAGGAAACAGCACAAACCTGCTGTACAGGTTCAGTTTTGGCCATATCAAGACATATTTGGAGTATGCAATCATCTTGTCTACTGAGTTTTGGTTTGATGCAACCAGCACCATATCGACAGATAACTTGTATTCTTCAACAAGTTCCTTCATTGTGCCAAACTTTTGTCACACCAGCATCTTGCTGCTTTGGTACATACCTTAATGTGTCTTAGACAGCCACTGGCACACACACAAGAAATCAGTTTTTAAGCACAAACCTTTTAAGTGTAGCTTAGACAAATTTATGTTGGGTATCATTTGTTGGCCAAAGCCAGCATGCCCACTCCAAAGTTGCTCCATCTTTTTCCAACATCACTATCACTAGGGAACTTGCATGGACCTATACATTGATTTCAAATCTGTTCACATACCAGTTGCCCCTGAGCAAGATGTTTCTGCCCACAGTTTTCTCCACATCTATTTGGGTTCAATTTGGTCATTCTATCCATTTGTAAGCGCATTTGCCCAATACTTGATGAACTTGATTACTACAAGCTGCCGTAAACACACAGGAAGATATTCCACCAACTGCCTGCACAGGGAGAAGATATTCTGCTGAGTCATGATGTCAGGGACATCTAGGATTGTGCTTCTCTTTGTCCATTGCAAAGTATTATGCTTCACCACCCAGACTTCCAGTCCAAGCATGCAAGCCCAATCCTTCAAACATTCTGGATCTTTGCAAATTAGCCTGTACTCATCTAATTCCACCTTGACATGTTCTGCAGACATGATGTTCTCATTGCTGAGACATTGTCTATAGACACTGATGTCGCTCTCCTATCTGATGACCACACAGTGTCAATAATGAACTTCATTGAGGCCCAATCCCAACCACCTTAGGCACAACCACTTCCTCTGGATGATCATCACAATTTGATATAGTCACAGTGACTCATGTATATGTACTTGAAGACATGCTTTTTGCAAGTCAAATATGGCCACATTCCCCCAATTTTTTGTCACCAGAGCAAAGACCATTAGCTGGATTAAAAACCCAAGGTAACCTAAACTCCTCTTCACAATACAGTAGCAACCATCTATTGTTCAACCAGACTTGCAACATTCTGGTTGTGCTAGTTTGGACACAGAGTACTCATATATATTGCTTTTCAGTATGTTTTGAGCCAAATTGTCTACCCACTTCTATACAGCAGTCCATACTTTATTTGTACGATCAAATTCACTATTAAAGTCCTTTTCACTGATGGTGATGATTGCACACAAGGACAGTTTGCTGCTGAAGAATGCTACTGCCCCTGATGATATAATTATAACTACCCAGTTTCTTAATTATGCTCATAAATCTTTTGAGCCACTAGAATATCAATCAAAAAATTCAGGGATCAGCTTCAAAACAAACTTCCCATCCATTAGTGTCGAAATAACACATGTTGAAATGAGACAATTGCGCGTCACTAGTACAGATACTAAAGAAGCTCTGAGTCACTTGTAGAAATGTATGTCAAAAACTAGTTACACCTGTTTTTTTTTCCTTTGTTAGCAGTGGAACAGTTTAACATGTCTAGATATGAGTATTTGTCAACTGCCTTATGTTAGTAAAAGTGATGGGAAAATAAGCAGTCTCTAGGTAGTGAGACTCTTGTGTCTTGAGAAAACATTCCAGCGGCTGCATGCCATGTTTTCTGAGGCCGCATTATTTTGTTTCCTTCTGTCTCTTTACTTTCTCTGCTTGTTACCCCATAATACTGAACAATCAGTTAACTATTTTGGCACTCCTGTCAGATGGCAAGTTCAAACTGAACCTAATCCTTGAATTTAATGGTTCAGACTAGGGTTTCTTTGTCATTGAATTGTTTGAAAAAGCTGAATGGTCTGCAATCTGTGTGCTGAGAACATTGTTAGCGTTTTTTTCTACTCTAATTGGTGTTTACTGTGTTACAGTAACTCAGCAAGGAAGAAACATATGAGGACCGTATCAAGAACACCCTGTACTTTGCCTTTGCCACAGATCCATTCATATTATACAACCAATTAGCCATGTTTTATGTAATTGATGAGGCAATGACATTGCTTGTTGTTCTATAGAGACTTACTGTAAAACATAAAGCAAATGATGTGAGTGCCTTTTTTTAATATAATTTTGAAATACTCAGTATTCTTAAAAATATTGAAAAATATTCACTGTAATCTAATTTTATATATGTTAGCTTCAAATTTACTATCATCATCACTCTTATTTTCTTATAATGTCATTTATGGTTGACCATACTTTAAAAAATGGGTACATTACATAATATTTTAGATGCATAAAAAAGTAAAAAATTAATTATAAAATATTGGTGCTAAATGATTCATATTAAGCTTTTCAAATTTATGTTTAAAATATTGCAAAAAGTGCATTTTTCTTAACCAGACAGTAGTTGTTTATTTAATGTGTCACTAGTTTGACAGTTTGATGACAAATTGACATTATCTAATGTTGTACAGTAGGGTTAAAAAATTAAAGTGAGTGTCTTTCGTAGGATTCTTTGTTTCTAACAAAGTTTTTCTGTTTCTCAACACTCGTCTTAGCATCTTTTGGGTACATGAATGTGCCTTCAGATTTCAGTGTCACACTTTCTGTTCTTTGTTATTACACTTTCCAGATGTTTAAATTTTTGTACATGTTTGATTTTGGTATCACTGGTTTGTAATTTGCGTCTTTGGGCTCATCCTATTGTGAACAACCATGCATTCTGTTTTCCTGCAGTTGATATCTAATCCTTTCTTCTCCCTTTTCTTCACATTCTTCTGTAGGAATTTTTGTAACATTTTTCTATGCCTGCTATCAACACTGTGTTCTCTGCATATCTAATGTTGTTTAGATTGTGGCCATCAATAATGAATCCTGGTAGGACTTTTAATTCTCTCAGAATCACCTTGCAAAATAGAGTGCAATGGATAAATTACGCAAAAATGAAAATAACACTGACATTTTAACATATATTTACCAAAATTACACTATACTAAAGAGTAAATTTATTCAATGAAATCACTATTGGTTTCAACCACAGCCTTCAAACAATTTCGGAATCTCCTGCATCTCTTCTGGATGGTCTCTGTTTAATTTAGTAAATGCTGCTATAATCTTTACCTTCAGTTCATTTTTGGTATTACAAGGAGTTTTGTTGGTTTATCATTCAACTGCACCCCACACATAATAATAAAGACAATTGTAGTCTGTGGAGTTAGATAGCCAGATGTAAGGGGTAGTCACAGAAATTGTCTGATAGCCTTAACTGGGTCCTCCTGCTGGTGTGGCATAGTGCAGAATCCTGTTGTCAGATATAAGATCTTCCATCAGCCACCCTTTTGACCCAGGGAAGTACTACCTCCTCAAAGCATTTGATGTAGGCCTTCATATTGAGTCTGAGGCCCTGTGAGAAAATGAATGGTTACATAACATCACCATTACTAGGGATCACTGCAAACACAATGATTTTGACTAGATATTTTGTTTTCATTACTCTTGGGACATAATAAGCCAATGGTTGTGTGTATTCATGATCTTATCCTGGCAAAATTGTTCTCATATGAGAAAAACCAAAGAATGTTCAGTTAGAGGGGATGCTTGAGTTTTTTTCAAAAGCTTTGTAGTATGGTCTTTCCTCTTGTCCTTCATGGCTTGGGATAAAAATTAACCCTTTCTCATCTTGAATAAGAAATACCAAATGTCTTCCTGCACTACCAGCCTGATAAGAAACTTCTCAACTCCTGTCTATAGAGTTGATTGACTTGGAAGGATCACTGTCAATCATGACCTTGATCTTATCAAAAAAATTTGGGATTTCTTTTCTTATTACAACGGTCAGAGTGAATTTTCTAATACCTTCGTAATTAGAATTAGACTCCTCCAACCCTTTCCAAGTCCTCTGCATTGTCATTTGATTGGCATCCAAACACTGAAATGTTTGCATTGGAACTTCTGGCATGATTACCAAGCAGTACAGCATGCCATTTCCATATTTCTGTCAAAGTGAAGTGAATCATAGTATTGTGCAGCTGACAAAATGAAAAACAAACTAGGTGCATACACAAAATTAGAAATATAAAATTGTGACAATTTACCCACCACACTCTATAGGTTGAATAAATCTGGTGAGAAAACACATCCTTTGTATATCTGTTGAACTTCTTTTCTCTCTTTTCTACAGATGATTTACTGACACTATAGGTTCTTGGTTATCCTAATATCCTTCCCAAATATGTCAAGTTTGCTGAACCAACAGATCTTTGTGGCTTATTTTATTGAACACCCTTGTGTAATAAATAAAAAACACATGTATATGTCCTTCTGCATCTTTATTACTCTTCTTGATAACATTCTGAGTATAAATAATGCATTCCTTGCTCCAGTATCTTTGACGAACTCGCTCTGTTATTGTCCAATTTCCAGTCTGATTCTTCTGTGCACTCTATTCATCAGAATTTGGATAAGATTTATTATATGGCTGATTGTTCAATGGAGTTCACATTCATTTGCACCTAAATCAAAATTATCTTAAAGCTATCAGCGTATTCATTATGATTCCTTCTGGCCCTGCCACTTTGTTTCTGTTCAATTTGGCCAGTGCAGATTCCACTTCAGATTTTAATATTTATGGTCTGTTGATATTTCTGTGTATTGTCAGATTTTATCTTTCATCATGGAAGAGTTCTCCAATATATCTGTTCCATCTCTGAAGTATCTTTCTTTCTATAATATCAGTGTTACCTCTTTGAATTTTATACATCCTGTTGATGAGCATGTGTTTTGTCCTATTATTCTCTTAGTTTCTATGCACATCTGCTTTATCTGTGATATTCTTTCTATTTTTGCATATTTTTTATTTGGCCCTTACTTTTTAGCCTGTCTGAATTTC
This sequence comes from Ascarosepion bandense, assembly GCA_037127315.1. Taxonomy (NCBI): domain Eukaryota; kingdom Metazoa; phylum Mollusca; class Cephalopoda; order Sepiida; family Sepiidae; genus Ascarosepion; species Ascarosepion bandense. The sequence continues at coordinate 1,212,462 of JBBBDQ010000743.1, read as the reverse complement.
TTCCTTATTTCTTTGTGTCATATCTTATATCTTACATTCTGTTCCATGTTTTGACATTGTTTTATGTTAGGGATAGTAAAAATAAAGGCATCACTTGAATGCCATTAAATATTTCTAGAAAGTTTATAATAAAATAACCTAAATGTAAATTTCATTTATCACTGAATAAATGCTTATTCACTCATTGTTTTTTATTGTTTTGAAAAATCTGGCAGTAACATTTTCCATGCTTGTAAAGTTTTCATCATGTTTAGATGTGTTTATAATTATTTTATGCTAATTTTGTCTTTCAAAAATCAAATTTGCCATAAAAAACTCGAGAAACCAGACCTGAAATTTAAGCAGTTATATGTTAACTCACTTTACTCTTGCTCTGGGTTGTTTTTTTTTTTAAATTTTGGGAAAAAAATTAAATCCCTGCTAATTTATCTAAAAAAAAAAAAAAAAAAAAAAAAAAAAAAGTACCAGGAAAATCTGTCAAAAGATAATATAGATCAGCCAAGTGCTGATTGTTGAAGAAATCTTAAAGGAAGAGTGACAGTCTACTAATCACCTTGGCTAAAGCAACTATTAAAGCTGAGGAATTGTTTTTGAAATGGTTGGTTAAAAAGTAGCTAATAATAGTAAATAATAATGATTTCATAATAGTTGGTTTACAGTCATATAATAATTATGCTTGTTCCTTCCTTAGTTACTTAGTTCCTCCGTCCATTACACCACTAAAGAAAGAGTTACACTCTTACTCTCTACACAAGCTTATTGGAATAGACTAAGCTATCCACCCCTGGTTACAGGTTAGTAAACTTGGATCAATCCAATATTAGCGAACTAGCCAATCAGTGCTCCTGATTGCAATGTAAGCAATCTCATTGGCTAAGACACAGTTTGGCGCCTAAATCTTAAGGCTTGATTTTGAGCCAATTTGATTTCGCCGAGAAGTATATAAGCTGGCCCTTTGGGACCCATGCTTCAGTTTCCTCCAAATGCTAGCCGAATCCATGCTGGTCCCTTTCAACATCCTCGACCAACCACACTTTACTTTGCATGCTATCTTTCTAAGTGCTAATGGATTCAGGGGTTACTCACTTCATTCTTCATCTGAGCAATCAACATCACCCTTATTGCCAACTTCCTCATCAGACTCATCTTCAGCATCGAAACAACAACTGACAACAAAGTTTGGGAGGAGAGTGCACTGGCCCAGGAAGTTCAAAACCTACCTTACATTTTGTCTGCATTGACACTGCTTGTCGCAACAGCTGGTGACCCGACGTTCACAGGAAACCACAAATACCATAAAAAAAAAACATCCCTTTCATCTGCAACATCTGGTAACCCAGACGTACACAGGACAACAAAGTGATAATCTCAACGTTCCAGTTAGAAAACAGTTCACATCCACCATTTAATTTCAAAGAAAACAGCAAATTAAAGTGCTCTCCCACGTGGTCAGTCTATCACTAAAAATTAACAGCACGTGTGTCCAGCATTCCTGACCCACCAAAACCACTGTACAACAGACAGTCAGCATGGCCAAACCATCACTCATAACTACAAAAATATTCCGATTTTTTTTTTCTTTCTAAAAGAAAGTTCTATTATTTCAACACTTCGTCATTACAACATTTACAACAATTCTTCATTCTTCATTCCCATAGACACTGTCCTGCTCGAGGTAACAATTCAAGATGGTTGATCAAGTTACCCCAACTCCTATAAATTTTTCTACAATCACACAGTAGATAGCACAACTGTCATCTCTCTCCGACTGTTTAGAAAAAGAGTGGCACAACGTCGTCTCGAGGACGTTTTCTTTTTCATCATTCGACACATCATCACTTCAATCACCTTTTTCACCATTTACAACTATTTGAAGGCGCATTTTCATGTCATTTCAAAAATCGCCTTTTTCATCAACTATTCGCTGCTACGCCTATTCGAAGGTGCATTTTTTCACATCAATGCGAAGTCGCCTTTTTCATCATTCACTAAAGGTGCTTCTTTCATCATTTGCTACGTCGATCCACTGACGTATTTTTCATTCAACAAGAACTCTTAAGAGATAGATAAAAATTCGAATTACTTTGTTGAAATTTTATTTGTCCGTTCGTTTGGTTGTTTTTTCTTTCTCTCCTTTTCTCGCTAGGGCCGTTGGGAAATTGAAATGTCTTTGCGGTACCACGTGTCGCGTATCCCTCCTCTGATTGGTTAGCTCCTTCTGATAGAATCTCAAGGAGCGGGAATTCTCAGTTTTTTGATTTTCGTCGACTTGAGCAGTCCTGAAAATTTTAGCTCTGTCAGACCAAAGACGTAAAAAGAAGTTTGAATTTATTTGTGGCTGGAGAAGCTCGCAAAAGAAGAAAAGAAAGAATTTCCTCCTGACGAACAGAGAAGAAACAAGATTCAAGATACTACTTCCAGAGGAAGAAAGAGTTCATTTCTCTAAAAAGGATCGTTTCCCCTGTTTGTCATTAACCCATGTGGCGTAAGAAAAAAAAGTTTAAAAAAAGTTTCATCCAGAGAAAGAAAGAAAATTTATTTTAAGAAACGATACTTCTTCTAGAGGAAGAAAGAAATTTTATTTTGTGAAAATATACTTCTTCCAGAGGAAGAAAGAAATTTTACTTTCCAGAAAAAGGATACAGTTTCCCAGGTCAGCCTACAACCAACAAGGGTTGAAGAGACTTAACAAAAAAAACAACAAAAAAGAGCAAACACTTTTTTCCAGGCTCGAGACAAGAAACGAACTACAAACACTATACCTAACAAGCTTAACTGAGAAAGACTTTAATTTTTTTCTTTTGTGGTACCAAGGCCTTTGCTAACGGACCTGTTTTGCAGTCAGCGCTCAACTCCTCTCCTTTTTTAATAAAGCTGTAAATTTCCTTTGAACCCTTGTGTTGTATTGAATTTTTTATGTTTTTTTATTACCTTTCCCCTTTTGTTCACAGCAGAATTTTTTCTTACGGCATAAAAAATTTCTGCAACTTCATCCAAAAACAATTCGAAATAACCCCAGAGATTCTTAAGTTCTTTCAAACACACATCAACACTCGGTACAACTACATCGCTTTGCATATCAAAGTTTTCCATTTCGAATGTTAACTCTTCTAAATAACAATTTCACATGCACGGTATCGGGGACCTAAACAACTCAAGTAAAGCATTGGTTAACTAGAAGATATTTTTATTAACAGCCTATCGACTACTGAGAAAAATTTTTTTTTCCAAGGATTCATCGTCACAAATCCTGCATACATTTCAGACTCTTTTTCTCTTCAATCTACGGGAGATAACTCACGAAATCAGCACACACACACACACCTGCATACCAGGATGACTGTAGATTATCATCATCTACGTTTTCATCACCGTCATCCTCACCTATATCTGTACCCTCAACTTTTACATATTAAGCTTGGATTCATATTTTCACCCGACCTGTAATCTAGGGGGAGTGTTTGTTGGGATAGACTAAGCTATCCACCCCTGGTTACAGGTTAGTAAACTTGGATCAATCCAATATTAGCAAACTAGTCAATCAGTGCTCTTGATTGCAATGTAAGAAATCTCATTGGCTAAGACACAGTTTGGCGCCTAAATCTTAAGGCTTGATTTTGAGCTGTTTTGATTTTGTCGAGAAGTATATAAACTGGCCCTCTGGGACCCATGCTTCAGTTTCCCCCAAGTGCTAGCCAAATCCACGCTGGTCTCTTTCAACATCCTCGACCAGCCGCACTTTACTTTCACGCGCTATCTTTCTAAGTGCTAATGGATTCAGGGGTTACTCACTTCATTCTTCACATACTGAAAGACCTTCCTCACTACCATCAAGAATATCATCTACTTGCTTTAAAAATATTCTTTGACTATTTCTCGACCACTGATATTTTTAATTTCCGTGAAAATTTTATTCAGACTAATAGTCATATTACCGTTACATAACACAAAAATGAATACTGAATATTTTATCATTAAAAGATTAAGATATTTTGTCAACTTCAAATATTTTCGGCAAGGTACGTAAATCTCACTTTGTTTCTACAACCTACATTACGTGAAAATCTACAAACGTTCGCCTCACCGCACTTCAGTTATATCTTTCTAATGAATCGAACTTTCGTCAATCAAACAAACGTTTACGATATTTCATTCTTGACTATTTCATGTTAAAACTCATCTTAACATTTCTTGTCATTTCAACATCACAGGTCTATGTTCATATGTGAATTTAATTGTATTTTTTGAACTGTTTAAATGTTCCTTTGTTTATATGAAAAGTATTCTTGTTACATTTGTTTGCTCAACCAGTTGTTTGAGTTAATCAAAATCATTTTGTCTGGATTGTCATTTCTTGTGATCAAATATAAAAATAGTTGTGAACTTGGTTATGAACACGCACACAAACCTTACTAAACTTTACTCCTCCAACCACAAGTTTCGCTACAAGCTTTTCCTTCTTTTCTATCTTTTTATAATCTATAAACTCTACTCCCTTCAGCCTTTCTCTCACCTTTGCCAAACGGAAGGGTACTAAAGAGTGAGAGAGTAGGAGAGAACCTATAGCATTACCGTAGCAGTAGCAGCTTAAGCTGGTGGTTGTAGCAGTAATTGTGTGTGTGTGTGTGTGTGTGTGTGTGTGTGTGTGTGTGTGTGTGTGTGTACTGTACAATATAGTAAAAATAGGTAGGTTTGTTGTCGTATCCAGCGACCTAATAACGAAAATTCTGGCCTCTACACCCTTGGCCATTACTCAGTTGGTCTTTTCTGTTTACAATGGACACATGAGCCATGATTCTTTCAGTAATAAATAAAAAAACATTTTCTCTTTCAAAATCTCTCACAAAATAGCATACAGTATTTTGGTTATGGTCTGTGCATACGCCGCTTAAAATTACAATAAAGTAGCTTCTATGGACAGTATATTTTTACACTCTGTTATCATTATTTTAATTATCCAATCAATACGGTCTAGGTACCTCTAATTTTACCGTGGGAAAATCAGCATAGTCTGAAGTAAAAGGCCTCAAACTAAATAAAAACAAAGTTTTCTCGGCAAAATGTTTATGCTATCATAAAGAGGATAGATCAAAGTATTTTTTAATTATTTTACAAATTTTTAAAATTGTTCTAACAGGTTCTGAAAGGCTCATTTAGTGGTAGAAAATCTTTTTTTTTCTCTCGTCAGTGAAAGGGGTAAATTGACACTAGAGTTTATAACGTCAACAACGTAATATTACGCGAAGGCATTTTTTGACTGTGAAAGACACCTTAATTTTTAAATTCTTGCAAAAATCAAATAATCATCTGATTTTGATGAAAATTTCAGGACTTATTCACAAATGACTGAAATGATTTTTGAAATAATTATTTTCAAAAAATATTGGTAAAAAAAATTTTTTTTTTTAATTTGTTAACCCCCCAATATTTAATTTCCAGAAATGTCGAAAAATGCAACTCGGTCACAAAATATAGATAGTTTTCATTAAATTCAGGAGTCATTAAGGAAAGCTAATCAACTGTCTTTTTTTTCTTTTAAACAAGCTACCTTTTTTTAATATAAGCGCAGAAATTATATAATCAGGCTGCAGCGAAACAATTTCAAATTCCAAGTTAGTTTGCAGCGTTTTGTTACTTTTTTTTATTTTTGTACAAATGAACAAATGTCTTTGTGAAAGAAATGAATCCCTTCTTTCTCCCAAAATGGGTTAATATAGCAGAGTAAACTGGGCTCTGTAGCCTTGATTGATAAAGAGTAAAAATCACTAAAACTAACAGTTCAAGAGAAAGACTGAATTGAGAATTCCCAATCGTGGAGAACGGAAAGAGAAACCGCTCCACTATTTTGGCAATTCATAGATAGAAAAAAAATGAAATCTGTGAAGAAGAGTCATCATCGCGTCTAAAAGTGACATGGTACTAAAATAAAATCGTTTAAAAAAAAAAAACATTAAAGACTATAAAAAAAAAAAAACATTTAGCTTCGAGCTATATTAATATGCTCGATACTAAATTGAAAAGTTAATTCTTTTAATTACTGTTTTACTTTCAGTTAAATGTTTGTGTACTGTACACTTTAAAAAAAAACTCCGTGAAAATAACTCAAATTTCAATTAAAACGTTTAGTCACAAAAATGTACAATGTTAGGGCCATGTGATTCAATTCAACCAATTGGAACAGAGAATGTAACTATTCTCCCTCCAGCTTGTTAACACAGATAAGAATTCATTTTTGATGCATATGAATCATTCAAAATAATCCCTTACTTGGTGATAAATAATAATATCGTCTCGGGGTAAATTATTTCCTGTTCTCATTGTATTAACAAGATTTTTACAGACAATTTTTTCTACATGGATAATTTAAACCCTAGTGGTGAGTTTGTTTTTCTCTCTTTTTTTAAGTTATGATAATGACTTTTTTAATTTAATTGTTATTACTATAAAAAAATATTGCAGTTAAATTTTAAGTTTTTAACAGTTTATTTTTAACATTTTTTTCAAATCTTTTGCTTTTGTAAATAATTTTTCAGTAGATTTTTGATTTTACAATTTCTTTACAAGAGTGCCTGCAATTATTAACAAGCCATTTTGATTACATTTCTTTACAATTCCCGGAAAACATACTATTTTCCTTTCGTATTTTAGATGTCACTTAAAAAATCCTTTCGTGGTGTGGTACTTTTTTTATTTTGATTTACGATAGTTTTTTTTTTTTTTTTTTTTTTTTTTTTTTTTTATCAAATAATCATTAAATCTCCTTCAGTATTTGTCACTTTCTCTGTATGTTTCTAAAAAAAGAATTCAATTTCTGACTTGATTCAATAATTACTTTATCGCTACACACAATACATTGATCCTTTACATTACAAGGACGTTGACGGCACTGCACAACGCTTGCTAGAAAAAGTATACACAAACTAAAACATGACCGTAACATTTTAGAATGTTTACGAGAAATCTTACTAAAGTTGTTTATTTATTTAATATTTACTCAATTTATAACTAAATTATTAATTTTTATTCGGAAATATTTTTTTTAATTACTGAATATTACTAACTACATCGGTTTGACAAAAATGACATGTGAACAGTGATTAGAATGTTTTCTTGATTATCTTTAAAAATTTTGTTAAAGGTTTATTTTTTTAAAATGAAATATACAATTTCACAAATTAAATATATGCTTCGCTAGTCTTGAATTTGCAGCCTTCACCTCGACTATCCTAGAGCGTAACTATCAATTTTTTTTAGGTAAGAAACTAGCAACAATTAGCTATCGATGTTTTCATTTTTTGTTTTTTGTTTGTTTTTGATAACCTTTTAATCTTGTAAATAGCAAGCTTTACTTTTAAATTGAAACTTGTATGGGTTTTTAAGATTTACTTCTTTTTATTTTTTTAACTACCGTTACCTTTTTACCGGGCACACAGTTCTGAAGATAGACAACGGCTTTAAATTGAATAATAAGAAGCTAATGACGCAATCTCATGAGAATATTTTTTTGACTAGTACTAAAAAGTAACAAGTTTATGCCTCATTGAACAATCGGATATAATTGAATTCTTCATTTACCGTTATTATTAGGTTGGAAATTGTTTTTTTATCGAATGGTGATCTTGCACAATAATACGTGAGACTTGTTCTCTAGTGTTCATCAATTCCATTTTGGTCTTCTATTTAGTTTTATTCTCTAGTTGTTTACTTTCCAGGAATGTGTGTCCGGTAAACGGTAGTCAAGCCTTTTTTATATATATATATATATATATATAATATATATATATATATATATATATATTTTTTTGTAAAACTGAGCCAGAAGAAAGAAAAAACAGAAGTAACAAAATTGGTACTACTAGTAACTAATATTCACTAAGAGGAGGAGGAAAAACAAATTTTAACAAACCCTAACCCGGTATGAAAAAATGATGGGCATTGGCCCTGAATGCGAACTAACAATCTTTTAAGTCAGTAAGTGCCATACGTGATACACGCTTTGGGCGATCATGTCTCGAAAGAATGACTGACTGGGCAGAAGATTATCCCGCAATAGGTTGTCATTGCTTTCTGCGGTAGACTGGTCGCCAGCCAAGGCTATAGAACCTTTATTTGAGCGTTAGTGAATGCAAGGAATTCAACGGGAATTCGAACTCGACACCCCGATTTGTTGTTCCGAGTCGATATCCACTGTACCACAACGCACATCCCATCTTTTAAGTCACGATGATTAAAAATTAATTCATTAACTTTAATTATTTTTTTTTTGTGACTTAAGGACAGCGAAATCACAAAAATTTAATTTCTTTCTCTAATTGAGACTCACAGAGTATTGTTTTTGTTAATGAGTTCCTCTCACCAATAGAAAATTCAATTTTACTTTTAGAAAGTTATTCAATTTATCAATTTACTTAAGAAAAATATCAATGTGGCCCTTAGCACAGGTACCTCTGTAAGAAATTAATTAAAATCTACCTTCTTCACTTTTACAAAAATTCACAATGATGTGTGAAATCCTGGTTTTCCCAAATAGAAAAAGGATTGACCATGTGCTTAACAAAAAAGTCAGAAACCAGATTTCACAAGTAGGTGTTAAAATGATTTTTGACCAATGGGAGCAACTTAAATACTTGAAAGGACATAGCAATCCAGTGTGGAATTCTAAAGGACATAAATGTAGCATCAGAGATTCAGAGACTGGAGACACACATCTAAAATGTAGTTTCAAACTTCAAGGGACCTGGATATTGTCCTCTTTCTCATTATCTATTTCAACAATTACTACTAGAACATTTTGTACAAACTCTATATCCTTAACTTCTTAATGTTTCTAATTGCACATTAATCTCTACAACTTATGTTAGTCTTTCCCTTTATAAATTTCTATTTTAAAATGCAAAATGTATATTTTATTCTTCTTATGCTATTCCACACAATTCCACATATTCCAACCTGCCGACAACCAACCTTCTGATGATGAAAAACCTCCTGATAATTATAACTCAGCATAAAACTTGTAAGCTGTAGGGAGTTTGGTTAAGTATGACACAAGGCCAAATCAAAGAAACATTAACCAACTCTCATACACCACACCTCCACTTTTTTGCTCAAAACAAATCGCATCATATGATAAAAAATTAAGGCCTTAAAAGAAAAGTTTTATCCTCTAAATCTTTGTTATTAAGGCCTAAAACTTATTTTTTAATCCTTTCACGTTTTAAATTTTGGTTATATATTTTGCATGGGACCAGAGTTTACTATGGTTTTGTAATGCCTTTGTTTCTCGTGAAAAAACTTAATTTGAAAATTGTTGAAAAATCTAGTAATTGTCGCATTTTAATTAAACTTTTAGGATTTGTATACTACTGAATTAGTTTTTTTTTTTTTTTATTACTTTTAGAAAATCTTGGTAATTTTTTTTCCAACCCTATGTAAATTAATGAAAATTTAAAACTTTCTTTTCTCTCTCAAATAGTTAGCCATTTTCTGAAAATCTGCTCTGAATAATAAAATAACAAATCCAGTAAAACTATGACATTCATTTTTGCAAGAATTGTCATTTCATTTTATTTTTTTCTTTAATTATAATTTATAAAGTTTCAAAATTATTTTTAAATTCTTCCAAATCTTGTGGTTAGGTTAATGAAGTGAAGAGTCTTCACTTAATAACTAACCTAAACACAAGATTTTGAAGAATTTTGTTAATGTAGAATTTAGTAAATATAGTCTTCACTGAAGACTATATTTACTACTTGAAAATTTGGACAATTATGTGTACCTACATAATTATCCTAATTACTCCACTAAATTGCAAAAAAAAAAAACTGTATAGTTACTTTTAAACTGAATTTTTAAAAATAAAAAGGTTTTCTTGAAACTTTTATTTTAGTTTTAATTGAAGGCTAACTGATTAAATTTACTATTTCCAGTAAAATATTTTCAGTTTTTGAATTTTGCCACCATTTTTGAGTGATCGATACATTTGTAAACAAAAGTTAATTTTCGATTTTAAAAATCTTGCAAGAATAAAATATACATCTGTGACACATTATTTTTGGAAAATTAGTATTACTTATTTTTAGCATGAAATTTAGAATAAAGTATTTAATTTTTTTTACCTGTCTTTGCCTAAATCAAAAACTTGTTGACAGGTGCTTGAATAGAAATAAAGTGTATGCCATTTATAAGTGACAAACTTGTACTTTTTTTTTTCATCAGTGAGGAAACTCTGAACTTTTAATTTGCACATAGAAATTACCATACAAAAAAAAAAACTTCAAATGCACAAAAAAATTACATTATTTTAAAAATATGGAGGCAGAATTATTTTATTAAACTTTTCAATTTTTGATGGGCAATATAATCAATTCTTAACTAAAATATCTAACCACAACAGTTCTTTGAAGATTTTAAAAATATTTTTGAAACTTTATAAATTATTATAATAACAAAAAAAAAAAAATTGAAAACAATTCTTTTAAAATGTCATTAGTAATGGAAATGTTTTTTTTTTCTTCAGATTATATTGTCCTTAACTCTTATTAATTATTCAAGCAATTAAAAGCTTATTACATTAAATAGTATCAGATTTTTATTGCATTTTTTATTTTACTCTTCGGAGCAGATTTTCAGATACAGAGGCAAAATTTTTTTTAAAAGATCAGATGATTTATTCCCCAATGAATCCTGCCTTAACTAATAACTGCAACACTTTAAAATTTATTAAAATTTCCTGGATTTACATGGAGTGGGGTAACAGGTAAAAATATTTTTACCAAGATTTTGAAATAATAATTTCAAAAATAATTCATTTGTGAATGAGTACTGAAAGTTTCATTAAAATCCAACAATTATTTGATTTTTGTGAGAATTTCCAAATTAATGTGTTTGTCAATGGAAAAAAGTGGGTGATGTAATCATTACAGTTTCCATTGTAAACAGTCATAACATTTTGGTTACCCGCTAGCTCAAATCAAAACAAATTCTCTGCCAAAGTTTTTAACATGTTAGAAGGGTTTAAAAAATTTTAATAAAATAATTGAAAATTACTTTGATCTTTCCTCTTAATAATAATAAAAACAATTTGATTGAAAAAAGTTTTGTTTTTATTACCTTTTTTATTCATACTATGCTGTTTTTTAAGCGATTTATGGGAGGTACCTACGATTATGTCAGTTCTAGTCAACCATACCTGGCTTATCTCTACATTTGGCTGTCATCACGCATCAATCACTCATTTCAAACGTCAAAAAGATCAGAGCTTCGTGATTAAGAAATACTTTTATTCTAAATTTCATGCTATAAACAAGTAATATTCGTACAAATCTGATTCATTTAACATTAAATTTGCTAATTTTCTAAAGCTAACATGTCACACATGTTGCAAGATTTTTAAAACCGAGAGTTAACTTTTGTTTACAAATGTGTTGATTGCTCAAAAATAGCCAAAAAATCTCAAAATTTTAGATTCCAATCAATATAATTTCTGTTTGAAATACACCAGAGTATTTTGCTTCCTGGAAATAGTAAATTTAATCATTTAGTATTTGTCTATATTTCTGAGATGATAGTATTTACATTATTGCAGTCACTTCGCTTACTTTTGTTCTTGTAGAGGGTGATGATCGTAACATCTCTCATGTCCTGTGGTACAGCCCTGTCTTTCCAGCACTGGCAGAGAACTTCATGCAGAGGAAGCAGTAGGATAGTCTTGCTGTGCTTGATAAAATCAAAGGGAATTCCATCACTGCTTGGAGCTTTCTCTGTGGCCAAGCCGTTAATGGCTTCACTGAGTTCCTCTGTCTTCAGCTCAGTGTTGAGTTCTTCCACTCAATGTCATCAAGTGCTGCAGTCATCACAACATTCTGTTGGGAGTAGAGTTTGGAATACTGTCTCAACCATCTCACTATCTGTTGTCTTTTGTCTGTGATGACTACTCCAGTGGTGGATTTGAGGAGAGCTGTCTTGTTCTGCACTGGTCCCATTGCTGTCTTGATGCCATCATACACTCCTCTAATATTCCCTGTGATTGTTGCTGTCTGAATAGTTTCACTGAGCTTTGTCCAGTACTCACTGGCGCAGCATTTGGCTGTCTGCTGAGCTTTGCTCCTGGCAGACCAGAGGATCTGTAGGTTTCTCTCACTGGGTGACCGTATGTACTCCAATCATTTATGTGATTTCTAGGTCTTTCTCCCAAAGGTGGCCAAGGCAATGTGGTGTATGGTGTCCCATAAAGTAGCTCATTTCTCTGTGGCAGCTAAGCTCATTGGTGCAGAAACCATGAAAATATTTGTAGAAGAGACTGAGGGAAGCCACATCCCATCAGTCAGAAAGTGGCTGGAGTCCAGCTGCCAGGTCAGGATTGACCATATTACAGATTCTCCTTTGGAGCCTATCGAGAACCTTGAGATGAATAGCAGGGGAGCTAGACCAGATATGACAACAGTATTCAATGTACAAGTGAATGGTTGATTTATATATGTGCAAGATGGACTCGGGTGGGAAAAATTTCCTGGTCCGACACAGTGACCCAAAATTCCTCACAGTGGATTTAGATATTGATTCAATGTAATGGTTCTATTTGAGGTCAGAAGATAGGGTGAGGCTGAGGAGGCGCTGTGTATTGATTTCTGGGAGACTTGCTTGGTCCATGCTGATTTGGGGTAGGAAGGACTGCCTGTGGTGGTTGACAGATAGCAGCTTTGTTTTAGCAGCATTAAAATTTACAATACATTTCTTACCCCAGTCTACCACAATTGTAAAAAAAAAAAAAAATAGTACATTACATTGTAAGGAAAGTGAAATAAACGTCAGTATATCTTATTGATACATTACAATGTTGACCATGGTCAGCACAGATAACTATTTGTAGTCATATGGTGACATTATCAGCCCAGTTTGCATTTTGTGTGAGAGTTCAGTTAAGGGGCAAAATTTTGTCACAGATATTAAACGTGTGTATTATCACCTCCTCTATCTTATTCATTATTTTTCTCAATAAAATTATGTTGCCTCTATATCTTTTTCTTCTATCTTTCCTCACAGCCAAAACAAAATAGTTCTTTATTTAACTGAGATAATGGCAGTGTAACATATGTGTTAACTAAAGAACTAACAGAATTATAATACGATAATTGCTGCTGAAAAATTTTTTCATTAAATTTTCAGAGTTGGTTCACTTAAAATTTAGCTACTTTTTATTTACAGATTTTGAGATCCTAAATCCATTATATATTATATTTATTGACTTCAACATGAAATGCACTTGGATTTTTATATAAAATGCAGAAAATAAGCATTTTGAATATCACAAAGTAATAAGGAAACCTTATATTACTTATCAATATTATTTATATGAATTGATCTGTCTAGAAATATTTTTTTTTAACCATCTCTCTTTCCACTTGCCGAAAAGTTCTTGATTTGAGCCACTTGCCAAAATCTAATCAAACAGAATTTTTCATTTAATCTCTTGGTCAAGGTGAGAACCTTTGTAGTATCTTTTCTAATATTAAAAAATCACTGGAAATATATACAAATATAATGTCTAATTGTTTTATTTACAAGCTCAGGAAATATTTTTATATTAGCAGTAATTTGGACTGATATTTTTATATCATCAGTAATTTGGACTGCCAATCAGTTAGTGGTATTTTAGAATTTTAATAATTTTCTTTTTCTTTTACAATGATTTTGTACAAGGCTGGTTCAGAGTCTTTAGCTTTGGTTAGCAACTTGTCTAAGAGAAGAAAATCTCAAAAATAAAAACCTCTACACCTACTCTGTGTAGAAAAATAGAGTAGGCTGAACTCTCTAACCTCGGCAGGTAATCTTCCTAGGCATGGTGTCTCAATAGAAACACAGTTTCCTGTCTCCTAAACTGCTTTGAGTTAGTAAAGGCATACTGCTGTAAAACTTGCTCCAATATTTCATGATGGTTCAATTATGGAGCCATTAAGAAAACCAAGTTCAACCTATGCTAGCATGGAAACTGAAGTTAAATGATGATAATTATGCCCAAAACAGAAATTTATAGGGATATGTGGGGAAGATGGCAGTTAACTCCAGACAAACAGGTTAAGATTGCAATAATCAGGGAACCCTCCTCTTAGGAGTCAGTTCCACAAAGCAGTGTCCTATATGAAGAAGCTGCTTGCAAACAATCCTCATCCCTTCGTATTCCACCAATGGAATACAAAGGGATGAGGATTGTTTGCTGTAATTTGCATAGCATGGTAGGATTTAACCATGAAGGTTGAAACTAGCGGAACTAAGGAATATAGTTTATTTGAATACTTTTCATGGAAATAGCAATAGAGCAGCAAAAGGCTTGCAACATTTTGTCTGTGACAGAGATTGAAGGGTGCAATATAATTGGGCATAGAGATGCTTTTCGATTCTATCAAGACTGGAAAGTGAAGACTAGATTACTCCTGTGTATATATAGCAACAGTACTTCATTTTCAGTTTGATCTGGCTCTTGTAAAGATAGAGGATAGCAGGAGGAATCAAGTAGCTATTGCAGGAGTACAAGAAACTGACCGTTTTTTGCTAGCATTTTTAACAGTGGATGGTATAAACAGGTTCCATATGATGTCTGGGTTGAGTTTGAGTTTGTCCCAATAGGTGCTCAACCCCCCGGGGCATCCCTGCTCATTCTGATGGTGAAATGAGTTTTCTCATTGCTGATGGAAATGGTTTTTGAGGCATTGAATATTACTAACCTGATTGGCTAGAGCTAGATTTAGAGTTTTGGAGGTGCACTTATGTACTGTTCTGTCATCAGAATAAATATTCACAAGTGATCAGAGTATATTCTTACTCAGATTATTTATGTAAAGTAGAAAAAGGGTTGGACCATGAAGCAAAATTTTCTGGATACGTGCATTGATTGCTTGGATAGCAGGAGACTGGCCATTACGACTATCTTCACGAGCCCACCTGTTAGGTAAGGACTTTATAATTGGAATAACACTTCCAGTGGTTCTTTTGCTAAAGAGCTTGTGCTCCTTTGAAATATGCAATCATCCTTGATGTGTATTTGTTGTCTAGTGCTTCACTGATTTTGTGGGTAATAGCAATTAGGATTGTGAATTGAACTGATTGAAACCCATGCTGTTTCTAGCTCAAGAGATTGTCCCTATTTAGGTGATCAACAAACTTCTTGTTGCCTATAGCTTCAAGAAGTGACAAAAAGTTTGCTAATGACACTGAGGTAGCTGATGAGTCTATACTGAGATGGGGATGATCACTCACCCACATTCTCGGAAACATGGCATACACTAGGCACCTTCCACAGACAGTAGGATGTCTCCTTCAAGCAGCAGTTAATATTCTTAAGGACAATCACTGGGATTTTCTCTGGAACAGTCGCCTTCTTTGGGTTAAGACTTTTTAGACTGAAATAAAAAAAATATTACTGAAATTGTGCTCAATGAGATAAGTCTGGATTAGGATGGCCTTTGTCATATAATGTTGACTTAGAGGCAGTGTGTGGCATAAAGCTTTGCCTTATTTGATGAAGTTTAGATGACTTGGGCATGGTTAGGAGCACTTTGCCTTTCTTCAGAATTTGGTTGGAGATCTTCAAAAATTCCCAGGATCTAATTTGTTTGTCTTCAATCGTGTTTTTTTTTCAAACCCTTTATCTAATGAATCAGCATAGTTCATTGAAGCCATATTGATCACTGCAAGACAATATAATATCTTGTAAAGAAATTAAACAATATTAAGAATAAATTCAATTTATTTAGGAAACAAACAGTAATATATCACTGGTACTTGAGTAGGAGTGCATATATTTGCACAATACTGTTTATCTAAAATGAGAATGGCTTGTTTCTTGTCTGTTGAATTTAATCTCCACCTAACTTCTTCCAGTGTCATTGGGCAGATTGAGCAAAAATGCCTGTGATAAAATAGTCAAGGAATAGACGTATTAGGTTTGTTTAGTCAACCAACCCATTGCAATAACAAGCTTAAGTACAATTATGAACAGCAGATGTATGGAACTCTTCATTCAGATCATTACCTTTCATCAGAACTTGAAGTTCTTGTGACATCTAGGATTTCAGTGTTTACTTGATTTAGTATTGAGATATGTATTTTTGTTTGCATTGATTGGGAGATGATATATAATTTTTTTATATACCAGAACAATGTTCGAAAAAAGTTTTAATTTAAAAGTTCAAAATTTTCAGCGCTACTTTAGGTCATTGATGTCCTAAAGGGAGAAACACATCACACAATCATTTTTTTTTTTTCACTAATTTTTTATTGTTTACATTATACCTGTCAAACTTTTTACTCCTTTTGGATTTATTAGTATGTATTTATATTTTATATTTGCAGACCATGAGTAACCCATTTTTCACCTCTCTAATTTCTTTCTCTATTTTAAGTTTTTTTTTTTTTTTTTTACCCTCCCATAATCTTGGCATATTTTAAATAGGAAAAATAAAAATAGATTATATATTTGCCGGTGAAAGTAAAGTCAGTTTTTTCTGTTTAAAAATTCTTCGTGTAACCAAATTATCTAGAAAAAAATGAAATGTAATAGAAAAAATGATTTTTTTTATTTCAAGAATTACCATTCTTTTCTCTCTCCTTTGACACTAAATATATTTAATAAAATGTTGCTAGTATTTCTTTTATACAGGTTGCAGCATAAATACCTCCCATATAATGCTAAAACATTAGTTCGATATCACTGCCACTAATGTCTGGGGGGGGGGGGCATTTTTGCCATACTCTGTACTTCCTTCTTTCTTATTTAAAAGCTTTGAGGAATTAGATATTAGCAAATTTAGAGGATTACAGTAGTTACTGTTCAAGATTTTTTTTTAATTCATGTAGTGAGGTGCTACAAGTAAATTCCATATAATGGCTGGCTATTGCAGGATTTTCTTTGCAAGAAACTTACTTTATGCAAGTGTGTATGTAAAACTGATGTAGTTTTATAATTTCAGAAATTCAAATTCTGCTGTTGATATATGTTGTTGCTAATAGTGGTGACATTTTTTGTAATGTGATTTTGTTTTTCTCTTCAGAAGTTTATGCATTTTTTGTTTACATATTAATGAGAGCGTAAAAGCTTAAATTAATTTGAACTGCTCAATAAAGCCATAATGATGATCAAAGTAGATCATGTAGTTTGTAGTATTAATTATTTATTTTACATATAAAGTTCCTGGGGAGTTAATTGTATAAGAAATCTCTCTTCAATAGTGAAGGTTAAGGAACATTATAGAAAATACCAGCTTTGTTTTGCATTTTGAAATTCTATGAGAAGAAGATTGGGATTATGAATTATCTGAAGTAAACCTGTTTTATTTACTTGCTAAATCTTTTTCTTTCTTCCTTTTTTTTTCTTTTATAATTTTTTTTTTTTTGTATCCATATGGTGATAAGTGGTAAATCAAGAAGAAAGTATCTAAACATTTTTTCTTGTTTTTGAGATCCTTTTCATAATGATATAGTTTACATTGTTTGGACTATTGTCCTCATCTTTATTGCCATGTTTACATTTTGCCATTGTACACTCCAGCCTTCTCCAGGTTCTAAAAATTTCAAACCAAACCCTTTATTTTGATCACTGGGGTATGTTATTCTCATTCCCTGTGCGATGCAACTTCTGGTAGCCATGCAGTTATCTCCCTTTAACTTTGTAACTTATTTGTTTACCACTGCTGTAGACTGTTATTGAACTTGGGACTCTTTGGGTTAAGTCGCTGGAACTAACCAACGTCAATATCTACTGAGACATGTGTCCTTGAGGGCACATAAATGAGAATGATAAACCCAAGTGATTGAACTAAAGGGTAAATAATGTAAATACTACCTCATGTCAGAAGTATAGGCAGATTCTTTTTATCATATTGAAAAAACATCAATTTTAACAGTTTGGCACAAGTATGTGAGGAGGGGCTTTGCATCGTATGAATTGCACAAGTAAAAATATTAAAGATAGTAATTTAATTCAAATAAAATTGCCATGTCTAAAATAAGCACCTTTACTAATTTGCTGAAAAAAAATGAAAAACATAGCATGATGAAAAAGACCCCAAACTTAATAAAATATAATTTTATTATCAAAATTTTTGTTATTATTTAAGTAATCATTTTTAGCATGTTTTTCTGTTAAAAAACATTGATTTGGAAATTCTTGCAAAAATGAAGTAATTCTCAGATTTTAGTGAGACTTTTTAAATTATATATATATATATATAGTCATCCGCAGACAGATCAGTATAGTTAGACATCCGATTGCTTCTAGTCAGGATTGAAACCCGACCAAATTAACATCAGTCGGCGATTCTACCTCTGAGCTATGGGTGCTCAGTAGAGGAAGGCGGACTTTAGCGTGTTATAGACAGTCCTGTTTCGCTATATCACAGCTCATCAGTTCGGTTTGACATCTGATTGCTTCTAGCTAGGATTGACACCAATCAGTGATTCTACCTCTGAGCTACTTGATAGAGGGAGGCAGACTTTATATACATATTTCTTTTTTCTTTCTTTTTTTTTTTTTTTTAACATTTGTTACTCCCAGGTATATGAAATTTTGACATTAAAATTTCAGCTTCTTCATATTTATATTAGTTAGCAAATAGGCTCCTCACTTGCTTGACACTCACAGATCTCACCATGTAGAACTTCTGTCACACAACTTCAGCAACCAAGAAAGGAAAGAAGGAATAGCTATCAGTACTTGACTCTAGTAATTTTAAACCCATCTAGCTACTTAGACTTTCTCAGAGTTCATTGATCACTACACCAGATAATGAATGTCTCTCTCTTCTGTCACATGTATTTCAATGGCATTTCTATCATTCTTATCCTTCTACTACCTATTGATGTTTTTCTTGTCTCCACCTCAATCAACATTCTATTGCATCTCAAAACATCTTCAGCCTCACTTTGCATTATGCAACCGTAACTTTAAGAGTGTGTTTCCCTCTTTTTCTTTTCATTTTTCTTCCCATTTCTATTGTAGCCAAGCCATCAAAATCATTTCATCTGCTTCTCAAGATTCCTTGTCACTTCCCTCTTTATTGGCAGAATCCTTCTTCACCTTCCTTTGGGACATTGGTGATGTTCTCACCTGGTTTAGGTTCTGGGAAATTCTTCTTCATTGGAAGGCTTCCCTCTGGCAAGATGCCTAGGGTTATGGGAATCTCCACATTTTCTTCATCTTCAGTTTTGGAACCCACATCTGCATCTATTTCTTCCATGGCCATCAGTATGATGATTTGAATTTTCTGCTTCCTCTTCCCGGGCTTGGGAGTCTCCCAACAGCTGCTTTCAGCCCATTTCAAATATGCCACATGGGCCCTTTTCGTCTGACCCATTATCTGATCCCAGACGACAAATGATGAGGGTGAGCTAGTTTGCTCTACTACTCTATAATAGGAGTCTCATCTTTGATCCAATTTTCTGTCTCTCTGCTGAATCACAGGGTCTCCCATCCATAGTTGTAACTCCCCATTCTTTCGATTAATTTGTTTGTTTTGCTTTTGGACTTATTCTGTTCTCTGCTTAACCTGGGCAAAGATCTGATGCTGCTTCTCCAAGATTAGCTGACGGTTATCTTCTAAGTACTTTCAACATGGTATCAACAGGTTATCTACTGGTAGAACTATGTCCCATGCAAACAAGGAAATAAGGTGAGTGTTTAGAGGTTTTGCTGATTGTGAACTGTAGCGTGGCAAGGGCCTGGATTAAAAATAGGTCCCAATTATTTGGATTGCTGCTAGTCAACTTTGCCAGCACATCCACCAGGGTCCTATGAAATCACTCCACCTTCACATTGCTTTGCAGATGATATGGAGGTGTTACATGGATGATAGTCAAGCTATCCATTGTCGCTTTCATGACCTGGTTAACATTCTCAGGTCCATTATCAGTGACAGTTTGCTTGGGAGCTCCAAATCTGAAACCAGGAACAGCTCAGTCAGGAGTAAATTAGTAACCATCTATGCCTTATCTGGAATGGTGAAAGCCTCCAGCAAGCTCGTCAATCAGTCTACAAAGCTGACTAAACATATTTGATACAAATTTTCCAGAGAAGTTTCTCTATAGGAGCTCGAAATAGCAAGCTGACCTTTTGGAATGGAGAATGGAGAATGTCTATTTCCATCAGCAGAACTGTTTCCTGTTTTCCTACTTTTTGCCTAACATACTATGCAGCTACCCACATATGACATTACCTCTTATACAGTTTGTGCCAGAAATATTTCTTCACTGTCAGATCATACATCTTAGCAGTCCCCATATATCCCATATTTTCATGACTTTGTGCAAGTATTTCCACTCTGAGTCTCTTAAGGACTACCAATAATGGCTGAATCTCTATCTCTCAGAGACATGATATAGTACGCCATCCTGTTTCACGTATTTAGAAGAGCCCTCCAAATTCGCCTTGTCTCAAAATTCTATCATTTCACTATCCATCTATCCCTTGTCTGTCACTCCCTCTGATGGGTATCTTTAATGATTTAGCTTCTTCACTCCACACTAGGCGTTACTCTAACGTCTGTGAGTTTATCATCTGTGTACAATAATCCTGATCATATACTCCAGGCACAAAGGTGATAGATTTGGTTTCCAACTTCCTCAGAGTCCTTGATAGCAAATCTGGATAGGTGTTTTCCTTACCCACCAAATATTCGATCTTCTCAGCTTCAAGGCCTACTATTGGATTTTCCTATTTGTCCATTCCATTTCCAACAGGTATTTGAGGAGTTGATTTGTTTTGATGGTAAATATGACCTCATGCAGATAATAGTCAAGTTTTTCAATGTGTACGTAAGGGTGAAGGCTTCCTTTTCTATTACTGGCCATCTCTGCAATAGAATAGTATGTAATAGAAAGTATACTGGTATCTCTTCTAGGATGCTTGGTACTGGTCCCTCTCCATTGGAGCATGGCAGAGTGAACAGTGTTATACAATGATCAAGATGTAACAAAGTATTTAAATGTCCTGATAAGAATGACAAAATCATAATGTTTTGACCCAATCCTTTGTGTTAATATAACATTTATGTTTTTAAATTTTTTTCTTAGCACATCACTCAATAAGTCCCGGGCCTGACATATAGATGGCACCACTAATACAAAATCCATATGATTTTTATGAAATACTAACCTTTAAATGGCACATGAGAAAATTTGGACCCAATTGAAATATTAGTTTACAAATATTTAAGTGAAACTACTGTTGTAAATTTTCAAAACAATGAAAAAATCTGAATTTTATATGTTGATAAAACATTGCTTTCTGATGGGAAAAAATACTGTTCAAGTAAAGCAATGGCTTGATAAGTTATTTGTTGGAAACTACAGTTAAGAGGTGGTATGCTGAGTTTAAAAGCAGTTGTACAGACACAAATGATGCTGAACACTCGGATCGCTCAAAATCGCCAGAAAACAAAAAAAATTCACAAACTCGTTTTGACTGATCATAAATTGAAGTTGCATGAGATAGCAGAGGAGTTTAACATATCAGAAGGTGGTGTATTCACCATTTTGCATGAACATTTGTTAATATGAAAGCTGTGATGCTGTATTTGCTCACTGTCAATTCAAAAACAACATGTTGATGATTCGGAGCATTGTTTGCAACTGTTTCAATGCAACAAGGAGTTTTTGCATAAATATGTGACAATGTGTGAAACATGAATCCACCACGTCACTCCAAATTCAAATCTGCAGTCAGCTGAGTGGACAGCAGCAGGCGAAAGATGTCCAAAGTGACCAAAGACGTAAACATCACAGGCAAGGTTTTGGCCTCTGTATTTTGGAATGTACGCGTTATTTTGATCATCGATTACCTTGAGAAAAGAAGAACCATCAATAACAAATATTATATAGCATTATTGGTGCGTTTGAAGGAAGAAATCGCCAAAAACGGCCACGAATGAAGAAGAAAAAAGTGATCTTTCAATAAGACAAAGCACTGTGTCACAAGTTGATTGCAACAATAACAAAGCTACATGACTTACACTTCAAATTGCATCCGCATCCACCTTATACTCCAAATCTGGCACCCAGCAACTATGGCTGTTTGCAGATCTCTAAAGAATTCTCCAGGGAAAAAGGTTTGGCTCCAATGAAGAAGTGATATTGGAAACTGAGGTGTATTTTGAGGCCAAAGACAAATTTGTTCTACAAAAAAGGCATCAAATTGTTAGAGAAGCATTGGAATCAGTGCATCACCCTAAAAGGAGGCTATGTCGATGAATAAAGTCAAATTTTGCCTAAAATTTGTTGTTTTATTAGTTATGCCCGGAACTTAATGAGTGATGTTTTAAATTACTAAAATAACAAATTGCTTCATTGATTTGTGTCCACTGCTGAAATATTGATATTTGACTTTTGAAAGAGAAAACATTTTTGTATATTTTTGTAACATTCAAATTTCAAGTTTTGGAAAATTTTAATTAATAACATCAGAATGCTTCCAGTGTAAAATAAAAAAAAATTTTTAAATCAACAAATTGGATAAACAGCTGATTGATTTATAGCATGTAACTGCTGAGAAAAATCCTGTTGAGAATTTTGTCTTTTTTGTAGAAAATGTGCCAACTCGTCATTTTGCACAGAAGCAGAAGTTTTGTTTATTACCTAGTACTCAACCAAAGAGTACTAGGTAATACATTTATGGCAAATGATCAAATATTTATAGTGGATTTCTGGGTCCTACTTTTCTTGTAATAACCATTTGTTCATAGTCAAATGGAAAGTGCCTTGTGTTAAGTGTAACACAAAAAAAAAAAAAAAAGATTGACCAAAACTCAGTTATATCACAAACAAATATTTAATTTACCAAAATATTAAATAAAAATATTTACAACTATACAGTTTTTGCATTCAAAAAGGAAAACAGAGTGTACTACTGGCAGGCAAAATGTTATGAAGAGGAAGGAAGGTGTCAAATATCTTTACCCAGCTAAGATAGCAAAGAAGTTTAAGTGCTATACTTTTTGGAAATCCTCAAATGTGTATAAAGAATAACTATTAGTTTGGTCAATGAAAGAGTCAAAAATATCTATTTACCCATATAGTTCCATGAGGTTCTCTTTAGGTTTTAGTTGGTCAACAACTTTTCTTAGAGAGTCTTTTGGCTGGATGCACAGATCCACAAATCAGGCTGGAGTTGATAATGTCAGCAAATCCTGTTAACAACTAACTACTCTCTTCCCAAAACCTATTTTTATAGGGGCTAACACTGAATTTGCATATTCTAGAATCCTTTAGAATTCTCTAGATTTTACTTGAATTTTCTTGGACATTCCAGCATCTTCCAAACGTTCTATCTCTAATTTCCTTATTTTTATGACTACTTCATGAATTAAGACTTGTTGTAATAACTAGGAAGACTCAATAGAATCCCTTACTATAACTTTTTATACACTATTAATATTATTTGTATATATAAATGCCTTCTCGTAACACTTGTACAAACATCAGTGTTTGGTTTGTCAGGGGTATTATCTTGACGTATTGCCTTTAACCATCATTCTTGCTCATTCTGATTTTGGAAGATACACAAACCTTATTTTATTGATCCTAGTTACTATGGCAACCTGTTAAACACTACTTTTTACGATTTTGAGAAAGCTTTAGTGGTATTGAAATTAAAAATATATTCAGTAAATTATTATTTTGTAAAAATTAGATGGTGTTTCTAAAAAGTATATGAATCTTATATTCTAAGGCCTGCAGGATTTGAACTTCAGAATTTAGGTTTCAGAATATAAAACTCAAGATTATGAGAATCTTTTAGAGATTAATATGTATTAAGAAATGTCAGGTCAAAGGAATTTGGTATCCTGACATGGGATTATCGAAACGAAATTAACCAGTTTAATATTTTTTCAGGATATTTTTTTTTAACAAACTAGTAAAATTTAAAATGCCCTTTTTTTAAAGTGTCTGTAAATTGATTTTTATTTTAATTTTCAAATCAATAGTTATGAAGAACAGTATCAAACAAAATATTAAGTTTTTTATGCAAGTTTTTTTTTTTTTTTTTTCAAATGGGCAAATTTCTGTATAGCAAATTAGGAAAAGCAGTGCAAAAAGTTTTTGTTTTGTTTTCTTACAAGATGGTATCATCATATTTCATGTGTTATAAAGAAAAACAAATTTTTCATTAAAAAATAAATTTATTATCAAAATATTAGTTATGAAAAATAATAAAGAAAAAATTAAATTAACTTTCTGTGACAAAAAGTCAAAAAGAGAAAGATGATATTGTCTCACCATTTACATTTTTCATACTATTGTCCTCATCTTTGTTGCCATTTGTACAACATTTTGGCCTTCTTCAGATGCTAGGAACTTTTAACGTTTTATTACAATCACTCGGGTATATCCTTTTCATCCCTTGTGTAGAGCCTGTTTTAGTAGTCATGAGTTATCTCCCTCTAATCTACTTGTTCACCACTGCTGTAGCCTGGTATTGAACTCACAACTCTTTGGGTCAAGTCATAGAAAGTACCGACATCTATATCCAATGGGCCATGTGTCCTTAAGGACAACTGAATTTTTGGACTTATAAACCTACTGTTCAGTAACCCTCTTTTACCAGAGTTCATATTACAATATTTTTATGTTAATGATTTTCTCTGGGAGGTCCAGATACTACTGGACCATGTGAACCCAATAAGACCATCCATACAGTTTGCTATGGAAAAATAGTGTAACAACAAACTGGCATTCCTTGATGTGCTAATGACTGGAACAAAGGTGAAGTTCAAGACATCTGCATACTGCAAGCCAACATTCACTGAACAATACCTCAATTTCAACTCCCAACACCCATACAATGTAAAGAAAGGGATTGTCCACTGCCTTCAACATTGAGCAAAAGTCATAAGCGGTGACCCAGAGTCATATAAAAAAGGAAATGGTCAGTATAAGCAGTACCCTACAACGAAACAGTTATTCAGGGTGCATAAGGATAACAACTCTCAGAAAACAACCTCAGTCTGTCTACCCTATGTGAAGGGGTTATCGAAGAAAATGCAAAGGATCTGTGGTTCATATAACGTCAGAATGATCTTCAGAAGTGGTTCTACACTTTGCAGGTACCTCTCCAGAGTAAGATCTCCAACAGAGGAGGACATGATTAAGAACTGTGTGTACACCATTCCATGTATCTGTGGAAATAAATACAAAGGACAAACAGGCCGCCCCCTTAAGGTAAGTCTACAAGGACGAGGGGAGATTAAAAAAAAATCAGGCAGAGCTTACCACATATGGAAGAAGAAAGGGGGTCACTGCTCCCTATAGGATGAAGTTGAAATAATAGAGAACGACACTGGAAACTATGTAAACTTAAGAAATCAGCACATATGCTAGGCTACAAAAATCTCCTAAGCCGACCAAGCATAGAGATGACCACAATATGGGAACCAGTAATATGGAGTGCCAGAGAAAATCATTGTTGTCTAAATTGCAATATGAGCTCTGGTAAAAAAGGGTTACTAAACATTAGGTTTATAAGTCCCAAAAATTCAATTGTTCTTGTCCTTAAGGACACATGGCCCATTGGATATAGCCTTGGTTAGTTCCTGAGACTTGACCCAAAGCGTTGTGAGTTCAATAGCAGGCTACAGCAGTGGTGCAAAATTGCATACAACTTACAGGGTTCTAGGGGTAGATAACTCATGACTACCAAAAGAGGCACTACTACACAAGGAATGAAGATCATATACTCCAGTGATTGTAATAAAGGGTGCAGTTTGAAATTCACCTGATAGCACCTGAAGAAGGCCAGAGTGTACCACGGCCAAAACGTCATACAAATGGTAACGAAGATGAGGACAATAGTCCGAATAATGTAAATACTAGAAATATATTTTTTTTTAAAATTTGGAATATATGAAGTTGGCAGGTGCTGCAATTATTATTGGAACACCTGAACATTCCCAGAACATTTGTCACAATGTTTTGGCTCTTATGGCCTCCAGCCTTCATAAGTGCTTGTGATCTGGGTAATCTTCTAGGAATTTCAAAATTTTCTCTCTATTTAATCTGTTGGGATTGATTATTCTCATTTTACTTGTCCATGTCAAGAGATATGTCATTTAGTTTCTGTTTTTATTTTCATTTTAGTACTGCTCAGAAATTGAATATGATTCAATTACTATGTTACCAGATTCATAAGCCAATGTTTTAATCCTAGTCTATTGTTTACATCAAATGAATACATTAAAACAAGTACACACACCACCATAAGGAAAACTGTAAACCTTTTCCTTGGATCTTAGTTAAAGTTTGTAAATTTAATTGCTTGTTCATTATAGATTATAAAGAAGTGTTTTGATGAGAAGATAACTATTTTATTCAAGACTACTTACCTACAGCATGACTATTTTCTAAGCCTTCACAGAAAAATTAACATTTAGAGATTAATGTGATTCAAGAAAAGGCATGCTTGTCTTCAAGTTATGTTTAAAAATTGCATACAACTATTTGTTAGAAATTACATGCCTTTATACAGATGTCACTTGTCTTGAGAAAAATGATTGTACAGGTAATTGATGTATAAAAACAATTGAAACACAGCCAGGATCAATAACATGCAGTTGTAACATGATCGTGATCATACTCATCTTGAATTTTTCAGTTAGTTGATTAGTTACTAAGAGGGATTAATCAAACAGTTTAGTATAAATCTTATAGAACTCTTCCATCATTCTGTTCATTCTCCCATGGCAGAACATTAGTAAATTTGCATATGTAGTTATCCTAATATATTTTAAGGACCAAAAGGTTGATGGATTCTGGATATTTTTCAGAATGTGCACCTTACAGTAATTTGTAATAAAATGTTCCACAAGTTCCATTTGTGTCAGACATTAACTTTATTTTTGTTTAATTTTTGCGTTCAACTCACATAAATTTTTAAACCTAATTTGAAGACAGACATGTAGCTGAATCACTGTTAACATCACCAGGCACTGTATCTTTTTCCCCTATCCTCCTAAATCAAGCTTTTTTCTAAGTTCTCTTCCCTTTTGGCAGGGCATCAGAATATGCCAACTGTCCCCTGCACAGAGTAAAAGTCCCTCAATGAGGCCACCTGTTGGCTGTGGGTGGCAACACATGATGCCTGGGGACAGGATCCTGGTGGTTGAACAGGTAGGGATCCAGGTATAAAATGATCATGACCCTGCAACACCACTTTGGCCCTTACCTGAGCTAGATCTGATCAATCGGCTGGAGACATCAAGCACTAAATCAGACTTATAAAACATGAAAA
Organism: Ascarosepion bandense; assembly: GCA_037127315.1. Classification (NCBI taxonomy): domain Eukaryota; kingdom Metazoa; phylum Mollusca; class Cephalopoda; order Sepiida; family Sepiidae; genus Ascarosepion; species Ascarosepion bandense. Next base: position 1,185,194 of record JBBBDQ010000743.1, on the reverse strand, counting down.
TATGCTCGTGCTCTCCACATCAGATAATAAACTGATTTAGTATGCTTTGGCTGAAGGATCAATCAACTTGATGGAATTAATATTGACACGGCTGAAACCCTTAAGTTTTCTCAAAGGCTACTAAATTAAGATTTCAGTGTAAACAAAATGAAAGAAACTACAGGTGCTCTAGACTCCCATCAAGATTGAGTATACCTCTCCTGTATCCCTGTTGTGTTGGGGCGAATGGATCTCCCCCTCCCCCAAACACTTTCCATATAGAATTCTGGGGTGATGAAACAAGCAATTAAATGAAACATGTTCACTACCAAGCCTCAAAAAAAAAAAACCTACTCCAATGTCTCTGATTCATCCAGCAGAGATATGGCACTACCCGGCCGGTCGCTGTTGGTTTCGATCCAGATATCTGGTCGTAGATTGACTCTGTCACGGTGATCTCCCTTGTCCCACATTGTGTTGATTAATCACAAGGTAGTCACATGAGTTCTCCACTAGCTGTCTCTCTGCCGAGCTAAACCAACCAGGAAGCGTGCACACAATTGAGTAATAAAAGAAAGAAAGAAATATAGCACCAAGAAAAATAAGTAGACCAACATCTGGAGTGTTGTAAAATAACGTCTTTATATACAGAATATACACAATAGTCTCTTGGATAATTCCCAATCCCTGCTTCTATCAAACTGGGAGCGGAACGGAAGTTTCTTAAGTAAATCAAATTATTCTCTTAAGCAATAACAAGAAATCTGGCTGGCCAAAGCTCACTGCTCCGAACAGACTTCTAAGTTCATGATAAGTCTGGTCAACTTGATTCTTGTTTTCTGGAATGTCGTGGAAATTGCCGAAGTGCTGGGTTATGATTAGGTTGGCGCGGTTCCTCTTTGGATCACTTTCACCAAAAACTCTCTTCATTTGGCAATTTCAAACTTTGTCTGCAAAGTCTCTTTGTGTCTGTCTCTTAACTCTGGTTGGTTGATTGGCGACAGGCTTCTCTACCCAACAGCATGGCCATCATCTCTCTGTCTCTTTACTTCTTTAGCTGGGAACTGTCTTTGTCAGGCGGCGATTTTTCTATGGTTGGCATCTGTGTGGCAATTCTCTCTTTGTCATTACATCTCTGGACTGGGAACTCAGACTCTCTGCCACTCAAGCTGCAACTCAAAACTTTGTCTGTAAAATCACTTTTTGTCTGTCTTTAACTCTGGTTGGCTGGCAGGCTCTGCGGTTGGCACCCAACAGCATGGCGCCTATCTTTGTTGTTACATCTCTGGGCCAGTAACTGCGAACTGCCTGAAATCACCACTTTAACTCCTACTCGACTTCAACTCAACTGAAAACTGCATTCAGTTGGTGATCTCAAAACTTTGTCTGCAAATTCTCTTCTTGTCTGTCTTTAACACTGGTTGGCCAGCAGGCTCTGTGGTTGGCACCCAACGACATGGCGCCTATCTTCGTCGTTACATCTCTGAGCCTGGAACTGAACTGCGAACTGCCTCAAACTGCCACTGGAACTCCTACTCAAAACTTTGACTGAACTGCAACTGCTTTTGGTTCCTCGGGACCCTGTATTTATGCCCATGCCATGGTGTGGGGCCAATAGTCACTGGATGTCTAACCCCTCATCTCGGCGACCAATAGAATGCCGGGGTTAGCTGCTACTCATTGTTGCCTTTGGTTTACCCAATAGGGTTAGTCTCCTTTCCATGACATCAATTGTTGGTCCTCTCCCCTTTCGGCGCTTGTTTACAGGACCAATGGAATCCTTCTGTCTTATGACATCATCTTCACATACCCCTTTTCTGGTCTGGATTTAGCCGGCAAATTTTTTCTCCCCAAATTTTCTTTCTCACGAAACAATTTCGAGGAATTTTTTTCTTAAGCAATCGCTATTAACCTTTTTGAACTCGCTTCACACAAAACAAGTTGACAAGGGTTCATTGACATTGTTACTTAGATAAGAATTTTTTTGAACCTGTGTTTTTAATATCAATTTCTGAGTCACCAATATTTTCAGGCGACTGCTGGTCTCACCCTGATGTCAACTCTTCTCTGAGTTACTTCAACTCGGGACCAGAAATTTATCTTAATTCTTTTCACAATTCACACTAGCAGGACAGTTGGATACAATAACAAAAGTGAAATTTCTTTTTCGGCTATTACAAATGCCCAGCAAAAAAATAACAATTGAATTTATCTCTTTCTTTTAGGTTTAGAATGACAACTGTTAGCCTTCATAGGTGGGCCGAAACTAACATCTATTGTTCCTGGTATTAAAACATATCTAAGTCTTTTCTTTCTTCCTCTTCTTTCTCTCCTCCTTTCTCCAGTTTAAAATAACAGGGGAATACCATTTGTTATCTTTTTTTTTGTTTTCTTTTCCTTCGTTCCTATTCAGAGAATAAAGAAAATTGTCTTTTAGTACATTTTCTTCTGACTTATAATAGTAATTAGAAGATTTTCTAGTTATAGTTAATGATTAATTAATAAAGTAATTACCTCCATTTTCCTTCGCTCATATTCGGAGAATAAGGGAAATTTCTTTTAATATGTTTTCTTCTGATCTATAATAGTAATTAGAAGATTTTCCAGTTATAGTTAATTAATTAATAAAATTAATTACCTCTGCTCCACACCAAAATATTGTTATAGTGACTCAGATCTCGAGATTAAACAGAAAAATCCAAACTCTCCATTATATATGGTAATTGAAACAACTGAAGAAGGACCTATAACAAAGCTTTCTCCATTCAGAATTGAAAAAAATTTTTTTCAGAAAATATCTGATCAAAAATGGTTAAAAAAAACTAAACAGCAGGACTCTATTGTTAGAAATAACTAACCAAAAACAAGCAGAAGAAACCTCTAAATGGAAATACTTTGACAATATAAAATCAAAACTTACCTTCATAAGACACTAAATTCAAGCAAAGGAGTAGTTAAAAACTTCGAACTATCACTATGCACCTTAGAAGAGATCAAAACTAATCTCAAAAACCAAAATGTGATTGATGTTTGAAGAATACAAATTAAAAAAAACAGGAGAAACCATAAACACAAATACATACATCTTGACCTTTGATACTCCCAAAATTCCAAATAATATTAAAATAGGATATCAAAAACTAAACACAGAACTTTATATACCAAACCCTCTCAGATATCACAATTGCCAGAGATATGAACACCGTGTCCAGTGTACTCGTCCCCCACCCCAGTATGCATGAGGTGCAAAGATAAAAACACACACAGATTGCAAAAATGAACCAAGATGTGCAAATTGCCTAGGAGACCACGAGGCAAACTCAAAAGTGTGTAACATGGAAAAAAGAAAAAGAAATAGAAATAGCCATAATAAAATATACTAAAAATATAACCTTCCTAGAAGCACGCAAACAGAAATTACCAAATATGCTAATATAACCAAAAAAAAAACACATTGAATATCAACGAAACAAATCACCACACATAAAAAAAACTCAACCAATGCCAAATTGGAAGACATCTCGAAACTGCTCGTTGAAATAAATGAAGGGACTATTAAAAAAGTTTAAGAAAACTTTGAATCAAATAAACATTGCAACAAAGCCCACCTAACAAAGACAAAAAATACAACAGAACAGAGCTCCCAAATACAATCAAAAATATCTACAAAACTCCAAAACACTGTAATACCTACAGAAATACCCACTTCCACAGAACCAAAAAAATGGACACAAAAAAAAACACTCATAAAACAAAATTAACAGAACACACTCCCACCAAACAAAATACCACAAAGAATAAACATTAATACAAATATGCAGGCAATTGCAATCTCAGCAATGTTACTTACTTACTTGTAACGGCATTCACCCGAAGTGGGTTGAGCCTGATCCAATAGAGTTAACATCGTACGTCAAGGCCATCCACCCTCGTTGATCGGTAGCAGAATCAGCAGCATGATCTAGCCATTCGCAGTTCAAGTGTCGGACACCAAAAACGTAAGAACCAGACATGAGCTCCATATCTGCTTTGACAGTAGCGAGCCAGGTCTTAAGTTGACCACCTCTGCTCTTCCTCCAACCAGTGGATGCGTTGGGCACCACCAGTTTACGGACAAATTCATCACCAGGCCAGTGCAGCACATGGCCAAACCACCGAAGTCTTCTTTTAAGCAGTTTCTTCCAGGCCAAGGATGCTGCAACTAGCGCAAATGGTTGAGTTGGGTATCTGGTTGGAGAGGCGAACATGCAGGATACGGCAAAGGCAGTAGTGATCGAAGACCTCAAGTTTATGAAGATCCTCTCTGCACAGTGGCCAGGTCTCACATCCATAGAGAAGAATTGTTCTGACTATGGCCTTGTAGATTCGCAACTTTGTGGATCATCTTATTTCCTGGCGAGACTAAAGACATTTTTGAAGACGGACAAAGGCAGCTCTAGCCAGATTGATATGTGTGGTAATTTCATCTTTCACTTGACCAGTGACTGTAAAATTGGCCTCAAGATATTTGAAGCTTCCAACCTCTTCTACAGCTTTACCATCGAGGGTTATAGCCACTCAGTCTGGTAGGAGGTAGTTCACAGAGAGAATTTTCGTTTTGGAAGCGTTAATTTTCATCCCCACCATTTTGGCCATGCAACTGACCTCATCGAGTGCATGCTGAACCTCTGTGTAGGACTCGCTAATGATTGCAACGTTGTCAGCAAAGTTGAGATCAGTAATGGAGCAGTTGCGGCCTACTCTGACACCAGCAAAGCCAGCCGGGCTTTCCTCTAGGATCCAGTCAATGATGTAGTTGAACAGGATGTGGGAGAGCACACATCCTTGGCGGACGCCCATTTGTATAAGGAAGGGATCAAATTCCTCTCACTCTAGTTCAGGTGTGTGCGTAGTACGCCTTGATGAGGTTGAGAAGCTTGGTCGGCAAGCCATCGTGATGCATGATGTCCCAGAGGCTTTTGAGATCCACAGAGTCAAATGCTGTGTTGAAATCAATGAAGCAAATGACAGTAGATTGCTGATAGGTCCACTGCTGTTCGAGAATTCACCTGAGGGAGAAAATTTGATCTATGCATCCTCTGCCCCTACGGAAGCCTGCTTGGTTCGGTCGGGTTTGGCAGTCTCGGATATTCTGGAAACGTAGTAGGATGATTAAGAAAATTTTTGAGGTGACATCAATCAAGCTAATGCCTCTATAGTTGTGGCAATCACAACGATTGCCTTTTTTGTAGAAGAGTATTGCATCGCTCAAGTCCTGAGATAGTTGTTCAGGGCACCACACAGCGTCAAGAATTGGGTGTAAGCATTTGTTTGGGACAGCTCTTGTAGAGTTCTACTCGAAGACCATCCTCGCCTGCAGCTTTGTTATTCTTTAGTCTTTTTGATGACATCACGTATCTCTTCTTCCATTGGCAGATCGCAATTGGCATCAGTTTCAGGGGCATTTGTTAGGGTGGTAGGGGGACATTCCAAGGGGGGGTTATGGTTCAGCAAATTTTCGAAATGTTGCTTCCAACGTATCATGCAGTCTGCCATCTGGGAGATAGGAGTTCCATTCGTGTCCAGCAGCACTTCACTTAGTCCCCTGTTTCCCTTAGTTGTTGTTTTCAAGGTCTGATAAAGTTTAGTCTCCTACTGATGCTGCTTGTTACATGTCTTCAGTGATGCTTCGCCAGTAAGTATTGAGATCGGCCTTCCCAGAACGGGCAGTCTCATGGCGCAGTTGGTGGAAGTCATTCTCAGAGCTACGGGTTTATTTGGTTTGATTTGCGAGTTCGATAGTGCGGCCAGAGATCCAGTCCTTCGTACACCATCTGGTTTTACCCAGGGTTTGTGAGGCAATTTCATTTATGCTGTGTTTAAATGACTGCCAGTTGTCTTCGGCTATGTACTCAATGGATTGAAGTGCTTGAAGACCGGCAAAGTGATTTGATAACTGAAACTGGAACTTGGCTTTGGTTTGTTGGCATCTGTGTTGCAAGATATCGTATTTCACCGGGCAGTTGGATGGTAGATTGGCTTTCATACAAAGGCGCAGCTTTGATCAAACCATGACATGGTTGGATCCATAAGAATGGCTATTAAAGTGGCTGAAAGCGCTTGAGAAGATAATAATTAATATTAGTTGAAATATATATATATATATATATATATATATATATATATATATAAAATCCTTGAATTTTTCACTTTGTAATATATTTAAATCTCCGCATAAAAGCAGGCTCATCCCTTGTTCCCTGTTTAGGATGTGGTTTCCGACTTCCTCTTTTCCAATCTTTTCACTATTACGTAGCCCCCTGCACATCAGTGGCTTTACCGCCTTGCTCGGGATGATACAATTAAAAAAAAAAATGTTCATTGCCTGTTTCGACTCCCCGGAATGCATGACAGTCCAAGACATTTGGGGCCCACCAAGACTTGACGAGAATGCGATCAATTTGATTTCGAGTGATACCGTCATTCGAGTACCAAGTCACTAGGTGCTCCCAGGGGTGCTCGAAGTGGGTGCTAGACACAGTAAGCTTGTTTGCAAATGCGAAGTCGATCAGCCGTTCTCTGCTTGAGCAGCGGTCACCAACAGCAAATGGGCCAACTCTGTGACTGGTGCAGGTGTTGAAGTTACCCGCAATCACTATTAATTCTCTTGCTGAGATACCATCCATAACAGCTTGGAGGCTATCATAGAAGGCATCTTTGGTGACATCATCGGCATTGAGAGTGGGGGTGTACACAGCCACTATGGTAATGTTGAACATGGCACCTCACAACACACTGGTAAGACGTGGAGAGATTGGTTGTTCGCCTGACCGCTTAGGGCCAGTGCTACAATATGGCTCCCAGATCCATCCGTGGAACCACTGTAATAGAGACGGTAGGCAGTGTCAGATTGAGGTACTTTGATAGTCTTGCGGCCATGGTCTGCAAGCCTGACCTCCGAGAGGCAGGCCACATCGACCTTGTACTGGTGGAAGGTGTGGGCAGTGAGTGCTTGGGTTTCTTCAAGTTTCAGCGTGGGCATGTTCCAGCAGGCCACATAATGAATCATCTTACGTCCAAATAGTCCAGCTTGCTGATTGGACACCCATGGCACTGGCACTGGCACCGCGAACTCGTCGGTTCCCACAGATGCCGTAGTAGTGGTTGTATTTCGCAGATTCAGTATGTTCATTGGAGTTACATGGGAATTTGAAATTCACAAGCAGTCTCCAAACCTGCATGTATAGGCTTTGAGGCTCGGTTTTAAGTAGATAGTGGGCTATCTACTAACAAGGCTAAATCAAACACAAAACCATATCAATATGCTCCATCTACGTTCCACCAAAAAATACAATATGTGAAACTTTGATAAATTGATTAAACAACTCCTAAAACCATTTATTTTACTAAGGGACTTCAACAGCTATAATGTGATATGGGTGAGTAAAGAAACAAACAAGAACAGTGAAATAATAGAAAATTTAATAACTAAAAACAATCTATATCTCCTAAGCAACCATTACACCTATTTACACCCAGCATCGGGCGCATTTACAGCTATAGACCTTACACTCTGTGACCCCACATTTATATTTAAACTTTAAATGAAATAAGTATGAAGACCCATGTGGTAGTGATCACTATTCAATTGTGTTAGAAACCTCTACACCAAATGAGGAACTCCCCCTCCCCATTACGTGGAAGCTGAAAAGAGTGGACTGGGAGAAATACTAAAGAGAGTGCAAAAGAGATTAATTAAAAAAGGAAACCAAGATATAGAAGAGAACTGTTTTATAGAGACCCTCACCAATATAGCAAACGAATGCATACCTAAAGAGCAAACCAAAACTAAAAGAAACAAACCATGGTGCAATAAGGAATGCCAAGAAGCAATAGCTTTCCAATGTACAGCACTGCATAAATTCAAAACTACACCAACTACACAAAATTTAAACAAATGCAAAAAACTTCAAGTGAAATCCCGCAGTCATAAAAGAAGCAAAAAAGAATGCTGGGAAAAATATATAAATAATCTAAACAATAACATGAAACCCTGAACAAATATGGGACATAAGGAAAATATCAGGAAAACATTAACCTTTCCTATAAGGCACCTAAGAACAGGAGAAAACAAAGAACAAAGCTACTACCAAATCAGAAAATTGTCAATCTATTAGCCAAAATTTCCAGGATATAAAAATAAGAGGAAAAATAAAACTTAATTTCTCATCCAAAAACATGGAATACTATAAGAAGTTATTCACCATGACAGAACTCAAGGAATCAATTCAAACTTCTCACAATACAACAGCAGGACTGGACGGAATACGACATGAATTTATCAAACATCGTCCCACAAGAATCCCTAGATTACCTCTTATTTACTTACATCAAAATCTGGATAACTGGAAAAATCCCAAAATTATGGAGACAAACCACTATCATACCGATCATTAAACAAGGAAAAAGATCATAGTGATCCTCAAAATTATAGACCAATTTCACTAACAAGCTACTTGTGCAAGATCATGGAGCGAACGATTAATAAAAGATTGGTCTGGTACTTGGAAAAAAAACAACAAAATAACCAAATACCAATGCGGTTTTAGAAAGGGAATGAGTACAATAGATCATTTAATAAGAATGGAAACACTCATTAGAGAAGCAAATATTAAAAAGGCACACCTAGTAGCTGTCTTTTTACATAGAAAAAGCGTATGACACCATGTGGAAACATGGGATACTAAAAGACTTACACAAACTTGAACTGAGAGGCAGATATTTATATTTATCAAGGACTTCCTCTTAGAAAGAACATTCAGAGTTCAAATAGGTTTAACCATATCAGAACCAAACTACGAAATTGAAGGAATCCCACAGGGAAGCATTTTATCAGTGACACTTTTTAGTGTTAAGATTAATGATATCACCCACTGCCTCAACCCTGGGGTAAACAGATCCTTATATGTTGATGACTTTATGATATGTTACCGATCAAAGCACATGATTACCATAGAGAGACAATTACAACAATCTATCAACAAAATCTTCCATTGGACAACAACAAATTGCTTCACAATATCCAAAACCAAAAACTAAATGTGTCCATTTCTGCCAACAATGTAAGTTACTTCTAGATCAAAATAACAAAAATACCAGCAGTAGAAAAACATAAATTCCTTAGAATAACTTTTGATTAAAAGCTGACTTTTATACCGCACATAAAAAAAACTCCAGACAAAATGTAACAAGGCACTACAACTACTGGTGGCTCACATAAAATGGGAGTAAATAGAAAAACCCTTTTAAAACTCTACAGGGCAATAATACGCTCCAAATTGGATTATGGCTCCATAGTGTATGGATCTGCCAGAAAAACTGTAGCGACACTGGCAAATTAATATGCCTAATTTGCATAAGTGCAAGAGAAAGTCGATATAGCTCGGTCACTGAGAATAAGTGAGGTAGATGAAGGATTACTGCTAGACTTCACATTACAACAGAATGACTTATTCAAGTTAGGATTAAAAGGCAGATTACCCAAATTGATAAATGACTTTTTATCCCTTTTTTCTTTCTTTTTTTTTTTCTTTTTTTATCATATTGCCCCCAAGCAAGGCATTTTACTGCCACTGTTTTGCAAGGGGTTACTTAGTAGGAAAGTTATGATAAAGAGTGGCAGGTTATAGGGGGTGTCAGGAAGTGGTTAAGAGAAGGATGAGAATACTGATGAGAGTAGAGTGGACGGAGAATGAAGCATGAAAGAGAGGATACAGGTTAGTGAGATAGGAGATGACTATTGACTATAAATTTAAATTATTGGAGATTATAACTGTCAGGAAAACAAGTAAATGGAAGGAAATTCCACAGGTGGGAAGTGCGCGAAAAGAAGCTGCTGGAGTAGAATTTGTGTTTACAATTTATTGGTTTTACAGTAAAAGGATGGGACCTAGTTGCTAATCTTGTGGCTTGAGTAAATTTATATATGGGGGCACCAGTGAGCTAAGTTCATCAGAGCAGAAGCTGTGAAAGTATTTGTAAAAGAGACAAAGAGAAGCCACACTGCGCTGGTGAAAAAGTGACTGTATCTGAGCTGCCAATTCTGATAGAAGTTTTAAGGTTAGGGTTGGTTCAACACTCTCAGACTCAAAAATCCAAAAAGAAAGTGTTCCACAAGGTTGTGTCTTATCTGTTACAATTTTTCACATAAACATTAACTGCCTGAATCAAGGCATTGATGGTTCATTATATGTAGATGACCTTATGATTTGCTACAGATCAAAGAACATGCATACAGCAGAACAGCAACTGCAAATGTGTCTAGATAAATTAAGTCAATGGATTACTGAAAAAGGCTTTAAGTTCTCCTTAACCAAGACAAAATATATTCATTTCTGTAATCAGAGGAAAATGCTTAATGACCCAATCTTGAATCTGGAAAGAGCAGAATTTATCATGCAAAAAGGCAACAATACAGCTATAATAAATAGAGAAAACAACCACAGTTTATTAGCCCATGCAGATCAAATAAGGGCCTAGGGTGAATATGAAGAGCAAAATGAGGAAGAAATGGATACAACTCCGTCCATTAATGAACCATTAGAACAACCGCGACAGAATGAAACATCAGAAGACGAAATAATGCAGAATCAAGAGGGCCAGAATGAGTTGGATAGTTCGAATGAAGATCAACTAATGCAAGACAATGCAGATGATTACAGATGGGCGCGGGATAGATCTAGGTCTCCTGGAGAAAGAAATACAGGAGAGAGAGAAGTAGAGCAAAGCAATGAAAATATCATGAGAAGAAATACAAGAACTACTAGAGGTATAAAACCTATATATTTCAGGGAGATGTAGTGACACTGGCAAATTAATATGCCTAATTTGCATAAGTGCAAGAGAAAGCCGATATAACTCGGTCACTATGAATAAGTGAGGTAGATGAAGGATTACTGCTAGACTTCACATTACAACAAAAACATATTTAAAAACATTAGACACAATTCATCATCAGGGAATGAGACTTGCACTTGGTGCTTTCCCCACCTCCCCATTAGAGAGTCTATATGTAATAGCAAGTGAACAACCATTAAACCTAAGGAAAGAAAAACTGGCTTTACAATATTTCACTAAAATAAATTCCTACCACTCAAACCCTGCTTATGACTGCACCCTAAATCCTTCATAACAACCATTATTCAATAAAAATGAAAACAAAATAAAAACATTCAGGCTTCATATGAGACAAACCATTAAGGAATTAAAGATTCCATTAAATATAATTCACAAAATCAAATTAACCGATATTCCTCCATGTATTATTCAAAAACCAAATATAATAATGGAACTTAGTAAACTCTCCAAAACCAAAACTCACCCCATCACATACCTGGAAAAACTATCTAAGATCAGAGAAAGGTTCCTTAACCATCAAAGTGTTTATACTGAATGCAAAGAACACTGGTAGTGCAGCAGTGACAGAAACAAACTACCAAAAAAGACGAATACTAAATGATGCATCTATATTTAGTGCTGAAGCAATTGCCATAGCATGGCACTTGATATCATAATTGAAGATAATAACAAAATATTTATTACTTACTCTGATTCACTGTCTGTCTTAAAGGCTCTGAAAGGAAGGAAACTGGATAACACGCTCATAACAAACCTACTCCATAGAATCAATAACTTAGAACAAAAAAAAAAAAAGCAAATAATAATCTGCTGGATACCCAGCCATATAGGAATAAAAGGAGACAAAACAGATCAAACAGTAAAATCATCCCTGAAAATGATCATAGACCAAAAAATAAAAATTCCCTATGCAGACATAAAACCAACAATAAACAAACACCTGAAAAAGAAATGGTAACAGACATGGGAAATGAACAAAGAAAATAAAATCATCAAAATAAGACCTAACCTAGAAAAATGGAAGCAGGAAGATATAACAAACAGAAGAGAAGAGATCATATTAAATCAACTCCACATAGGACATACCCAACTTACGCATAACTATCTACTGAAACAGGAAGAACAACAATCTAAGTGTATATATGGATCCATATTGACTATAAAACACATATCTGAGGATTGTAAAAACACAGCTCCTATGAGAGGAGAATTTTTTAATAAAATAAATCAAAAAAGAATTTAAAGAAGTAGAAACCAAAAAGATCATGAACTTTCTTTTAAAAAAAAAATAGGAATATACAACAAAATATAATGCCCCCCCCCCCCAAATACACAAAATCAAAACATAACCTTACTGAAGGAGATACCTACTAAGACTAACCCAAACAAATATCATAGACTATATGCAATAATCATATACCCATAAATCCTTTACCGGCATGAAATGACCACCATAGTTGAAATGGCGTTAAACCTAACAATCAATCAATCATCTCCAAGTTCTGAAAAATATTGGAATTATTAGGGAATTATTAGATTCAGATGAAATTTTCAATTCTTATTCATTAATGAATTTTGCATTAAATTGGACATTATCTTAGAATTTTTTTTTCAAGATGCACAGCAAATGGAATACTGGGTAAAACCCTGTTCTTAAAATGACTGCTCAGGAAAAACATGCTTACTGGAGGCAAGTAGGCACTCTGTTGTTCAGGAAACGCTATTGAGTGCCTTTCTGTTATATGTAACGAAAGAGTCTATCCTCAAAGAACTCAGAGACTTTGGAATCTTTTACTCCTGGCAATGCAACAGGAAAAGATAGCATCTCTGCCAAAGTCTTAAAATGTTGTAAGGACCTTATCAATTCTGTATTGCTACCTGAGAGTAGGTGAAGTTAAACAAGACATTAGATATATCAATATTATCACCTTGTACAAAACAAAGGCAATATGAGTAATTGCAACAGCTATCATTGTTATTTCTCAGCATCATGGGGAAGCTCTTCACTTGAGTCACACTGAAGAGGTTCAAAGTTCTTGCAAAGATAATCTACCTTGAATAACAAAGTGTGTTCTATACCAACAAGTCCATCAGTATAATCTTTTCCCTCAAACAGCATCAGGAGAATAAAAAAAGCTCCTCTTTATTTATGAACTAATTCTTAAAAACAGAAATCCTGGAAAATTTCAGCTTATACAATTTCATTCTACAGTATTTCCTTATTATTTCTCTCTCTCTCTCTCTCTCTCTCTCATATCGATAATTAGTATTATTACTTGAGAAAAACAATGTTTTAATTATGGAGTTTTTTGGGGGTTTTTTTTTTGTTGTTTTTGTTTTTTTTTCTTTCAATGATCTTTAAAGTTTTGAAAACGCTTTAAATAGTTGTGTCCTTTTATCTATGCATACTTATATTCAAATTGTGACATTGGTTTTCATAACTTCACAGTGAAAAAGATCAGTATTTTTAATATTGAATCAACCAAGAAAATGTTCAGCTCCAAATCCAAGATTTTAGTATATCTTAATGCAAAAAGAAATACTAATATATTCTTCATAAGTAATTAAATAAAGTAGGAAAATAAATCAATTTTTTAATATCAAAGTTGTCTTTTTTTCCCTGCAATCTTACTTGTTATGTATGCTGATTTTGTGCTGTGTTTAGTTATATACAAAATTTCAATCAAATGGAATAAAATATTTCATTCTATTACAGTGAAAATCAACCTAAGCAGCAGGTTTATTGTCTGGGGAAAAGGCAAAAATAACAAAGGTGTAATAGAAAAAAAATAAGATCCATGTGTCAAAACTAAGTTCACTAATAGTAACAAAATACTGGGTCAAAAATCCAATCTTCCCCTCACAACAACAAAAAACGCAGTTTTGCTTACCAAGCTCAAAAATCATCCTTTCCTTTCAAAGCTCAAAAAAAATATATCACTCTCTGCTACTGCCTTTCAGTAGAAGTTTGCCTCTCTCTGGGCTTTCTGGCTTGTCTATTTATTGATGTGAGAGTCCACACAGCTTTGCATTCATCTGGGTATGTAAACTAAACAAAACAAAACACCCTGGCACTTGAATTTCTTGCATTCAGAAGGAAACAGGTTCAATCTTAAACCAAAGTCTTACATGTCAGACAAAGTCTGGCCCTCTTTCTTTGATTTGACTCATGTTCTCTGTCACAAAAGGAAATAATAAAACATGAGTGAATGTATAAAATCTGAAGAAAACGAGACAGTAAATTCATTCATATTACAATGTGATAAAAGTATATATAAGATGTAATATTTTTATAAGTTACGTTGAAAATATTAAACTATTTACTCAGTTAAGTGCTATACATGATAACAAGGCAGATTTTCCCTCAGTATGTTATTTCTTTCTGCATTGGATTGGTTACCAACCAAGGCTGTAGAACTCAATCTGTCTTGCTATTCAATCCATATCTAGAAGTAAAAGAGATGGAGCTATACCTTTCCCAAGAGTATTTGCGCATCAGTGAATGCAACAAATTCAACTGAAATTTGAACTCGGATCTCCAATTTCTCATTCTAAGCCAATATCCATTACATCACAATGCACATTTATTTATTAGATTGTTTATTTACAAGAATAATTTTATATTTACAACATTCTAAAAATTAGTGAAACTAATGCTATACAATATTTATCATTTACTTATTTATAAAATATATGAAAACAATTTTTTATTCATAAATTTATAAAGATTTACTAAATTATTAAAATATGTGAACCAACAATTGACCATCTTATAAAGTTTGAATCAATTAGCAATTAGATGAGATTTTGCCAACCATTCCAATAAACAATCTAATAAATGAATATTTTTATTTTTACTGTCAATTCTCAAGAACAGAAAATATATATATATAAACATTGAAAGACGAAAAGATTACTAATTTCTGTATATGACTTATAGAGATTTAGAAATAGCTGTTTATTTTTGAAAAGGCTCATTATTTTATGCAAATAACTACTAATGTGCTAACTGTTATAAGTGAATTCGTATATTAGAAATATGGTGTGGCTTGGGCCATGGCTTCGACATCTCAAACATCTTAGACAGGGTTTGGAATGTATACCTTCTTCATAAGCTCAAGAGATCTGGTATCTCTGGCAGATTATTTGACAACCCAATAATTCTTAATAAATCATGTAATGAAAGTCATGTTGAACAGTCATGCTTCTAGATCATTTCACATTAATGTGTGTGTATGGGGGAATATTCCAGAACTATATTCTTGAGCCTATATTGTTTCTCATCTTCATCAATGATCTTGCCAATGTCATTTCCTAACTAAGTCTTTATACAGATGACACAACTATTCACTCCTAACTTAATAGTAAAAGCCAATAGGTTCAACAAAGTAAAATTGATAGCTGCTCTTGAAAATTACTTCCAGTACATTAACTGGAACAATAAATGACTTGTAAATTTTAACACTTCCAAACTGAAATTGCTATCTCTTAATCAACTTAGAAAACCATTTTTGCCTTCCATCAACTTGCTAACCCCCTTTGTCTCATGTTTTCCACTGGCATGAAGTGGAGAGATGTATCTATTGCTAGATGTGCTGCTAGGAAAGTTGATTCACTGTTGTGCATTGAATATTGCTGTTATATCTGGTCTGATGCTTTTGTTATATATCTTGAATTTCTCAATAAAATCCAAAGATGGGTTTGTAATGTTATCAGTGTTGACCTGATATCTTGACTTCAGTTACTTTCTCACTGCCATGTGTCTTTTCTATAAATATTTTTATGGTAATTGTTCTAATGAACTCCCTTCCTTGTTACCATGACCACATGAATTTAAATGTACTAATACGTTGTAATTTTTCTGTTAAAATCACTAATTGTAACCATAGGTTATATTCTAATAGTTTCTTTTCTTGCCTGTAGAACTCTCTTTCAGTTTCTTGCTTCCCTACCACCTACAATCTTTGAAAATGCAATATTCACTGCTATATTCTGTCTTCCTGAATCCTGTTCTTATTTTCTTTTCCTCTCACTAAATCTTTTCATTCTCTTTTACACTCAGTCCTGGGTATGATGGTAAACTGCATCTGGCATCAAAGCCAGATTGGGAGGTTGTGAGGAGCATGGAACCACTTCTTAATTGCTGTTGTTCCCAAGTCTGCCCTGACCCAGAGTGGTAGCACTTGTTAGGATCCCAGTTATGGGCAAATAGTTTAATTTAAAGAGAAAAGAAATGGATTAAATTATTTGTGTGTAAATGAATGCAAGGAATTTAAGTGGAATTTGAATGCTGTTCCCCGATTTCTCGTTCCAAGCTTATAGCCCCAGCATCACAGCGCACATCCTTTAATTACACAATCATCTTAAAAATGTTAAAAAATATTCTCCATCATCTGATATTTTATTGAATTTAAAAATTTTGGCTTAACTATCACTTGTATTTTTTTGATAATGTTGCATTATATTATATCACTTACAAAAATCGGCATGTTTATACACTAATAAAAAAAAATTAAATTTATTTTTAAAATATTGGTGTGTGATGATTTGCATTACACTTTCCCAGTTTTCACTTAATATAATCTAAAAGGCTGAAATTAATACAAAATTTTAAGATCTGAAACTTAATATATTTTCTAATTAAAATTTTAAAAAATAAAGACAATTCTTGTAAAAATTCATTATTCATCAAATAATTTTTTTTTTTTTTTTTTTTTTTTAGGATAATCATATCCTTAATACATCTTATTTGTAAAAGCAAATAGAAGATAGATTTATTTAATTTTTTATTTAACAAATTAAATCAGATTTGTAGTAAATGGTGTTGCTGTTAACAAAAAGATGATTTAAATTCTCCGAGTTGTGCTGCTTTTAGCTAATATTAATATGAAGAAGCTGAAGTTTTAATTTCTCAAAATTTCATAAAATTAAATCCAGCGGGAGGGGTGTAACATAAAAAAATGGTTTTCCCAAGATTTTCTAAAAAGAATTTCAAAAGTAGTTTTATTAAAATACAACAATTATTTGATTTTTGCAAGAATTTACAATGTATTTTTTACCACAAAATGACTCTAGATTTCCCATAGTAATCTGGTGACCAATAAAAACAAAATTTTTAATCAAAATTTTAAACATGCTAGAAAGTATTTTTAAAAATTATTTATTATGAAACTTTGTTTTTATCAAGCTAAGAGACTTTGTCCATCATTTTCTTTCTAGAAAACTTTTGGAAGTACCTACAAAAGATGTCTTCCAAAACCTAAACAATTAAGAAACAGAAAAATTTCATTAGAAACAAAGAAATGAATGCTAAACTGCTATTTAGTATTAATTCTTTTATGTGACTGTGAATCTTGGACAGTTTCTTCAGAGATAAAGAGGAAATTTGGGGCAATGATATGGTTTTGCAGAAGAACACTGAGAATACCAGGGACAGAACATAAGAGCAATGAGGAAGTTTTAAGGAAAATGTAAGCAAAAAAGACAATTATACTTAAAATCAGAAAGAAACCGTTGAAATCTTTCAAACGTATAAAGAAAATGAGCTTTAAAAAAAATTTACACTCTTTTAAGAAAAACAGCAATGAACTGTAATTGTACAGGGAGTGGATGGGATAGTAAAAAGATAAACATTACTAAGAGCTACAAAAGATAGACAGTAGAGGGAAGTTATTGTTCATTCATGTCCTGAAGGGACATGGCCTATAAAATATGTATTTTTCATTTGGAAATGAGTTATTTCCATGATCTAGGTTTCAACCTTTCAGTATCTTTAGGCGATTTACAATAACAGTTTTCACTATTTTTCAAATGCTCAAACAGGGATTTTTTACAAACACGCAATTGAAATTATCAAACAAATGAAAAATATTCAAAATTAGGGAGGAATTATTTAAGGATCTTAGAACACTTTCATTCATGCTTGTATGATCCTAGTAGGTATTTATGGGTATGATTACATTTGGACATAATTTCTGATCTTTTATTTAGTAATTTTTTTTTCTTTCTGGGAACAACATAATAGAGCTAATTTTTCCTCCTGGCATAATCTGCATACTTTACCACTGCTGTATGGTTTGGCTATTTTTACTATGCTCCAAGTTATATCAGGGTCTTTTCCATATTTCAGTTTTAATTTCCACACGTGGCTAGCCAGTTTGGTACAATATTTAAGGTTTTCCAGTTTAAATGTAGATTTATGAATATTCCATCTGATTTTAAAACTGTCTTTGGCAGATCCTAAATATGTTTTACTTTGACCATTTATGTCATGTACTGCTGCCTTGTAAATAACCCCTTCTGTATTACAAAATTTAAATAGGCATTTATTTTTATCCCTACAGTTACATTCCTTGTTAATGTTATTTTGTATGTTGTTATTTAGGATTCTGACATTTTTTTAATGTCATTTTCTTAATTACTAGTACAGCTATAACTTAATTTGATTGAATTCTTGTTGAAAATATTTGTTTAATTCTGAGTTTTTTGGAAAATGTATATTGGTTAATTTAAAAAAATATTTGTTCTATGTTGCTTTTACTTCTAAATCAAATGGTGGGTTGGACCAAATAATGCTTAGGTTTCTATTATTGTTTTTCGTTTGTTTGCTTGGCTGGGGTTTGTATTCTAAAATGTTCTCATAGCCATTTAAGGCATCTTCATAATCTATTTTCTTTTCATCAATGATTGCTTTGTTTAAAAATTTTGATAGCCTGTGCTCTATTCCTTTATGGATGTGTTTGATTATGCTTGTTGAAAGGTTTTATTTTACTCTGTTCATTATATGTGACTTATTTATTAAACCCAGAGAAATTGTTTAATGCTAAAAATTAAAATGGGTACTCAGCTGGGAAAAGTGACTTTCACCTCTATTAATATTGGTTTATTTTTCACGGTAACAATTACTGTTTGTAACCATTTGGTATAAGACTATAATATATAAGAAACAAATATGTATTCAAAAAGTAATTTTGCTGAAGAATATTTCCCCAAAAATATATTTGACTTTTTTATTGTATTTTATTCTTTGGAAACTTCTCAGGAACAAATGGAATCTGTTTTATTTTTCTTTCTTTTAGGTTACTAGTATAAAAAAGGGTGCTACTTTCACTTCTTATCTACAAGGAAAAAGTTGTACAAACATTGTACAAATTTATATTGGAATGATATCTACATCATAAAACATAACAATATATAACATAAAAATGTAACATTAAAAAAAAATTTCCTTTTTATTTATATTCTAGTAATAAACAGTATGTACTTTAGCTACAATGTTGTCAACATACAAATTTTAATTTATAATATCTGTATAGTATAATATTGTTAGGACAAATAAAAACATATTCCAGGGGAATTAACCCTTTCCTGTTCCAAAACAGTACCTCCCTTTTCACCTCCGAAAGTGGGTCCACGCAAGTCACGTGATCAACACGACATTCAGATGTGAGATGCACGACTCAACAGACTTGGAATATAGCCGTCAATGGTTAAGAACACATGTATGTTCTCCTGCCCTAATAGTTGTGACACACAACCCGATAATTTGGGACTGATTCTGTATGTACCTATGTTGTAATGTTTCTCTGTGTAAAATAAATGTATACTTCCAGTCAACCGTGAGTAAATATCTACTTTTCTTTCATTCCACATGCTGCACACACGCACACATACACACACACACACATATATTCGTTCACGGACCATGAATCATACGGTAAATTAAGGCATTTTAGTTATAAGACAAACAGTCCATTTATAACAACTGGCAACGAGAAATCAGACTTCGAAAAAATAATAAAATAAAATAAATTATTAAAGATTTATTTTGATTTTAAACAGTCAAACTCAAAAAAAAATGTCTATTTCTGCAGAAGTTCTGAAACATTTTGTCACAACAGCAAGAACAATTTGAAAGAGCTCAACTGAATTTAATAACAACTTTAACCCAACAATTTCAGTTTCAAGACAGGTAATTCATCTAGTGTCGATTTTTCGAATACAGTTTCAGAATTTACGTACAGCGCCAAAAACGGCTACACATTTGATTCATGGTTTTCGCAATGGAAAGACACTTTTCACCATGCATTTCCAAACAAAGACAATGATTGGAAAAAAAGGTTACTCCTACGGAAGTTAGGTACAAAAGAAAATGAAAGGTTCGTAAATTTTATTTTACCCAAATGACGTTCGAATTTGACCTTCACCAAGACCATTACAATTTTAACAGATATTTTCGGAGGACAACAATCTCTGTTCAACATTCGTTACAACTGTTTCAAACTAGCTAAAAACCAGTCGGACGATTTCGTCACCTACGCCAGGCATGTGAATCGCAAGTGAGAGATTTCACCTTGAGATGCTCACAGAAGACCAGTTCAAATATTCATAGCAGGTCTACAATCACTCCACAATTTGGAACTACATTCCCAACCACTAGTAAAGCTTGAAACAGACACAAAGGTAACAGTTCAGGATTTGACAACAGAATGCAACAGGTTGTTAAATTTAAGAAAAGACACCATGTTTGTTCAACAACAATCCATCTTAACTTCCTCTCCTTCTCAAGTTAATCACATTCATTCAAATGACAAACCTAAAGAAAAGAAAATTCCACCGTCTGCATGCTGGTCTTGTGGTGAATGGCACTATGCACACTTTTGCCCATTAAAAAAACACAAGTGCCAGGTGTGCCATAAACATGGCCACAAAGAAAAGTTTTGTCATTCTCTAACAGCCAAATCTGCTGATCATCAAACTAAGTCTGCTCATGGAACTCATGAAAAAAAATGAAGCAGAGGAGAAAATCACATTCAGTGTCTGCTTCCTTCAAAATTGACTTCAAGTCCTGCAGGAAGTACATCAGTGTTGGTCTAAACGACTTCCCAGTTCGTTTTCAATTTGACACAGCATCTGATATCACCCTCATCTCAGGGAACATGTGGACAAAAATTGGCAAACCTGATCTACTGAATATAAACCACATTGCCCAGAACGCATCAGGAAATGACATTCAACGCACTGGTGAACTAAATTGTTCTGTTTCTTTCTGTGATAAACAATTCACTGGACCATGCTACGTGACAAATACAGATCTAAATCTGATCGGTTTAGACTGGATTGAAGAACTTGATCTCTTCACTGTTCCATTGAAATCTGTTTTCAACACATTTTCTCAAGTCAGTTCAAGACATTGAAAAATATTTTACTCAGACACTTAAGTCTAAGTTTAGTGATGTTTTTCGAGTGGATCTTTGGTTTTGCATGAAACTTCAAGTCACTCTAAAGTTGAAAGCAGATAGCAAGCCAATATTTAGGCCCAAACACCCTGTCTCTTACGCAGCTCTCAACATAGTTGAAAAGGAACTGAATCGCCTCCAAGAAGCTGGAGTAATCAAGCCAACAAACTCCTCCAGATGGGCGGCTCTTATTGTTGTAGTCAGGAAAACAAATGGCAAAGTTCGGGAGAAAAAAATTTCAAAGAATAATTAAAAAAAATACTTTGGTTTTTCATCTTAATAAAAATAAAATCAACATGTTGGTGATCAAACTTCATTTCCATTAAGTTTGTGGCCTTTTTCATTACGCTACACTGTTTATTAGAAAGGATTAAAAAGAAAGAAAAAAAACTTAAAAAGCAAAATAATAATAATAATTCAATAATAAATAATCAATTTTCATTAAGTTTCCATTATGCTATACTGTTTGTTAAAGAGGATTTAAGAAATTAGTAAAAAATCGAAATAATAACAATTCAATAGGAAAAAAATAAACAAATAATTTGGTATTTCATCTTAATAATGCCATCAACGATAGAACTTTGTTTTTATTAAGTTTGTGGCCATTTTCATTACGCTTTACTGTCCATGAAACATATCTTTTGATGTACACATAGAAATTACCATACAAAAAAAAACGAAGAATTGAAAATTATTTTAAAAATAAGATAGATGATTTGTATTAAACTTAGTAATTTTCAATTAGTAAATAGTCTTTATTTTATAACCTACCAGCCTAACGTCTATAAGTCTTGGAAATATTTTAAAATTTTTTGAAACTTTATAAATTTTTATAATTAAAAGAACAAAAATGAAAATAATTCTCTTAAAATTTCATTATTAATTGGAAAATTGTTCTTTCTTCAGATTATAATCTCTAACATTTATATTATTTATTAAAGCAAATAAATAATGTCACAGTTTTATTGCATTTTTTATTTTACTATTTGGAGTTGATTTTTGGTTTTTAGAAAAAAAATTAATGATTTACATTCCCTAATGAGTCCTATGTTTAATTAATAAAACCATTTTTGTCTACAAAATTTAATTTCATGAAATTAGGTGAAGGGAGGGTAACTGATGTAAATAAAAATAATATATATATTTACCAACCAATAATTTTAAAAATGATTTTAAATTCAATTTCATTCATTTGTGAATAAGTCCTGAAAGTTTCTTTAAAATCCAACAATTATTTGATTTTTGTAAGAATTTCCAAATTAATGTGTTTGACACCAGAGGAAAAAAAAGTGAGTTATGTAATATTACATTTTTCATTGTAAACTCTTGTAACAATTTGGCTCCTTGCTAATGAAAATAAAAAAATTTTACCAAAATTTTTAATGTGTTAAAAGGATTAAAATATTTTTAAAATAAAAAAATTAAAGAAAGGATTAAAATATTTTTAAAATAATTAAGAAATGCTTTGATTTTTTCCTCTTAATAATAACAGATCCATTTTGATGGAAAAAGTTTGTTTTTATTAAGTTTAGGACCTTTTTTTTCTTCATACTATGCTGTGGGTACAGAACAAAGAAATAATTTTTTCCGTCCAAAACATTAATGTAAAACAGTGCTCGATATATGATGTATAGAGCTGTGAATATTTATTATAAATTATGTTTTAGAGCATGTACAAATTTGGTTAGCGAAATTCTAACCAAAAGATATACCCGACCAATAAAACGTACACTCCAACAGATAATACCATTAATCAACAATTTAGCACTTACACACCAGGCTCTTCAAAACTCTAACAGACAATACAAGACATATTCCTTTCATTATCAATAACCCCAACCAACCTCCCACAACAGCAATGAACTAAATATAGGGAGCAGACGAATTCAGTTTTGCTTTTACCTCCCAAAGAAATGTTGGGCACCCAACATTGAAACAAATATATGATTGTCGAGGACATATATTAAAAAATAATGTACATGTTCTAAAGCATAATTTATAATAAATAAATATATATATATATATATATATATAGTCATCCGCAAACAGATCTGTTTCGCTCTGTCACAGCTCATCAGTACAGTTAGACAGCTGATTGCTTTTTACTCAGAATTGAAACCCAACCGAATTGACGTCAGTCAGCGATTCTACCTCTGAGCTATGGGCTCTCAGTAGAAGGAGGCAAACTTTTTAGCATGTATATTATCATTATACAAGCCCAATAGTTGAGTGTTCTAATTCATTGCTGAATGAACAATGCGTATATGCTAGAGTAGCTACTGTTTTTCAAAGTCTACCATTCTTCCAGAGTGCTCAATCAGGGTGTGAGAGCATAAATATCGATAATATGCCAATTTGACACAAGGTTGTAATCTCTTTAATTAAAATTGTTAAACTATCTTTTTTGTTGTATATTTATCATGAGGCTTTATTATCTTTTGTTAAACTATTTTCTTACACATTTTTACTAAAATATCTTAGAAGAGACACTACATTTTAAAAATACTTCATTTTACAAACATTAATAAAAAAAGCAACTTATCATTTTATTATACTTGTTAGAAATAAATCATCAATTTATTTGTCAGTGATTAAGAGCTATTTATAAAGTATAAAAAATTAATACAGATATATTCAAAATATTTTTAAAATATGAGGAATGCCTATGTGAGCATGGGTATCAGTCTGTTATTCAATTTTTAATAATTTTCTGTATTTCCAAAATACTTAATATTCCAAAATTCTTAATATTATACACTGATTTTTTCAGGCCAGAGAGTCTAATAGCTAGAATTGATGTACAATAGCATAAAATACTTCCTTGTTTAGAGATTTCAAAGCAATGACACTAAGTAAAAAGGGGCAATATCAAATAAGTTTATCTACAGGTAAACAAAATAGTTTTTACTATTTTAAACAAGACATAAGACATTGTAATTAAAGACTACAAAAAGTACCTTCTCAAAGTTATAGCAGTGCCATCAGATAAAAATGTTAAAGAATGACAAAATGAATGAATAAAAAAAATCTTGAAATTGAAAATACTCTACTTTAAAACTACCGTTATAATTGGATCCTTTCGTAAAATAAAACAAGAACATTAACAAAATCCATGGCTAGTCCCTGTTTACAAAAGGTTAAACAACGTACACTGTGGGATTTCTCATCTACTCAGAAAAGTTAAGAAAATATAAACACTTTACACATGAAGTTGCCCATGGCATCAGAATATATTCAAACGTAATGCATATATTTAATTCCTTGCAAACTTCAGGTCTCAGTTAATGACTCAGTAAGTGATTGTGCTAACAGAAATCAAAAGAGAATGGTGGTATTATAATAATAATCAAAATGATAATCTGGTAGTTGTAATAAAACATAATAGGTAAGATGAAAGAAATACTTCAAACAAGACAATATAAAAAGTACTGATTAGATATTAGTAGTGTTCTAATTAAGGTTATGGAAACACCATGAAGCTTGTAAAGTAGCTTAGTACAATCTTGAAAAGCCTCGTGATAAATATACAACAAAACAGATGTATAAATAGAATGTGATAATTTTGTATTATACCTCTCCATTATAATAAAGATTGTTGTGTATTTGTGTATGTATATTTGGGCAGCAATTTTTCTTTTAAACATGTTTCTTTAAAAATGACCAACAAGGAAGAGTTTATTCATTTTTTATTTAATTTTTCCAGTATTCTTATATGATTCTTTTTTAGCTGGAGATAGGAATGTAAAAATGTTCCATAATATTTTACTTTCCATCCAAGCACTTTCAGCAACTTCACTGGCCATTTTCAAGGATGTCATTTTTCTGATGCGGTTATTTTATCCACATGTTTTGACTGTAACATAATTTATTTTGTGTTTTTGAAAAGGAGCATTCTTTAAAAGCTATCACGTGATGCGCACAACTAGACATTTTTAAAAAAAATCTTTCAAAACTCCATTTCCATTGTTAAATAATGTAAGGTTGATGGTAGGAGAAAATTGTTTGATATGTAGTGCCTCTCTTATTGTAAAATGCTTTTGATATTGTGATTTTAAATAGTATTTTTCTATTTTCAACCAAAATTACCTTTTGTAGACTATGCCAAGGCATTCGAAAAAGTATGCCACAAAGAATTGATAGCAATACTCAGCAACCTCAACATGTTTGGCAAAGACATCAGAGTAATCAAGAACTTCTACTGGCAGCAAACCGCCTGCATATGGACAGGAAATGATATACAAAGATAGAAAGGGGCGTAGGACAAGAATGTGTCTTTTCACCTGATCTATAGTTCAGAATAGTCTGGCTGTACAAGTTGAATAGAAAAGGAAAGTTTTTTGTTGTTGTTTTTTGTTTTGTTTTTTTGTTTTTCATAAAAAGTGGACACACTACAATGACTTTAAGTGTAGATTATTGGGTATTGGGTAAGCCTGATCATTCATCAACATCAGCAACAAAGCCGAATATCCATGGTTTGAAGCTTTTGCTCTGCATTTGTTGGGATCAGCTGGGTGTAGTTTATTATGATCTACTCAAACTAACCAAAATGATTATGGGAGATTGCTATCAACTCGGAATTCAAATGCAGCCAGAAAGATGGAAAAAAGTAGTGGCCTTCACTCATTTTGCATGCCAAGCATATGCATACTTACTTCGTCAAACGAGGTAAGTCATCTCTTCTACAATGAGAAATCTTTTGCAAATGAGACAGACTTGCAGCTGGCACTTATGGACTTCTTTGTGTTCAAGACACCTGATTTTTATCACCAGGGCATTGCACTGTTGGAGAATTGATGCCAAAAGGTTCTGGATGCTATTGAGGAAAATTTACTGTATGCCTTTTTCCTAATAAATCAAAAACAGCAATGATTCTTTTGGCTACCTTGTACAAATTATTTTAAGAAAATTGTTATACAGCCAAGACAATTATTGCTTGACAAAATTGAGCTTTTTAACATTTAAACCATATGGCTAGTAGTTTACTGTGACTCAAATGTAAACTGTGATATTTTTATTGGTCATAGTTCTGATCATAAAATTGAAGACATTTGCATTTAGTAGAAGTCATATTTATTGGATGTATGATAGAATATACATTCTTTTTACATGTTAACAACGGAGTTGTTAAACCTAGCTTAGAACAACTTAAAGTAATGATGTGCAGTACTGGATGTCTTTCATAAACTCAAACAAATTAAAGGAAAAAAATGGATGGAAATAATATTAACTTATACCTAGACTACTGTCTTTTTACCCCTATTTCTTCCCCCCCAGACACAGTCAGCCTTCTTGTTTCTTTCCTTTCCTTTCCCCATTGGTCGGCCATTGGCCACCCTATTAACGCCCTTGACCAAAACTGTTACCAAAAGTATAAGAATTTTAAACTTGCTGGTAGTAGCATGTGCGTCTGTCTTCTTGAATATGGTAAAAATTAAGCCATTTTGTTTTTTATTTTATTTTTATCCTCTTTTATTTTGCCGTTTTTGTATAATTTCTACCTTTTATGTCTAATTTAAAGGATTTTTTTCCTATCAGAAGTCTCTATGACTAGACTTAACTCAGTAAAAACTTAGCAAGTCACTAACCTCTTTTTTTTTTCAATTGGAGTAGATAGACTAAACTATCGCCCGGTTCACACTCCACCCTCGTCTATTGAACAGGTGAAGAGGCTCATCCCTTGTTCCTTGTTTAGGATGTGGTTTCTGGTTTTCTCTTTTCCAGTCTTTTCATCACTCTTTTCTCTTTTTTTCAATTGGAGTAGATATACTAAACTATCGCCCGGTTCACACTCCACCCACATCTATTGAACAGGTGAAGAGTCTCATCCCTTGTTCCTTGTTTAGGATGTGGTTTCTGGCTTTCTCTTTTCCAATCTTTTCACTCTTACGTAGCCCCCTGCACTTCAGTGGCATTACCGCCTTGCTCGGGGTGATATGATTAAAAAAAGAAAAAGATAATTTAAAATGAGCAGGGCTACAGGCTAATTTATTTTCACCATCATCCTAAAACTATCTAAGAAATAACTTTAATCATCCAAATAAGATCTTGAACCATCCTGAAATCACGTAATGCAAAGTAGCACTGTAATAAAAGATAAAATAGTTTTAAAATTAATCTATTAATTAAATTTTACTGTAACTTTTATAAAGATTATTTTTGTTTCATTGTCTCCTAGAACAATTTTACACAGTAATGTTCTTATTAAGGTTTATACTCAATAACTTTAAGAATAGTTTTCTATGCATTCATTTTCTATATTTTAAGATTATTAGCACATTCAAATTAATCTTAATCTAAAATATTTTTAATGTCTTCATCAAAAATATTTAATTTACAATTACCTACCTATATTTTCTGTTTGTTTTCTTCTTTGTATGGTAACCTACCTTCTGCCTAATCAGTATGTAATCACATAAGACAACTGAATTGTCTATTGTTTATACTCTGAAAATATAACAGATTTTGTTTGTGAATGGTTTATTCATTTTTTCTCAGCAAAAATAGACAGAAAAAAATATAATTTTTTTTTACTTGGTTTATTAAAGAAAATTTAATTCTTACAATTAGACGTTAATGTTTTTCACAGAAATATTATGCCAATATCTTCAGCTTTCATTTTCTATTTGGATTTCATTCACCAGTTTAAGTCTTATTTATTTTATTTTCTGTGGGGTTATGTACATGCTTTATTTATTGGTGAGAGGTAGGAATTTTTATTAAGAAATTACTTGTTTTTACAATTGTATTTACTTTATTCACACTCAAACTATTGTCTTCATCTTTGTTATAACATTTTGACTATTGTGTTTTCTAGCTTTTGTCATGTGTTTGTCAATTTAGATAATGTTCAGGGAATTTCAAAGTCTTTATTTAATTTAAGGGGATAAATTGTTTTTGTTCTGTTGGTTATATCTAGAGGTATCTTGCGCCTATTTAATACTGCTCAGTTATTGCTTGTTCTTTTTTCCACTGAGTTTGTCTGCACTACTCAGGGATTGATTCAAGTTTTGATTTGTGAATTTGGTGATGTAGTAATTGTGAGTTTGCACTGTGCTTGGTAGTGCAAATTTAGACTTTGGGAAAACAGGAAAAGCAATAACTGAGCAGTATTAAATAAGAATTAGACAAGATATTCCTAGACATGGCTAACATAACAATCTGCCACTTCAGATTAAATAATAGGTTCAATTTGAAATTCACTGATGATTATCTAGATCAACAAGCATTGATGAAGGCTGGAGAGCAGAGTGAATGAAACATTATGATAACAACAAAAATAAGAAAATAGTCCAAGTATAAATAATGTAAATATTGACTCCTCATCTCAGAAATTCAGACAGAAAATAAAATTTTGATGAAGCATTTGTATTCCTCTGGAATTATAAAAAGATTTTTAAAAATGCATAATACATCATCCTAAACTAATGTTCTATTATCCTGAGTATAACATTCAACTCTAATATAAAAATGAATACACAAAAGTCTCAGGATTATAAATCTAGTACTATCCAATTTTTCTTTATTGCAGTATTCCAGCTTTGAATGAGGGCACAATTACCTGCTTTGAAGGAGTTTCTTAGCCATGTACAAGTTGCCTCTTTCAGTTCATCAATAGAAAACTTCTCATGTGAGCATGGACCAAATTGGGAAAAAATTGCATAGAACTTTGAGTAGCCAAAAGTATCCTAAATTACAGACACTACTATGGCTCACCTGGAGGCTTTCACAGATTTTTGCAATAGTGATTCTTCCTGCAGCTTCAATAACATCAGCCTGTATGGTCTTATTCTCCTTCTCAACAGCTTGTCTACCACTAAGAACCTTTTCTTCTTTCTCTCTAGGATTGGCAGTAACTTGACTGGCTCTGTATTTACATCAATTGCAACCTTTTCATAAGTATTCACTAATTTCTTGTGAATGTTTGCAGCACTTTCTTTCCAAAAGCAGAAATCATGTGACAGTTGTTCATATATTCATCTTTTCCTGTCTGTTGGTTTTCTTTTGTCAACTATACCTTGATAGTATAAATAGATTTTGAAGAAATTATATGCCCAGGCAGGTATAAATATACTGCTAGTGATTGCTTATGCCAAGAAAAGTTACTGTATTTACAAAATTAAATTTGCATATATGCATTCTGTTTGTTATTGTCATCAAATACATTGTCTGCACTGAAAACCAAGAAACCTTTTTAAATGACAAAAACACTTACATAAAAACCAATGAACAATAAATATAAACACAAAATCCAATAAAATAGTTAAACTATTAGAAAATGAAAATAAATCCTGGACTAGACTAATAGAATACCACCCTACTATACACACACTATATGTAGATCATCAGACCAATTGTGTCAAATCAACAGTGCACCCCACATATTAGTTAAAGTTGCTGAAAAAATCCTAACTCTTTTCTTAGGCATCATCAACCCAACACACATTAAACTCTCTGGTAACTTAATCCAGAGAATACAAAACAAATATGAAAAACAAGGTTATGGCTAGCTTAGATATCAAATCACTATACACATATATACCACTCAAAAAATGTCTCAACATATTGAGAAACCAACTCAATTCTCTACCTGTTTATAAAATTATAAAACTATGTAATCAGTGTTCCTTCTCTTTCAATAAACATTTCTATGAGCAAAAATTCAGCTTAGCTATTCAGTCATCTGTCAGTGGTGTTCTTGCTTGTCTTTTTCTAGAATTTTTAGAATCCAGTCTATTTAAACACATCATGCCTAAAATCTTTACTAAGATTCATAGATGATGTTCTTTTATTATATCCTCATAATATAAGTTTATTAGATATAATAAACTTTATAAGGTTGAACCTACCCTTGAATTCACACATGAGCAAACAAAACTCTACTGTTCCTTATTATCTTATTAATACGTAACTATAAACAATTAGACTTCAAAGTTTATCGTAAGCTCACTAAGAAAAACTAATTAATTTCTACTTCAACCACAATAAAAACAAAAAAAAGTTAGGATTAGTCATAGGATTCTATCTCAGGATATGTAGCTCAGAATTCCTAAATGAGGAAGAGAAATATATTGAAAAAAAAAATGTTTAAATTTTTTCACTATCATCCCCATTTCATCCTCAACTAGAAAACGAATTTACAAAATCCACAAATCTAAAAAAAACATTTCCTATTTGTTATCTTATCATTCTGCTAGATTCTGATCCATATTTGATTCCAACTCATATGTATAATTTAAATTGCTTTATTTACTTTACATTTTTTAAGTATTTTTAGTGTATACAAAATTAAAAGGTTCTCTATAGAATATAAAGATTTTTCTTGGTAATTGATCAGCTCTGCATTCTTTAATACAGGTAAAGTATTGATGCATGAGGTAGGCTTTTATCTTTGAGGTTTGCCTGTTTGAATAATTGAATTACCTCCTTGTTGCTTACTACATGTATACTGTAGTTCAAATGTAAATCTTTTGTTATTCTGAATGAAAAGCAACATATTAAAAAAACAAATTGTGGGAAAGATTTATTTTGTAACTTTTGCTTTGTTTGTAATTAACTTATTTATTGTTCAGATTGATGAGCCAGTAAACAATACCTTACCTTACCTTATCTTATTGTTCAAGTAAGTCATACTTACTGTTTTTATCTCTAAGCTGCAACATTCTATACTTCAATTCTTAGATATTTTTAATGCTATAGTTCATTAGAGCAGTAACCTCCAACTTTTCCACTTCATGGTAGGTATGATTGTGTCTATTAATAAATGTCTCTTCTGTTAGCATATAGGGTTTTTTTTGGGGGGGGTTTTTTTGTAAGTAATATTTAAATATCTTTGTGACTGTAAAAATTAAAGTTGAAATTTAGCATATATAAAGTCTGTTGTATATTTCATATTATCTTGCTATTACTGTTTTACAATCGAAAATAATTTTTGTTTTTGTCTTTTCACTTTATCTGAATAGTTTTTTTTTTTTTTTTTTTTTTTCCAGTTAATTACCCAATATCTATGACAGATATTTTGAATGATATTACTGAACCCACATTTGATATGCAACCTTTATACATCTCACACAATATACATGAACCTAATATGCAAATGCTACCTGCCACAGTTCCTACTATCCCAGATGTGCTGATCCCAGAAGTTATTATAACAGAGCAACCAAAATCTCGAGGATTTCGATTTCGGTACCAGTGTGAAGGAAGATCTGCTGGTAGTATTTTAGGAGAATCTAGCACCTCAGAAAGAAAAACTTACCCCACTATTAAGGTATGTTTAGTTTATTTAATTTCAAGATTTTTAAAAAATTTTAAATTTTTTTACACATTTAAATCATTGTTTATTAAAAATAATTTTAAGAATGATATCTAGCTCGTTTCAATTGTTTGTACATATTGTCATTAATACTAATGCCGAAACATGAAGTGCAGGGAAATCAACCCATGATTTTTCTGCCTGAAAATTCTCCTTCTCATGTTATAAAAGGAATGTATTCTCCATACTTATTTGTTGAAAATAATCATTTTTTTTTCCAATTTATACAACTCATTAACTCAAAACAAATTTTTTTTCTTACAGTTTAACTGAAAGATGGCATAAAATATATTTAGATAACTGAACACTAGTACTATAAATGTATATAAGATTTGACATTGGCTGGAAACTTTTACATCATTCTAATAAATAGGTATTCTAACATATTTACAGTACATGACGAGATTAAAAGACGTAAATAGGAAAGAAATTCAGGAGTAGTTTTGGTATGTAATTCTTATACACAAATCCATTAAATTTTCTAAATAGTTTAATAAAATCAAAATTTACTTTTAATTGAGTGACAAAATTACAATGTATTGACTTATAAATCAGTGTTATTTAACTTTGAATAAAAATCTTATAAACAGACATTTGAGTTACCTATTTCCACTTAGCAGTGTCATAGCATGTTTTTCATAGTTTCTAAAAATACTGGTTCTTTCCAAAACAGTTTCCCTAGAAAACTAGTATTTTCTATATAAAGAACCAGTATATTCCTATCAATGATGCTTTATTAATATATTCCTAAACAATAATATTGAGTAGGGCAAAAACAAATCAAAAGTATACCATCCTGAATTTGTCTGAAAAAAGTATCCATTGGTGATACATACCTGAAATTTATTGGAGTATGAGGAATTCAACAAAACACTTTTTTGTAATATGAATATCATTTATCATAGATGTATCTAATATTGGAATATCTTGTGAAATTATGCAATTTTTAACTTGTCAAAAAATGCAGTCATGACAACAAAAATTTAAAATTTGTTTGAAACTGAAATAAAAACTGAAACAAATAAAAATACACTTATTGGAACTGAGAAAAAAAGACTTTCTGTACTTCTGTTGATGGCAATTTGCAGTTGAATTTGTTTATAAGCCTCTGCTATAGTCAATATTCCTGGAACACTCCATATGTAACCTTGTTTTCAGATGGTTGGTATTAATTTTAAGTGATTTTCAAGATGAGGAAAAATTTCTCTAAAATTGGAGAATACAATTATTTTTGTCGGGAGAAGTAGCTGAAAGGTTAACAAGTGAAAAACCCAGATGCGAAGTATACTGATTACAGAATTATTTCTAAGTGAAATCATCAAAGGAATTCAAGTCAATGGGCTTTGATGATGGGTGTCCCTAGGTCAAAATGAGTCCTTGACAATCTCCTGTGTACTGGGTTACCAGGACTGTTAAGAGCAGGCAGACAAATATAAAGAGTGTGTTTACTATTGGAAGTCAAGATGGTTAAATTACATTTAACCATCTTTCTTTTCAAGCTGCTAAAAGTTATACAGAGAAGAAGATGGAAACCTTATCCACTTCCGACACCAGTTGGGGTGCTGTTTAACAAAATCAGAATGCAAAGAAAAATTTAATGAGTTGGCTTATATGTCTTGAGAGAAGAGGTTGGAAATACAGGCAGTCTGAAAACTTGCCTGCTGCTAAAAATAGAGGAAGAAAACAGGAGAGAGAAATATTGCAAATTCAACTAACTGATCATCTCATAGAAATAATATAACACAAATATTAACATGTTACAGAAATACCAGCCAACTGATATTTCTTTTCTGTCAGTTATTTTGAATTACTTGTAATCTTGTAATTATTATTATATATATATATATATATATATACACACACACACACTGTGTCATCACAGTCTTGAATCTGATTTTTATCATATACCAATCTCTTGCAAGTCTGGACTATTCTCATCAAGTCATAATAAGTGATCCTGCTTTGGTTAATCCAAGATCAACAACACATGGGCAGAATCGGCCAATGGTCAGGGGGTTGATTGGATGCAGACAAGGCTTGTGTTATACATTACCCTATCATCACATGAAAGTGATAGTCCTATCAAAGTCCAATGTTGAAGCCATTTGTACAATATGATCCAAAGAGGCTATCAATTTCACCTTTGATTGGAACTAAAATTTTGATGACAGCAGTAGACTGAGATGTTAATATCAATAACTTGGTCAATGTAATACTTAGAGCAATAGAATACTGCAACATATTGGCCTTGGCACTTGCAGCTAAAGGTCTTTTGAATTTTTTTTTTTTCATCATAAATTGAACTAAAAGTCATATTATTGTAATGTCCATTTCTTTCATGCACTTTTTATCAGCATACATTGCAAGGAATTTAGAGTTTTCTTTGGCCTGCTTATCCCACTTACAAGAAAACTACTTCTCTAGGCTTTGATGTCATCATCCACTGAACAGAAGATTAAATGTAATTTTATTTAATCACCTGGGTAGGGGTCTCTTGTGAAAAGTACTTACATAAAAGAAGAAAAAAATGTTAAACTTATCTTCCGTAACAGCTTAAGAAAAAAAAAAGATGAAAAAGTTTGAACTATAAAATATGTTTGTTTTTTCTTTTGTTTTTTAAAAAATTGTAACAACTTCATTTTAACCTCCAAAGTAGGAGCTAATCTGTGGAATTAATCAACTAAAACATTATTTCATTTTTTATTTTTTTTTAAAGAAACTGTAAATGAATTTTCAATTTAATCTCCAAATTCCCAAAATATTGCCAGCCACAAATTTAAATGAAATGAATGACTATCAAAAGGAGAACTGGACAATTTTTCAAAATTAATTTTTTTATAGACAAATGTTTAGTGTGAAATTTAATGATATAAAAAGTATATTCATTTTATATATTTTGTATATTTTAAAATGTATTCTGTGTGATGTTTTTTAAAAAAAAGAAAGTGTGTAAAAACAAAAACTGATGACGGTTTGGACAAAATACAATAAGTACTATTAATAATTATAGAAATATAACAAAAATATTTAAACAAGATAATATTTCATTTATGAAACTAGTCTGATTTAAAATAGGTTTCAGATGGCAATGTCCATTCACTTGATCAACGATACAAATTTTGATCTGTCGAACCTAACGGTTTTGCACAAAATAAATGTAATATACAGTCTTTTTCATTTGTGTGAATCTGTGAAGCACAAAGATATGAAACCAACTAATTATAAAAATGAGACATTATTCTACAAGAAGATGCAATTTTATATTTTTAAGAGTTTCATTTTTCATATTTTATCCATTAAAATTTTCAATTTAACATTTTTTGTGAAAGGCAATTTCAAAATTTAGATAATTTTTTTTTAGATAAGAATATTTTGATGTGTAAGGAGGACACAACTTGAAACAATAGTTTTAAAAATAGCACTATGAAATTGTCGGCTTTGAAAATGTGGATATACAAGCAGCTGTCATTGAAATAGTGTCAAATTAAAATGACATGGAATAAACATTAATCATCTTACATGAGAAAAATGGTATTGTTATAAAGAGAAAAAAATAAATATTTTTCCAATATTAGTATCAAAACAGCATGAAAAATAAATTATATATCAGCAGTTGAAATTGAAGAAAATTTCACTCTTGACATATATTTTTTGAGGTGTACCTATAAACTATTGTACCACCTGCATAAGATCATTAATATACAGCAGAAAAATGCTAGGATCGAGAAGAGAAACCCCATGGAATGCTATCATTGATCTTAAAATCTTCCATTAATGGAGACATTCAGGTTATCAGTCAGGAAGGACTAATTGAGAGAACCTTTTCAGAGATTCCATAGCTGGAGTATATATTTAGCAGCCTGTGGTGGTGTTTTAGCGTAAAACTGAAGACCAAACAAAACCTCTTTACTAGGCTTTACCGAACTAATTTCACAGCCAATAGCAAAGGCAAGTAGCAAACACAACAGTAAGTAGTAAAACACAAGAGCATGCAGTAAACGCAAGAGCGGGTAGTAGTAAACGCAAGAGCAGGTAAACAAAATGCAGAAGAAAGAAAAGAACTCAGCCTTTTAAAAGGAAAAGGAACGTGTGCAAAATCACGTGCAATAGAAATTTTTACTTTAACGAAAATATAACAATCTCCCCCCACTAGTAAGGGAGATTGCAAGGTGTATATATTATTTTTATTTATTTATTTATAAGTCCAGTCGCTGGACTGGTCTACAAATCCTGCTAGACTGCCGTGGGGGCAGTTCACTATTCGAAGGACTGGCAGGTCTTTGGGAAGGCTGATTCTCTATTTCCTCCGCATTAAGTGTAGTGTCAACTGGACTTGTTTCAATCAAATGGGCCGGGTCTGCATTTGCAAGGTCGGGTCGAGTGTTCTCAGCAGGACCCTGATGTCCATCAGAGCGTGGAAAGCGAGCCAAATGTCTTAGCGCCACTGAATCCTCCCGGCCGTCATCATGCCGTATTCTTGCATGAGTAGGGTTGGCCTCGAGGAGTTCCACCACCTCTACGATCGGGTCATACTTGCTCCCGTTGCCAAACCGTTTCAGCAGTACCCTTCCAGGTTCGCAGAGCCAAACAGGTAAGGCAGTACCGGTAGAAGAGCGCCTTTCAAATTTGAACAAGCGTTCGTGGGGAGTCACATTTGTACTAGTGCATAGTAGGGAACGAATAGAATTTAAAACATCGAGCAGAATGCCCTGCCAAGCACTAAGGGGTAACCGTTTAGATTCCAAGGCCAATAATATTGAGTGCCAAATAACGCCGTTGTAACGCTCGCACTGACCGTTGCCTCTTGGGTTGTATGCAGTGGTGTTACTGCATCCAACCCCAAGTCGCGTCAGGAATTTTCTGAACTCCTCGGACATGAACGACATTCCTCTATCAGAATGGATGAAAGTGGGGAGTCCAAAAATAGAAAAAATATTCGTCAGGCACTTGATTGCGGTTTGCGAAGAACAATCACGGCACGGGAATGCAAAGGGAAATCGACTGTACTCATCGACGATAGTAAATAGGTAACGACATCCTTTCGATGATGCCGGGACAGGCCCTTTGAAGTCTACGGAGAGGCACTGAAAGGGAGCAGTAGAGCGGATTAGTGTATTATTAGTAGGGCTGGAAAATTGAGGTTTTATTTTTGCACAAGTTGTACACTCGGATGTCACGCGCCGAATTTCATCAATTGAGTATGGCATATTTTGTGATCGTATAAAGTGCCAAAAACGTTGAACACCAGGGTGTATTAATGAACTGTGTATGGTCCTTAGCTCCTCCAAGGAGGAAGCAGCAGCACCACACACTCTCGACAAAGCATCGACAACGGTGTTTTCACTTCCGGGACGGTGTTTTATATCGTACGAGAACGGGAGAAGCTCCATTTTCCACCGAATGATTTTATCATTTTTAATTTTTCCTCGGTTAATTGGCTTATACATAAAAGATATGGCTTGCTGGTCTGTTATGATAGTAAAGTGCTTCCCAACAAGGAGGTCCCTCCATTTTCGGACACATTCAACTATCACGTAAGCCTCTTTTTCAACTATGTGTAGTCGTATTTCAGATGGGTTTAATGATCGGGAAAAGAATGCTGCAGGCCTATCAGCCTGTAAGAGAGTGCCTCATACAGCTTTCTCTGAGGCATCGGTTTCAATAGTAAATGGTAGTTCATCGTCGATAACCTTTACAGATGATTCGGCAACGTCTTTCTTAAGTTTTTCGAAAGAATTCACAACTATAGGAGGCATGGGAAATTGTTCATTTTCAACCAGGGGACGAATTTTGTGTGAATACTTAGGTATCCATTTCGCGTCGTAAGAAAACATACCAAGGCACCTCTTTAACGAATTTGAATCCGAAGGAGGAGGCATTTGCAAAAGAGGTTTCAAACGCTCAGGGTCAGGTTGAATAGTTCCGTCACAGATTTGGTATCCAAGCAAATTGATAGAACGAAGCGAAAACTTTGATTTTTCTCGGTTTATTTCGAGGTTGTATGTTGAGGCAGCCGTTAAGAAACGTTCCAAGTTAGCGTCATGCTCCTCTTGAGTTTTACCACAAATAGTAATGTCATCAATGTAAGAAAAAGTTCTGGATAACTGCTCCAATCTGGGTGGCATACGATTCCACGCGAAAGTGAGCTTGTTCTAAAGCCCTAGCACATTGAGTAGCTTCTGCGAGAGTTAGTGTCAGTTTCAAGGAGCCTAGCACGTATCAATGAGGACCAAAGACCACGAATAAATGCATCACGGACAGATTCATCCCTGTAAGTGGTGGCCATTACGTCTTTAAAGCAACAGTCAGCGGCAAGTCGATTCAAGGCCTGAAGGTATTGGTCGACAGACTCGCTTTCTTGTTGCAAACGCGTAGAAAGCAGATGTCTAGCATGAATAACACTTGGAGACTTGTCGTAGACACCTTTCAGTAAGTCAACAGCATGTTCAAAGCCAGAACAACCCTCGATAACGTCAGCAACAGTGGGACCGATGTTTAAATAGAGAACTTCGAGTTTATCAGGGTTTAACGAAGCAATAGTTGAGAGGTAGTAATTAAAGTTACGATACCATAATCTCCAAAGCTTGCTGGCCTGTTGGTCTGCCGAGGAAACATCAAATTTGTCCAGGCGAATTATTTTCTCCATGAGGAAAATAGAAAATTAGTTCGGTAAATTGTGGTGGTGTTTTAGCGTAAAACTGAAGACAGAACAAAACCTCTTTACTAGGCTTTACCGAACTAATTTCACAGCCAATAGCAAAGGCAAAGGCAAGTAGTAAATGCAACAGTAAGTAGTAAAACACAAGAGCATGCAGTAAACGCGAGAGTGGGTAGTAGTAAACGCAAGAGCAGGTAAACAAAATGCAGAAGAAAGAAAAGAACTCAGCCTTTTAAAAGGAAAAGGAACGTGTGCAAAATCACGTACAATAGAAATTTTTACTTTAATGAAAATATAACACAGCCCCAATGCCAAACTTTGTCAAAGGCGTTAAATATATTCAGGATAATAGTCCTCATGATCAATTTATGTAGTGCCTCATTGCTTCTGTAAGTCATGTCAGTTAAGACATCAGCTGTTAATCTAGCAGAGCGAAATCCATACTCGCTATCACTCAGGAGATTTGTTCATACTGAGAAGTTCAACAACCTTCTTGTTGATTATAAATACAAAGTGTTTGCTGATAGCACCAACGAGACTAATGTCAATAGGGTGACAGGGATTACATTATTAAAAACAGAACACACAGTTTTCTTGAACTCTTGCATTGATTGCAAGCAGTCCATAATGCCCCCAAAATCCCATTCACTGTAGTAATAGTAATATGGGATATGATTGCAGCACATTTTGGTGTGAACCAGGGTTGGCTATTTGATTTCTGTTATAATTTTTTTCTTTGAGATAAAATTATTAATGCTTGATAAGGATCCATTCATAGATAGAAGCCCTATTTTTGAAGAAAACTGATAGGTGAGCTTCCACAAGGTAGGATCTGAAGCTGTCCCAGTCAGCTTTGTTGAACTGAAAGATTGTCCTTTGAAAAGGTACATTAGGGGATGCTTTCAGTTTGACCTCAACTTGAACATTGATTTAGTAGAGCATTTTTCAGGGCAAGATATAAGAAAGAGGTCATATTATTGGCATAATATCTCATTATGCCAATAATATGAGTGGGCATATCAACTATCTGGATCAGATCATAAACAGTAGAGAAGTCCTGACATAATCTACCTGCTTCATTGGTTCTGATTGAGTGAACTAATTACTCTCTGCAGTTATTATTGAAAAAAAAATTCTATCTGGGGTATGATCATAGAGGATATCAATTTTTTCCAGGTATTTTGCAAACATAACAATTCCATTATCCCATTGCCTGTTTATCCTTTATATTTCTTTCCACAGCAACATGGAATGGTGTACACACAGTCCCTAGTCATGTCCTCCTCTGTTGGGGGCCTTACTCGTGAGAGGTACCTACGGAGTGTAGAACCACTTCTGATGATCGCCCTGGTGTTATGAGCCACAGATTCTTTGTATTTTCTCCGATAACCCCTTCACATAGGGTAGACAGACTAAGGCTGTTTTCTGAGAGTTATTATCCTCATGCACTCTTCTTCCCCTGTATGTTGGAGTTGTTGTCATGTACCCTGGATAATTGTTTCATTGTAGGGTATTGCTTATACTGACCATTTCCTGTTCGTATGAGTTTGGGTTGCTGCTTATGACTTTTGCTTGATGTTGAAGGCAGCGGACAATCCCTTTCTTTACATTGTATGGGTGGTGAGAGTTGAAGTTGAGGTATTGTCCGGTGAATGTTGGCTTGCATTATACTGATGTCTTGAAACTCACCTCTGTTTGAGTTATTAGTGCATCTTGGAATGCCAGTTTATTGTCACTCTCTTTTTCCATAGTGAACTGAATGTATGGTCTTATTGAATTCACAAAACAGGCTGCCCCCTTAAGGTAAGGCTACAAGAACATCACAAGGC
Organism: Ascarosepion bandense; assembly: GCA_037127315.1. NCBI lineage: Eukaryota > Metazoa > Mollusca > Cephalopoda > Sepiida > Sepiidae > Ascarosepion > Ascarosepion bandense. The sequence goes on along the minus strand of JBBBDQ010000743.1, from coordinate 1,145,282 downwards.
CGTAACATGAGGGGAGATAGAATAAACCACATATGCAGGATCACTCACCTATATGATGAAGATGAAATAATAGATAGAGAACACCACTGGAAACTACGTAAACCTAAAAGAATCAGCAAATATGCTAGGCTACAAAAATCTCCTAAGCCGTCCAAGCAAAGAGATGAACACAATATGAGAACCAGTAATACGGAGTGCCAGAGAAAATCATTAGTGTCAAAATTGCAATATGAGCTCTGGTAAAAATACTAGAGTAAACCATTAACATCAAAAAATACCAGAGAAAACAACATAAAAAATTGCAGTATGAGTTCTGGTAAAAAAAGGGATACTGAACATTAGGTTTATAAGTCCCAAAAATTCAGTTCTTATTCCTTGAGGACACATTACCCAGTGGATATAGACGTTGGTTAGTTCCAAAGAGTTGTAAGTTCAATTCCAGGCTACAATAGTGGGGAACAAGTAACTTACAGCGTTAGAGGGAGATAACTACCAAAAAGAGGCTTAGATGATATACCCCAGTGATTGTAAGAAAGCCAGAGTGTACAATGGCCAAGACATCATACAAATGGCAACAAAGAGGACAATAGTCTGAATAATATAAATACTACCTCATCTCAGAAATATAGACAAATCCCAGATTCCAAAAATGCCAATATTCTACACCTACGGAGGGGATATCTTCCTCCATAGTCTCTTTCAGGCAGTTAGCATCAATTATGAAAATAATAAAGAGACAGTACAGAAATTTAAATATCTTGAATATTTGATGCTAAAATTTAAAAGCTAAACAAAGTATTAAGAAACAGCAAAGTGATTGGTATGTGATACCAGTTATCCTATATTGTAGATTTTTTGTTACAGCGGAAGAGGCAACTTAAGCCAACAAATGTAGTTCTATTGAGAGATGCTGAAACTACCATGGACAGATTATGTAAGCAGCAAAGAAGTTTTGGGGAAAATAGAAACAAAAAGAACATTTATGCTTACAATCAGAAAGGCAGTTGAAATTTCTGAGAGCTTTAGCTAGGAAAGTAAGCTTGGAGAATTGACACTTACAGGACATATAGAATACAAGGGGAACATAAAGAATTTGTATAAATGGATGGCAGAACAGGGAGTTTGTGGGATAGAAAGTTACAGAAAACTGTTACTGCCCACATCCTGAAGGGCCATGGCATATAAAATATGCTGATTTTGTATAACTTACAGTACTTATATGATTAACATTAATTCTGTTACCAACATTTTTTAGGCTAAAAAATTAATTTAAATTTTATAATCATTTCTCAATTTATAAAATAACTATAGGCTAAACTTCCAGGACAAATTATTAATACAAATTACACAGTTAAATAAATTTACTAAATAAGTAAAATAAAAAAAATTTCAATTCTTTCTGTGCATAGGAAAGTTACTTGACTGTATATTCATCTAATACAAACATGTGCGTAGCAGTATTTATTTTTAAATTGTGAAAAGTAATTTCCTTTATACTTTTTACAACAACAAAGAAATATCTATTCTATTTACTTCTCTCTTGTCTTGCTTCAGTTTCTCTCTGCTTGTCTGCAACAAGCTTAATAGCTTTCACTGAAACTGAAATTCTCTCTCTCTAACCCAATCACACTACAACTATTCAATCAACAGGTATCTTTCCTCCACCCAATTTTATACACGTTTTTTATACATTCTGTCTCTCCAGGATATGCCTGGTTATGGCTCACCACAACTTCCAACAAGTTACTTAACTGTAATAATTTAGCTACACTGAAAAAGATATAATTTTTTATATCAGTAATATTTTTGTTTACCAGTTCAATGTTAATTTTTGAACACCTGAAACAAATAACTGTTTAAAAATAAACTCAATAATTGATTAGGCAGAAAGTAACTCTTTCTTTTCATGATTAAAGCATTGCTTGAAAGCAAAATTTATGTGAATGAAACTTGAACAATTACACAATAAATTAAATAAAAATTTGCAAATGATTGAAAAATTTATACCTCAAAAATGTGTAGTATTTTGCAAAATGAAAATAAAGTTCTACTAATGCAACAAAATTATTTACAATCACTGTCATATAATTCACTAAAAGACAGTTTTGAAAGTGAACACAAAAAACAGTTCAAAATAAGATTCAGTTCTTTGTGTCTATTATAAAAAAACAAGTAATATTACCATTACAATAACTTTAGATCTGTTACTACTAAAGGGAACCACCATTTACGCGCGCACACACACACACATATATATATATATATATATATATATATATATACTTTTTATGTACAGAATGTATTTTCATTAAATAACAATAAATGCAGTGTTTATTGACTTGCAAGAAAGATTAATGGTTAAAATTAAGAAATATTAATGTTTATTAATTTACAAAGATTAATGGATTACATTAAATGAAATTAAATTCATGTTATAAACCCCCAGCTGAGTTTATAGAAAAAGCACATATATTTTAGAAGTATCCTACATACAGAGTTAGTACTTTCAAAAAGAGTGAAATTGATGATTAATAGTTTGATTTTGGCTTGTGTGTATGCTGTGTAAAGATTGTTGACTTCTCCTTCTTTCTGATTTTGTGAAAACCTGATGATCTAGCCAGATACTGCCCAGACAGTAATACTACCCTGAACCCTGGAAGACCACCAGAGTGGGCAATGACCTCCTTCTACCCATATCAGCAAAAGGATCCATATTTGGGTGTCCTTAGGTTGATTGAAAGATGCTTTATGTGGGAGTGATATAATTTAGGTTGCACTATACACAAGTAATTTTTTAAGCTGTTAAAAATCATTTATATAAGAAAATTATTGATTTTAAGGGGCATACATAGTGGATGATATTTTGGTATTCATGTAGCAACAAAAGGGAAGAAACTTAGGCCATATAGTAAAGGAGCTACCATAGTCAGGAATGAACGAAAATATAAATACGGTATTTACTTCTTTGTATCAGATATTTTTATGGTAAGTGGTTTTTCTCACCATCTTGTACAAAAAAGAATGAAGGCCATTTATTTCCTATAAATTAAGTCAAGGATGATCCCCGGTACTGCAATATTTGACTACAGTAGACTTACTAGTATTGCTCAGAAGCTGGAAGTCATATCATATACAAGTTATATGAAAAAAGTCTGGGTTTTTTTGGGGTTTTTTTTTTTTGGTTTTTTTTTTTAGATTCAGGACTTGCACTCTACATAAAGTAAGCTTATATGGTAGTCTGATTTTAGATTCTCTAAGTATGGGTTTTATCAAATTTGGGAATATAAAAGTGTGTTTATTGATGGGGAAATATTTATCAGGATTCTTTCTAAGTATTTTCTATGTAATATATTATATTCTTTTTGTATTTGGGTGGCAAATGTTAAATCGAAACCTGTTTTATTTTTGTGTGTTACAAGCAAGTTTAAAGTGTTCTAACATAGGTCTCCAGAAATCTAAAAATTTTCATCTACAAACATTAAACAGACTTATGTTGTAATATCATATTAAGACAATATTTTTAGCATATCAATACTATTTCAAAGACAAAGCAAATGGATAGCATTTTTGTCTTTCTCCCTCAAAGTAGCCCATACTATCATATCATACACTCCAAAAATCTATGCTATCTGAAAATGCAACAACTCTTGATTTGTCATTTCAGATTAGTCTTTGATCAGTGATCACTTGCATTTATGATTGCAAATAAGGCAAAATCAAGGATTAGGAAATAATACTATGGCACATTATGCTGACTTCTTTTAGTTATGACAAATTAAAAAAATATTATGTGATTTACTTTCAAATGGAAAGAAACTAATAGAATTCTACAGAGATCTTTGTCATCTTAGCACTATATGGTTATATTTTTGAGATACTACATCTCCTACTCTTTGGAAGGTATCAAACTTGTGACTAATTATACTAGAATAGCCCTATTATGAAGGCTATACAATTATTTCAATAGCTAAATATTATTTTCAAAGGTCCTTCTTCTTTCATAGATTTAAGTTGACTGTCATACATGAATATTCAAAAATTCCTGCTGGATCAATGTTGTCATATATCCTTTATCATCAAGTATCTCACCCTGCTTTTCTTAATCTTTGGTAATGTTCTTTTCATTCATTCTGATCATGGTTCTTCATATCTGAAGAACTAAAATCTTTTCACCATATAATGACATTGGAATTAACCATATCATAATCTATAATTCTCAGGGAAATAGGCAAGCTAAAAGGTATAGTATTATAATATGGAAAACTATTTCTCTACTTTATATGATTTTTCCTCTCGAGCACTATAATTAGGTACTTGGAAATAAATTGTCCTCAATTTGATTGTTGTTCACCACCACAAATGCCCTTACATGAACACATAATTAGGTTTCAATAACAATTAGTTGATGGGATTTCCCAGTCCTGCTGGTTGGCTACCATTGGACCTGTGTCCATGAAGTAAAATGTTCATTTGCTAAAAATGAATGTTTGGTATCTGAAGTATTATTCAGTGTTCTAAATACTCCACTCAGATAATATTGTACTATTCCTCTTTTTGTTTTTTCACTGAAGGTTGGGAAGAATGAAATGTTATGAATTTATTTACTTTGACCTTACTTAAATTTGAGTGGAACTTGTTTAATGTTTGAGTTCCCCATTCAGTAAGATACCTTGTTTTTTAAATAGCTTTTAAATATTTAAATCTTGGAAATAAAATTTTTAAAATAAAAACATTTTTGCACTATTTTTAGAAACAAAAAGGTTTCCTTGTATTTAGAATTGTAAATTATCTCTTCACTTGGAAGCTTTTTAGTTTTTTTTAATCACAATATTATTTCCATTATTTATACTTTAGCTAATGCTCTGATATAGAGCCCATAAGTGATTCTTAAGGCCAGCTTCATTTTTACAACCTCTCTTACACACATAGCAAATATAAAGTTTGTCTTGAGTTATTTATGTTGGAAACTTGCCTGTCTCTATGTACAATCATATGTTTGATTCCCGCAACAGACCTACAAACCTTGCAAGTCTTTCTAGTAGGGTTGCATTACTACTATTATTAACACTATAAGCCTCATGACATACATCAATATTACTTTTATTATTATTAATAATAATAAAATTATGATAAATAACGGTTGAGGAGCAAAAACTAAGAGTAGCTAGCTTTTCTATAGATTTATCAACATTCCTTTGTATTCTCTTTTGTATGATTTTAGTTATTGTAGGTTTACAAATACTCTAACATTAAACTCTATTGTGTAACATTTCTGTTTATATTCAGCAATGATAGAGCATCTAGTAAGCTTCCTTATCAAGTATTAAACATTTGATTGTTTTACTCAAAATATTTCAGCTGTTATACCTTTCACTCTTTGTGGATTGAATAAAAAAATTGGTTAAAAATTCCAAGGAGATTACTAAGCACAATGACAGATACCTGAAGGAGGTGAGAGGATGCAATAGCTGAATCATAAGTATAACAACCAAGATGTCAATAGTATTTACAGAATGACATACTATAATAATTTCTCATTGAAAAAAATCCAACATAAATTATTAAACATTGTGTTACTATTTATATGTTCTGAATTATTTATGCTTATTGTCGGTTACAATTTGCACTGGAATTACTGTAAAAACTCTCCCCTCTCTCTCCAAACTGGATGTTTTTCATAACCAATAATATAGGCCACTTCTTGGTCTCATCAAACTTAAGTCTCTTCTTGTCTTGAAGTCATAACGCTGCAAATACTTGTCTGTATCCCTTTTGAACACCATTCTTAGTTTAGGAACTTTTTGCCATATTACTGTTGCTTTACCATGCATATATTGTTTGCTTTCTTAATGTAATTTTTGCCCTCTTCTTTTTTTCTATTGTTATTGTTTATTGCAAACTTTGTCAATCATGTTTGTTGGGCATCAAATATACCCTTCAGAATAACAACTTCCAGCAGGTAAGAAGAGGTAGGACAATGCAAATGACTAGAAAATTGCAACAATCTAGCTTGCATCAAGGTCTTATTGGAAAAGATTCAGAAGATCTATAGTTCATACATCAGAACAATACTCAGAAGCAGTTACACTCAGCAAAGAAATCTCTGCGAAGGTCACAGAAGAGAATATGACCAAGAATTGTGTGTACCCAATTCCTTGCAGTTGTGGCAGAGAATATAAAGGGGAAACAAACTACCCTCTAAAAGTAAGGTTGGAGGAACATCAACAATCCATAGTGAAAAATGAGACAATATAATTGTATGTGGCTGATCATGTATGGACTAGTCATCAGCTCCTGTAGAATGAAGTAAAAATACTGGATAGGGAAGAATACTGAACCGTTAGACATCTGAAAAAAATCATACTTATGAGGACCACCTCAGTAGACTTAGCATAGAAATAAATACAATTTGAAGGCTGCTAATAAAGAAAGATAAATGACAGTAAGTTTTTCACTGCAGCAGCAGTAATCAAAAATATGGGCAGCAGCAACACCCTACTCAGCAGTATTAGGTTTAAAGCTCTAAGTTTAAAACCAGCAAATTTCCTACAGGAAAATGACCCAGTGAATAAAAGCATTGGTTTGTGAATTTAGTGATAAAGTTGTTGTGAGTTCAATCCCTGGGCTGGGCAGTGTATTGTTGCATTCAGTGGAAACATGCAAGCAATAAGTAAACAGTGCTAAATAAATTTAAAAACATGAGACATGAGCAGTGGAATGAGAACAGTCTACCCTCATAGATTAAAGAAAGAGTTCAGTTAAGAATTTCTTAAAGGTTGTTCAGATAAATATACACATGAGGAAGCCCAGAGAGCACAACAGCCAAAATGTTGTGATAAAAACAACAAAGATTGGGACAATAGTTCAGATATAAATAGTGTAAATAATAACTCTTCATCCCAGAAATTCAGACAAAAATAATTTATTTCATTAAACAAAACAAAACAAAAAAGATACATTTCTTGCTACAAAGAAATGTTTGACAGATATTACTCTATACGGCTCTGTAAAATACCTAAGAAGCTGTAATGGCACAGAATTCACATAAGATCAACAACCTAAGCACAAACAGAGGAAAAGTGGCTGTGCCCACTATTATAAATGCCTCCGATGTCATATATTCTTTGAAAGACAATGCAAAGCTCTTCACCTCGATCTTTGCCTTCAAAATTCAACATTAGATAACAAAGGCCATCCCCTCCTAAACTTCCCTTGTCTAGCTAAGAACAATCTCGCAACTATCCTCTAGACTTATCAAAATCCTTGTCTTTAATAAAGCCACTGGCCCAAACAAAATTCCAGTAGTTGTCCTTAAAAATCTCAACCAAGAATTGTCCCAGATCCTACTAAAGTTATTTAACCACTGCTTGAAGGAGTAACACTTCCCAAGCCTATGGAAGGAATTGGGCATATACCTGGTTCTCAAAAACGCTGACTATTGATCAGTCTTCTCCCTCCCAGTATAAACCCATCAATTTCCTCAGTAAGCTTTTTGAGACTATAATGAACAAGGTCATCAAGCAACTAATTAAAAACAACCTCTTGAGTGACCAGTACTACACTTATCGATCTCCTCTTGATATTCTAACTACCATTATACACATAATTAGTAAGGCTCTTGATAACAAACACACCTAAAGAACAATAGTACTAGATATTTCCAAGGCCTTTGACAAAGTGTGCCATAAAGGTTTACTACACAAGCTCTTGAACTTGAGAATTACTGGAAGGGTTTTCTCAACTATAAAAATCCTTTCTAACAAGTAGATCCCTGAAAATAGTCATTAACATCCAGTCTTCTGGGACCCTGGCAGTCAACACAGGTATCTCCCAGGAATCACTTTTTGGACCAACCCTCTTGTTAATTTATATAAAGGATCTGCTTACTCAGATCATATGTAAACATCTATGCCAATGTTACGACATTATATAGGTGCACCTCTAAAACTCTTGACAATCAGAGATTGGCAGCTGACTTTTCTTCCAATCTAGTACTAACTTCCCAGTGGTGGGGAAAACTGGCTGGTTACATTCAATGCCTTTGTAAACCAAACTAGTTACACTCCATCACTGCCAATCGGATCACGAACTATCACCAATTTCAATGAACAGATGTCTCTTTGAGGATGCACAGTGTCTTGAGAGATTATTAGGTCTCAAACTCACGTCTGACCTCAAGTGGGTAAAATACCAGTTTCTTGTGCCACTCCAGTAAGTACCTGACTCCTCATGCCATCTTTCACCTTTACAAGAGCTATATTGGGTCAAAAATGAAGTATATATTTTGGCACAAGCTGCCCAGTACTCACTTTCTAGTTTCAAAGTCCTTGGTGACAAATTATTTTCCATTCTCCATCAGGTGGGATGTGGCAAGCCTCTCACTGCTATTTCGCTACTTCCATGGAAAGTACCTGAGTGAACTACATTCATTGGCTCTGCCAGTTCTAACCACCACAGCTAGGATCTGCCATGCCGTTTACATTGTTGCAAACCATCGATATTCCCTCTGTATTCCAGTAAATTGGTGAGGAGTAAATTCCACTTGAACAGCTTCTTATAAACCACTGTTCTGTGGAACCAACTCCTAAGAGGATATTTTCATGATCACTACACTCTTAACCTGTTGAAGTGTAAAGTTAACTGTTATCTACCCCTAGTGGCCTCCATACCTTGTACAGGCTTACTGTAAAAAACAAAAACTAGAAAAAAAAATAAACCTCTTGTAATCAATAGTCATATTAAATATAAGAAATTGGCACCATATCTGAACACCAAAATGATACTGCCAATACTGGTATTGGCAATCTCTATTTGAAATAGGGGGAAATGTTTATTAATTGAATCAAAACTACCAAAACCTAACCTCAGTAATATTCATATATTTGACACAGTTAATGTAAGCATAACATACTTACATAGAATGTGGATTGAAATTGGACAAAATAAAAAAGCAATTCCCATTGTCTATGAAAATCAAGTTTTGCCTATTTAAAATATCTGCTAGAAACTAAGAACATCAGAAGAATCAATTGTGTAAGATTTACTTAAAAAATTTTAAATTGCTATTGCATCTGACAATTTTAACTTCTGGTAAAAGAAAATGCTACATTACTTTCCAACTATTTGGAGAGAAATCCTTGTAGGGAAGCAAAACAAAGTCCAATTGCACAATTACAAAAATTCAACCATTAATATGGGAGATAATCCTAGTATATAAATACCTGACAGAAGCTTCCCCAACAGGCTACAGAAAATGCCTAAATACTTAAAAGATAACATTGTTAAGAATTTGGTAGACATGGTAAATCCAACTATAGACTATTACTATTTAGTAAAATACATGCCCAAAACTTATAATGAAGTTATTACTCTATAAAATGGTATGAGGCCATGGAAAAAGAGATAAACTCTCTGAAAACGAAAGATACATATTAATTAACTACACTCCCAACTATTGGAAAACTCTCATTGGAAGTCAGTGGGTTTGCACTATTAAAACTAATAAGACTGATGATGAACAGTTCAAAGCTCAGTTTGTTGCGATAGGTTACTCGTAAAAAATTGGTATAGCTTATAATGAAACTTTCTCCCAACAGTGCATGTGTTGTCAGTAAGGACATTAATACAATCAACTATGTGATGATTGACTACAAAATATGTCCAACAGCCAGAAAGCTAAATTATTAACAGTAAAAACAATGACAATATTTTTTCCAATCATTTCACACTCAGTTTTGTAAAGTCACACATACAAAAATAATAATGCTTTCAAACATTACTGTGCCAGACACTTATTCTTCTCAACGCTAATTCCCGAATCCTTATTATACACCCATATATAGTTTTTTACATGTCATGTGATGCCTGCAGCATGATACCTCTAATTACTTCAAGATGAAGTCAACTCTGACAATTGCTCTCTGGCAATCCATATTCAAAACCAAGTGTCACTTATGTTCCCACCTTTGTCCCTGGTAAAAGAAAATGCTACATTACTTCCCAACTATTTGGAGAAAAATCCTTGTGAGGAGGCAAAACAAGTCAAATCTGACAATTGCTCTCTGGCAATCTATATTCAAAACCAAGTGTCGGCAGCAACACTATATAACACCTCCCCTTTGAGATGACTTCTACTGGAGTCTATATTTCTTCAACTTTGGTTCAGTATTTAGAAATTCTGTTGCTGTTCTTTTTCTCTTACCATAAAACCTTAGTTCAACAATTTCTGATGGTGTGAGTACATCAAGCATCATACAAAATTTCCATAGGCACCTCTTTTCGAAGACTTTTTTTTAAATCCATGAATCTGCGTTTTAACTGATTAAGGTGTCACTTATGTTCCCACCTTTATCCCTGTACCATGTATGTCATTTAGCCAATCCATTTTTTATCATGCCATCTTCTCAGAATTCTTTTTCATGTTGATACATTTTAAAAATAACTTATCTCCAGGTTTGAAGTATTTACTTACATTGTTATTACTTGATGTTCTCGCCTTACATTCTGATAGTAATTAAAAAATGGACTTAATCTTCCTGGTAAACATCAACTCTGCAGGCAACATTCCAAACATGATGTTAGGGTTTGGTGTTATCCTGAAAACACTCAAAAATTGTTCTAGCATTACTTTATCTGACTCCTCTCCCTCCAACTTTTTAGTACCCTTTTAAATGTATCAACAAACCATTCCACTTGTCTATTTGATCTTAGGTGATAAGGGGGAGTTGTAATGTTCTATTGGTAATGACTTACAGAAAGCTTTAAATTCACTAGACATGCATTATATACTGTTATCTGAAATAATAGAATCAGGTACACTGAACTTTGAAAAAACATTGTGTAGGAAATTTATCATTGCCACAGCAGTTGGTCTTCTACATTTTAATATTTCTAGTCATTTAGTCTATCGACTACCACGTTACCATGCTTCATTTAACAGCCCTGCAAAGTTTATATGTATTCTGGACCAGGTTGAAATTTTATAGGCAGTGACTTCACTACCAGAACACGAGCTCTACATAATTTCATGAAATTTTCAATTTCTTGGTCCATTTTTGGCCAATACGTATAACACCTCATTAAGGATTTAATTCTAGAAATTACTGAATGTCCTTTGTGAAATTCTTTTAACATATGTGTTTGCAATGATGCTGATATAACAATTCTTTCTGTACACATAATTACATTATTGCATTATTTTCAGTAATATTTTTTCTTTATATCTTAATAGTTTCTTCCTTTTCATTATTAAGTCATCTTTTTCCAACTTAATTTTTATTTCCTCCACTGTTATAGGCAGTTCTCTTACAGTATTGTATAATACATTAATCTCTTCTTCGTCGCCACTTTTGTAAAATCACAGATACAAGAATAATAATGCCTTCAAACAATACTGTGTTATTCTTCTCAACACTAATCCCCAAATGTTTATTATATACCCATATATATTTTTTTTACATGTCACACAATCCCAGCAGCATGATGCCTAGTAAAGACAAGATTGGCTGTTTGCTCTCTGGCAATTTGTGTTCAAAAACGAAGTGTTGGCAGCAACACTTTATTCTTGTATAACACTGAGCAAGGCAATAATGCCACTAAGACAGAAGGAGTTATTGAGTGTGAAAGAATAGGAGAAAAATATGCTATTGATGAGAGAAAATAATGAAAGAACAAGACATGATTTGCATTTAAATTTTTGAAGATCAAAGTTGATAAAGAAGCAAGAAACTGGAAAAGAGTTCCACAAGGATCATCAAGGTAAGTTCATCAGAACAATTACCATGAAAGTATTTATAGAAAAGGCACAGGGAGGCTACATTACACCAGCAGGGAATTGACTGAAACCAAGATGTCAGGTCAGGACCAATAACATTGAAGATTTTTTTTAGTGTTTAACAAACCTAGTAAAACCATAAGTTTTAAGGGTTTTTTTTGTGACACATATTGGGGAAATTCAAAAACTCACTGCAGGTACAGTCAGTTTTCAATTGTTGCCAAGCATTTCTAGAAAGCAAACTACAGTAGCATTGTCAACATGTGAAGTGGGATATACATGGCATTAGCAATTCAATTATTAAACATGATTAATTCAAATGAAAATGAAAAAAATCACCATCTATTGTGATAATCAAGATACCATAACTCTTACTAAGAACCCTGACTACCACCAATGCTGAAAACATGTAAACATGTACCACTTTATAAGGACTAAAATACAAAATGGTACAATAAAGTTGGCCTGTATTTTGTCAAAACAAAATGCTGCCAATTATTTACTAAACTTATCAGCAGAGTAATATTAAATATTTGTTTTAATTCTCTAAATGAAGCACACTAGTGAACATCTTGGTTACCAATTTTTTATTTTATCACTACCCTCTTTACTCTTTTTTTTTTAAATAATTTTAAAAATATATATATATAAAAACCAATATAAAAGTTTTTAAAATTTAAAATATTAAAAGTTGCAAAGATATATTTAAAAAAACAATGCAAAACAATATTTGTCTATATTTCTGAGATGAGGTATTGTAATTATTTATATTATTTACATTGTTCAGACTGTTCTCTTCCTCTTCATTGCCATATTCATGATACTTTGTCCATTGTTCATTCCAGTCTTCAAGTGATTACCATTTCAAACTAAGCCCTTTATTTCATTCACAAGGGTAGATATCCCAGTATCAAAGTTTTTACTAACTTCTGCTGTAACCAGGTATTGAACTCGCAACTCAAATCACTGGATTTAATCAATGCTTTTATTCACTGTTTTTATTTTTTTGTCTCTATAGAAGGGAGAAAGGAGTGCACTCATCAATTTGATTGACATAGGGCATCTGTTCCAATTTGCATTGGAATGACTGCAATAACTTCCTCCTCCTCAAATTTATAGACTAAATATGCATACGCATGCTGATATTTTCTTATAAACAATAAGATAGGCCATTTCTCGGTCTCTTGAAACTTAAATCTATCGTAGGTCTTAAAGTCAGAATGTTGTGATCATGTGTCTGTATCCCTTTGGTGTGTTAACACCATTCTTAGTTTGGGAACTTTTTGCAATATTTCTGTTGCTTTTCCTTACATATATTGTTTGCTTGATTAATATCATTTTTAGTGTTCTTTTCTTTCTCGTTATTGTTTGTTGGACATTTATGACAGTTACTTTTAACTGTGGCCAATTAATTTACACTTACATTCTCTTCTTACTGTTTTAATAATTTTTTCTGTTTAAGTTCTTTCTTGTTTTTTTCTTGTTTTTTTTTTTACAAAGATAACTTATTTAAATAGCATCTTAACTGTTCAGAGAAATAAAGTAAAAGAAAAAAGAGCTGCTTGTATTTATTTGTACGAGTCCATTTTTTGGTGTTAAAAATTGTTAGTTCTGGAATATAATTTACAATATCTCATTGGCATAATCGATGACAAAATGTGCAGGAACCTAAAAGTTTTAACCAAATTCCTGAAGTTCATTAAAGGTAACTTCAAAAGATAAATTCATTAACCATAATCCAAGACATTCTCCATTCCGTTTTTCAATTTTACAAGAATTTTTGGAAGAGTTATAACTGCATTTATTTTTGGTATTATGAAAAAATAAAAATAAAAACTTCTTAATTGTTCTTAATATTGGTCTGTTATTCTTTTTATTTTTCACCATTTCAGGTTTGCAATTATCAAGGACCAGCAATTGTGATTGTATCTTGTGTAACCAAAGATGAGAAACCAAAACCTCATCCTCACTCATTGGTTGGAAAAGATTGTAAAAAAGGAGTCTGTACTTTGAAGGTCTTAAATACTGATTCAATATCGTAAGTCAATCTACTGATTACTTTGTATTTTCTTAGACTACTTTATCATAGTACAGGAAGGCATACATTCCTGTATATTATATAAAAAGGGACAAAGGACTGTTATTGTCTTGCAATAAGTGTCATTCATGAACTCTGTTATAGTTTTTATTTTTTTATGGTCAATAAACCAAAAGGAATGATACTTAATATATTGAGAGTAACTTTGACTTCTTCCTCACAATATTGGATTCATTTGCTCAACTGTAAAATATAGCCAACTTTAGAGGCTTAAATAATGAAATCTGGCTAAAAACTCACTTTTAGCCATTAAAAGCCATTATTTTATGGGGATGAAATATCTACTCATTAAAGTAAAACTTGGCTTTTATAAACTGATTAGCTAACTTCTAATTTTTAAAAATAGAAGTCTTTATGTAGTCTTTCAGGGAGCAGAATCACTGGTGTTATGAGAAGTTTTGTGGTTACTATTACATGCTTATGTTCTACATGTAGAAGCTTGAGTTGGGATCTGTTTGATTTATTGCTAAAAAAAAAAAATTTTTTTTCCAAATTTGCTTTGTTCCAAACCCTACTTTTGTGTTAGTTAAGACCTCTTACCACTACTTTTAAGGTGAATTTATACTGGTTTCATCAAGTAGAAATACCTGGTAAAATTATCCAATTTTCCAAAGAATTTTTCCTGCAAATGAAAACTTAAATATTGATAAGAGCAATTCATGATTTTTGCCACATAGAAATCTTTGTTCAGTTTTTGTCAAGCTAGTCTTCACTGGAATTCATTCCCTGATCATTTCATTTCTCTAAAAAGCCTACTTAAAGTTTTCAGAATAATTCTGGTTTCCTCAGACTGGGAAATTTTTCTTAATTCCTCTTGTCTCAGATTTCATCCAAGTATGGCTTCTTTCTTGTCAACATATTAATGAAACATGAATTAATATTCTCCAGATTTTATTATGGCAAAAGTCTCATTTTAAATAGAATGAAAAAAAAAAAAAAACACCCCAGAGTATTTATGTTATGCTTATGCTTACTAAAATATATGTTATCTAACTTGGCTATAGATAAACTTTTCACATCAACTCATCATCAGGTATATATTCACAAACTTGTAAAAGCTTGCATCAATAACTTTATTAATTGGCAAAAGGAAGGAGTGATTCTGAGTAATATATTTGAATTTACCTGTATGATTAGGTGGCAGTGTCATGTTAGAGTAGAAAACCCACAATATAACTGGATTACAAATTGGAGATAAATTGCAGTCTTGCTCATTTTTACAAAAATTATTATGATTTTTTTTTTTTTTTTTTTTTTTTTTTTTTTTTTTTTTTTTTTTCCCCAATTTAAAATTAAAAAAACTAACTGCACTTTTATTGATAAATATTCTTTTTATTTTTATTAGGTTTCCAAATCTTGGAATTCAGTGTGTAAAGAAAAGAGAAGTTGGTGAGGCTTTAAATGCTCGAAAAGGCATCAATGTTGATCCGTATCAGAGTATGTTAATTTTCTCTTTTAAGTGAATATACTCAAGAACAGATTACTTTATACGAATAGTTTCAAGGAAGCCAAAGTTTATGGGTAAATCTAATATGGAAATAAGAATTTTAACAATGCAAGCTAGAATCAAAGTGAATGTTAAAACAATTCTGCTATTTAACCATGACAAACTAATGTGTCATAAATATTGAAGTGAATTTTAATAGTGATTAAAGGAAAAATGTATTTCATCTCTTAATTTGACTATTAATGAATTAAAGACTTTTTTTTTTTTTTTTTTTTTTCAATTTTTATAAATGCTGATGACCTAAATATATTATAACAAATGATTGATTTACTCTAATTTCAAATTTGAATTCTTACTTCTGTTGAATCGGAATTGTGGAGGTGGGGTTAAAACTTTTTTTTTTTTTTTTTTTAAGGAATTTACTGGAAAGTAATTGAAACTCGCTTGAAGTGAGCTGAATGTGTAATGCTCCACATGCCAATGATATTTCCACTGAACCTCTCTCCAGCATATAATTTCATTGAATTTCTTTTAATGTGTTCCTTTCAAATTTATAATAGTTTCAAATGTATAAAGATTCCATATGCAAATTTTCATTTATCAAATTTCTTTTTGTGTAATTAATGATTAAAACTTTCATTACTGCATTTTTGCCTGGCTACGCTTGCCTATTTTGGAAAAAATAGGAAATTACCATTTACTAGACACTATTTTGATTTTGATCAAATGTTCTGCAATACCAAGCTAAATGATAACTCCAAATATGATAAAAAAAATTTGTTACAAAACATGTTGTAGCAGATACTGTTATGTCTCTGTTAGTTTGGAAAATTTATAACTACTGCCTTTCTTATAACTACTGTCTTTCTGCCTCCTGTTTTCCTGCATGCTGGAAGATCTTCTGTCGTTCCTGTACTTAAGAACTCTGGTGAATCCTCGAACACATCCAACTATCGCCCTATCAGCATTCTACCAGTTTTTGGGAAAGTGTTCGAGGCCATTATTAAAGCTGAAATAGTTCAACATCTTACTGCCCATAAGCTATTCTCTGACAGTCAGTATGGCTTCTGCTTCGCCAGATCCACAGCCAACATGCTAACAACAATTATGGAGTACATGTTCCAGGCCCTTGAGGAGTCCGGCAAGGCTCATGCTATTGCTCTGGACATCTCCAAGGCTTTGGACAAGGTTTGGCACGCTGGCCTTCTATGCAAGCTACAAGGTTACGGTATTACCAGACGCTTGCTTGATCTGATTCAATCTTGTCTAAATAACCACTTAATGAAGGTCATCTTGAATGGGCATGCCTCCACATCCTACTGTACAAACACTGGTATGCCTCAGGGCTCTTTCCTAGGCCCAACACTCTTCTTTATTTTCATAAATGATCTCCCAGATGAGATCAAGTACCAAGTAGGCATCTACGCAGATGACACCACAATTTACTCCCGCATCAATAAGAAATCCGGAATTGGGGGACAAACATAATCTCACTGCTGATCTTGAGAGGGATCTACATTCTGCGGTAGATAGGGGTAAGAAGTGGCTTGTTAATTTCAATGCATCTAAAACCAAGCTGCTGTCTGTCAATAATCACAGGCAAACTCTCCTGCCTCCCATAAGCCGAGTAGGCGCAGTGTATGGACCAAGCGAGTCTCCCTGACTCGCTTGGTCCATACACTGCGCCTACTCGGCCTTACCCTCTCTTTTGATCTCAAGTGGAACCACTACATTGAGTCAATAGCTAAATCCACTGCTAGGAAGGTTGGGTCACTGTCGGGCCAGGATGTTTTTCCTGCCTGAATCTATCCTGCATATATACAAATCAACCATTCACCTGTGCATGGTGTACTGCTGTCATATATGGTCAGGGGCCCCTGCTGTTCATCTCAGTGTTCTTGACAGGCTCCAAAAGAGAATCAGTAATGTGATAAGTACCGACTTGGTGGCTTGATTCCAGCCACTTACCCACAGATGGGATATGGCTTCCCTCTGTCTGTTCTATAAATACTTCCATGGCTTTTGCTCTAACAAACTTAAGTCACTGGTGCCTCTGTAACAGGTGTTTACTCATGCAACCAGACTGACAACTGGGTCTCACCTATTCACAGTTAGATCAGCCAAATGCAGACGACAATTCTACTCCTGCAGCTTCTTTTCTCACACTTCTCACCTGTGGAACTCGCTTCCATATTCTTGCTTTCCTGACAGCTATAACCTCCAGGAATTTAAATGCAATGTCAACACTCATCTCTTAACCACTTGACTCTAGTTCTTTCTACACCACCCTGTATATCCTTTCATTTCTCTCCACTTTTGCAACTGTGATCACACCTGTGTTCCCATCCTACTCTTGCTCCATTCTAACTAGTTCGTCTTTCTCTTCAATCTTTTCAATCTAATCTTTTTACTTTTATGTAGCCCCCTGCACAACAGTAGCATTACCGTGTTGCTTGGGATGATACGATTAAAAAAAAAAAAAACAGCACTGAGTGCCAAGTAGTTATAATAAAAATGTTATGGATCTTCATTTCATAGTGCCTTGGCAAAGTATGTACATATATATATATATATATATATATATATATATATATATAAAAGTGAAAATTTATCCTAGCTAACACCTTTCATCCTCTGATGGACTTTATCAAGGCAAATATAATGATTTTATTTTGCAACAAATATGTCATTAATTTTCAGAATTTTTAAATTTAAGAAAGCTCATAAATATACTTCAGGCTAACTGAAAGTCAAGGTAAACTATGGAGGATACAAAGTAATATCATTTGATGTCTAATAAACAATGAGTAAATGTTGCTGATATTTTTTATTATGTAATTATTATTTATTAGGTTGTCCCAAAAGTTCGTAAACACTTGCAAAATGGGTCTATCTGGTCCAGCACAATTGAGGCAAGCAATTGGTTCAGCAAGGGCAAAAGACACCGTCGGTTCCAAAAGAAGATCGATTCTGCAAGAAAGTCATGTTGGCGTTTGGTAGAACTTTGAAGGAATCGTGCATTTTGAGTTGGATCCGAATAGTCGTGCCATCAGTGCCGAACTTTACTGTCAGCAACTTGAGCGGGTCTACGAAAAGTTGAAGCAAAAGTACCTGGCTCTGATCATCTGAAAATGTGCTTTGATGCAGTAGGACAATGCCAAGCCACACACCGCCAGGAAGATCAAAGACAAGTTTGAAGAGCTGGACAGCGTTGAGGTTCTGCCACATCCAGCCTACAGTCCTGACTGTGCTCCATTAGATTACAGCCTTTTCTGCTCAATGCAACACTTTCTGAAGGCCGCCGATTCGACTCGTTCGATGAAGTCGAGGAAGCATGTCAAGAATTCTTTGATTTGAAGCCAGCTGAATGGTACGTTGACCAGATCCGAAAGCTTGCAGATCGATGGCAGAAAGTCTTGGAAAATGATAGTTTTAATTTTGAGTAATAATTTTGGCTTTTTTTGCAAGTAAAATTTCAATTTTTTGCAAGTGTTTACAAACTTTTGGGACAACCTAATATATTAGTTTGAGAAATTTATATATTATATATTTTAAATAATGGAAAGTTTTTCATTTAATCATTTTCTTTCAATTTTTAAAAAATGTTTTGGTTATGTATGTTAACTTGGAAAAGGTGGATATCTTTTAGGAAAGAAGACTTTCAGTTAATTAGGATATTTATGAGCTTTCTTCAATTTAAAATTCCTGAAAAACTAATGACATTTTTACTTTGTTTATATTCAGACTAGCATCATAGCCTGGCGTTGCCCGTGCAACTCAGAACATTTTTTAATTAGATGATTAATGCAGCATGTTGGGATTTCTGAGAGCTTGTAGTTGCCACCTCACTTCAAAACTCAGTTATATAAAAAAAATAATTATATAAAAAATTGTTGTTTAAAAATTGTTCAAAAATTCCATTAAAAAAATCTATTTTCTTTTGTTCTGTGTAAACGTGAGTTGATATTTTGTGTGACCTTGTAAACAACATTGCGTTTGTTTTTGTTTTAAAATTATGGGGTAAAATATTTACGTTTTTGTTGACTAAATGAATTTCAGAAATTTTCGAAGAATATTTAAAAATGTAGACATTTAATTTTAGAGGGAAAAGTTACATTAATGCCACACAAATTACAGACAGTTGATTTCCTACATGAAATATTTAGCGAAAAAAAGCTTTATTTTTTTAATTTTATTTTCTGAAGTATGAAATATTAAATCTGAAAAAAAAAACTTAAATAATAAAATTAACCATTGGCACTTTTTTTATTTACATATTTTGTTTTTGTTTGAAAAAAAAACACCTTTTCTTTTCTTTCTTTTTTTAATATTTTTCTTTTGTTTCAAAACTATGGGTAAAAATATTCACATTTTGTTGTTGTTGACCAAATGAATTTTTAAAACGTCGGAATAAAATTAAATATAAAGGCTCTTTTAGTTGCGTTTGACATGTGTGATTTGATTTCTGTGACGTAATCTTGCAACCATCTTAGATGTTTTATGGAGCAAATGTAAACAATCAGCTCCATTGGCCAAAAAGTACGAAAAGGGAAATTGCTGAACAAAGTATGTGTCGACCTGGCTTCCCTATAGATATCTGTCCCTAGAAAGTTTGAATGGCATAGCTTAAAAATGTAGGCATGCATAGATAACGGTCACACACAGACTCACAGATTGCCTTTTATATATAGATTAGAATATGTTAACAGGCAATTCTACAAATTAAATTGAATTCAACTATTTTTCTCTGGTATACTAATATTTAATACTGATTTAATATTTGTTCTTGTGTGTCTTTCTTCCTACTTTGTTTATTTTTTGTTTTCTCTTTTTTTTTTTAAATCCACTACTATGATTCCACTAGAGTGTTTTCCTTATTCTCCCCCTTAGGGTCCTGGTTATGATGGTAAGCTGCATCCAGCAGCAAGTCCTCTGATTTGGAGGTTTTGAGGAGCATGGGACTACCTCTTAATTGCTGTTCGTCTCAGGCCTACCCTGACCCAGAGTGGTAGCACCTGTTAGGGTCCCAGCTATGCGTAAATAGTTAAGCCCCAAACTTAGGTCAAAATGCTATGAAAATATAAAAATAAACTTATACATATTTTTGAAGAAAAAAAAATTATTGCCATAATACATAGTAGTCATCTTTGGAATGAAGACCTAGTGGTTTCAAATTATTGGTTTCTTTTCCTCAGTGTGAGTATACTGACTGTGTAGCCCTCACTTGTCAAGGTGAATGGGTTTTCCCCTTGACGTTTTCTATTATAGGGCTCCATGGTGAGTAGGGAGCACAGTCAGTCATTAAAAAACTCTTATGGATTCCAAAAATCAAAAACTCCAAAACACTCAATAGAAGAAACCCCAATTATGAAGTTGTCCCCTTTCACCATAGAGAAAACAATCAGCTCTATAATAAAACTAAAATCAGTTAAAAAATTAGCAAATAATGCTTTACTAGTAGAAGTAACAAAAAAAAAACCTACTCAGACCTACTATTGAAACAAAAATCATTTCATAATCTGAAAATAAAAACATACTCCCACAATTCCTTGAATTCATCAAAGAAGTCCCAATCTCTCTCTTTACACCTGATGAGATAAAAACCAACCTCCGGACTCAAGGTGTCATTGATGCTCGCAGAATCTCTATTAGAAAGAACAATAAAATAATACAAACTCATGCATACTCACCTTCAACACTTCAAGATCCCCAATTGAGGTGAAGATAGGATATACTATAACAAAAGTAAATGTATATATCCTAAATCCTCTCAGATGTCACAATTGCCAAAGATTTGGGCACCAGAAAGAAAAGTGCACCAGGCCTCCAATTTGTAAAAGGTATGGAGAAAGTGGAACAGACCACATGAACTGTGAAAACCACAGAATTTCCCAAACTGCAGGCAAAACTTTCAGCTGACTCAAAAGTGTGAATATCTGGTAAAAAGAAAATAAAACACAAAAAAATATATCATACCCTGAAGCAAGAAAAATTTTGGAAGACTCTACAGCAACAACAACATATGCAAACATAACCAAACTCACCAACAACCCAATTCAAATCTAAGCAGTGATCCATCATGAAATAATAAATCTAATAAAAGAACTCAAAACATTAATGGAATCACTAAAAGAAAGCTTAACCAACCTAACAACCAAGCTCCCTGGTGAACCAGTTCTAAAGAAGAATTCTGAACTCCAAACTAATGAAATTGAAGACCCACCCCCCAAACCAAACCAAGCCAAACAAAAACACAAATTAAACAAAAAAAAAAACCCCAAGCATCCAAACTACCACTACCAAACCTAATAAACCTCTCCTCTCTCCCCAAAATTAACAACATCGAAAGCCCATTGCTAACCTCAAAAGAAAGATCTCCTATGAAAAGGGAATACAGCAAACATAAAACAAGAACCTCATTAATAGAAACAAAAGACAGATTTCAAAACAGAAAAACTCTAAATATCTAAAAAGCTCCAACAAAGCCAGATATAAAAGTGTAGAAACCATGGAAATAAATTAATTCAACCAAACAAAAAACAAAATCACTAAAACTAAAACTACACTAAAATAATAAACTCCAATCACACAACAAAGACTAAAAAAACATGACTCATAAAATTATCCAATGAAACTGCTGTGGCTATAAGGCAAATCACAATGAGCAACTTGTATTAATAGCTGAATTAAACCCTATCATTATATACCTCCAAGTAACCTTTAAAAAAAGCCATGACAAAACATATATGAATGACTTTGAGCAATTTGATTATATACACAATACTGAACTGAGAGCTTCAGGGGGAATATCAATTCTACTTAGGAAACATTTCTCTCCAAAGAAAAATCAACATCAA
Source organism: Ascarosepion bandense (assembly GCA_037127315.1). Classification (NCBI taxonomy): domain Eukaryota; kingdom Metazoa; phylum Mollusca; class Cephalopoda; order Sepiida; family Sepiidae; genus Ascarosepion; species Ascarosepion bandense. The sequence continues at coordinate 1,123,107 of JBBBDQ010000743.1, read as the reverse complement.
CACTAGCTTGCAAGCAATTGCAATTTCAGCAACATTATACAAAACTGTTTCCATTTGCTCACTATACCTCATGAACCCATAAATGAAAAAGAGTTAAACAATTTAATAAAACAACTCTCTAAACCATTTATCTTAATGGGAGACTTTAATAGTCATAATATAATAAGGGGAAGTAAAACTACAGACAAAAGAGGCCAGACTGTAGAAAAAATCATCAATAACAACAATCTGTGCCTCCAGCTTACCTTCACCCATCTACAGGTACATTACTCTCAGAGAACCATCAAGCTTTCTAGGATATAACTGGTGGGTATACAAAGATCCCTGAAGCAGTGATCACTACCCAATAATAATAGAAAACCCAATAATAGAAAATTTGGGACCATAATTTCAAGACCCTTAAGATGGAATTTTAAAAAAGCAAATTAGTAATCGTACAAAGATCTGTCATACCACACTAATCCCAGAAACAAATACAAATTGGGAAAAACCCATAATACATTTTACCAACACCTTCATTACTATAGCCAACAAAACTATCTCCAAAACCATAATATGTCAAAAACACAACAAACCATGGTTCACAGAAGAGTACAAAGACATGATAAGAGAATGTCAAGCAGCTCTCAGGAAATTCAAAACAAACCCTTCATTAGAAAATCTAATCAAATATAAACAACAAAGAGCTAAAACTCAACATACCATTAAAAATGCCAAAAGATTCTCTTGGAGAAATTTGGTCTCAAAAATAAATTGCAATACTAACCCAAAAATAATTTGGAACTTTATAAAGAAAATGTCAAATAAAAACATCAACACTCCAATAAATCACCTCCCTCAAGGAAACACAATTGCCACAAGCGAAACACATATAGCCAACCTAATCACAGAAAATTTTGCTCAAGCATCATCAACCAAATACTACTAAATTTAACCAAATTAGATCCAAAGAAAAAAAGAACATAATAAAATTCACCTCTGACAATACTGAAAGCTATAACCAACCTTTCACCCTAACCGAACTCCAAAACTCAATATCCAAATCCAATAACTCAACCACTAGCCCTGATGAAATCCACTACACCTTCCTCAAAGAACTCCCAACCATATCCCTGGAATATCTTCTAAATATATACAATATCTGGATCTCTGGCAACATCCCTACCTTATGAAAACAAGCCACAACCATCCCTCTCCTCAAAAAATAAAAATATCCCACAAACCCTGCCAGTTATAGACTAATTGCTTTAACCAGCTGTTGTTGCAAAACCCTTGAAAGAATGATCAATCTAAGACTGACATGGTTCATTGAATCAATCTCTTCTCAGATCTACCAACAGACTTTAGAGCCAAAAGAAGTACCATAGACCAACTAGTCCATATAGAAACTCTAATTTGAGACGCATTTATTAAAAAGGAACATCTGGTTGCAGTCATTTTTTATCTTGAAAACGCCTACGATACAGCGTGGCCATATGGCATAGTCAAAAATCTCAGCCTATGAGGCAGACTCCCAATCTTCATAAAACATTTTTACAGGACCAAACTTTCCAAACATGAGTAAACAATAGATTCTCTGATCCAAGACCACAAGAAATGTATTCCTCAGAGTAGTATCCTATCAGTGATTCTATTTATAATTAAAATCAATAAAATAACAACCTGTCTTCTCCCAGAAATCAATGGATCATTATATGTCAATGACTTCCTAGTTTGTTACAGCTCCAAAAATATGACTACCATAGAAAAAATTAATGCAACAATGTATCAACAAAATATCAAGATGGACCATGGAAAATGGATTCAAAATCTCAAATAGCAAAACCAAATGCATGCTTTTCTGCCAAATCCACAAAATGCACAACCACCCAAACTTAATATTAGATGATACTGAAATACCTATAACCCATCAACACAAATGTCTAGGCATTATTCTTGATTCAAAACCATCTTTTATTCTTCACGTCAAACATCTGAGAACCAAATGCAACCAAACCATCCAACTCCTGAGAGCCATAGTCCACACAGACTGGGGTGCTGACAAAAAGACCCTAATGAAATTATACAGATCCCTTTTACAATCAAAGTTTGATTATGCCGGCTTCTTATATGAAGCAGCTAGAAAATCATACCTTCAAGAACTTGAAACCATTCACCACCACAGACTCCATATTGCTATAGGAGCTTTCACTACCTCTCCAGTAAAAAATCTTATACATAGAAGCTAACAAACTCTCTCTTTAAGACAAAAACTTGCACTCCAATACTACACCAAACTCATCTCATGGCCCCCAAACTCATCATGAAAATAAGATACCAAAACCTATTTGAAAATAAAGCAAAAGCCATCAAACCTCTTAATCTAAGAATCAAAAACTTGCTCAGTGAAATCAAAATTGACCCCAAACTCCCAAAAACAGTATTATGAACCATAAATCAACCCATAGTAAAACTTGAACTAATCAAATTATCTAAAACCAAAACACACCTCATCACTTTCCAAGAGAAATTCCTAACATCCAAAATAACTTCCCAGACCATCACCACATCTACACAGATTAGTCTAAACAGGGAAAGAAAGTTGGTTGTTTTGCTATCTTTCAAAACCAAGAAACGCTATAACATCTTCCAAATGAATCATCAATCTATAGTGCAGAAGTCACAGTTATTGATCTAGTTATTGCTAACCATAAATCTTCCAGAATTATTATCTACTCAGATACTATCAGCCCTCTTTGCACTACAGAACAAAGATACATCAAACTCTCTCGTCATGAAACTCCTAAACAAAATGAACACTCTTTCCAAAAATAATAGTATCATCCTCAGCTGGATACCAAGCCATATTGGAATATATAGAAATCAAAGGGCAGACAGTTGCAAAAAAATGCACTCCTGACAGACATATCCAAAACAAAAATCACATACAGTGATCTAAAACCAGTTATTAACAAATTCATACATGTCAAATGGCAAAAATCATGGGATAAACAAATACATAACAAGCTCCACCATATCCAAGACACCATCAGTGAGTGGCCGACAGGTTACAGAAGAAACAGAAAGGAAGAAGTTATACTTTCCAGACTTCACATTGGTCACACCCACATCACTCACTGACATCTAAAAAGGGAAGACATTTCAATGTGCAATGTACCCCTTAGAGTTAAATACATTCTTTTAAACTGTAACAGTTTCAGACAAAATCGGTCAAAACATTACCAGACAATCATTTTGAAGGACCTTTTCAAAAATACAAAACCAGAAGACATTTTAAGTTTTCTAAAAAAAAAAAAAAACTTTTTTCATCAAAATCTGACTAAATTAACTTTTTTACTATAGTATAAAAAAAACCCACCTTTTCGGCATTAAGCCAGAGAGGTTGATATGCTGTTAAACAAAACTCAAACAACTCTCCCCCTTTACCTTCCCCTCCCATTTTAGTTTTTTTTTTTTTTTTTGAAAGGTTGACCAGTCGCTATCCATTGTACCCTGCAAATAAGTGTTTTGTAGTTGCAAAATAATAAAAGGTAATTTTAATTTTGTCTTGCAATTATCCATGTTATATTCAGATGAAAATTATGTTAACTGGCAATTCTCTGAATTGTAGAGAACCTGAACCTTCTAACTTAGGATAAGTTAAAACTTAGTGTATATAAATTTTTTTTTTTTTTCAATTGGAGTAGATAGATCCTACTATTGCCCAGTTCATGCTCCTCCTACTACTACTTAACAAGAGTAGAGACTCATTTCTTGTTTACTGTTTAGGAAGGGGTTCCTGGCTTTTTTTCCTTTCTATAGGCCTCAATAGTGGAGCTTTCACTATTTTTCTGTGACATCAAAGGATGGTGGCAACATTTCTTTATACTGAGGGTACCAGGTTTGTAATTTTCTGGTTGCTGATTCCGACTGGTAGTTAGGAGCCTTAACTCTTGCATAGCGTCTTGAGCAACTGCTCTGATCAACAGTTGCTTAATATCAGAGTTCACTGGAGGCACTTACAGGGACACCTGCAAGCACCTCTAATAGGCAACCCTAGGGCAACACTCTGCTGCAGTCTGTGTTCCTTTCCTACACATTTCACTGTTGAGGACCATCTGCTACCACTACTTGACGCCTGCTCTTACCAAAAAAAAACAAAATGAATATTCACAACTACAGATACAATACTAAACCAGCCACACAAAAATCGCCTAAACCCCTTAACATTTTCTTTTACTAACATCTGTGGTATGCATACCAACTTTTGCAGTGTGGAATCTTTCCTCAACAAAAGATTCACAGACATCCCAGCTCACTGCAAAACTACCTGAACTCCATAATTCTTTCCCCTGATTTCTTGATTCCTGGTTACCTTCCACTCTTTAGGAAGGACTCCAGTGTCCACATACATAGCCTGGAAGTTTATGTCAGCAAACATCTCCCTCTGACTAGGGTTGTTTCTCTTGAATCTCTTGTTCATTCATACATGTTTCCCTGTCTCACTCTACTAGACTCAAATATCTTTTCTTTCTCGACCACTCCCCTTCCTCCTCTGACTGTTCCTTGCTAGGAATTTTTGGCAGTGTTCAAGGCCATCATCAATGCTGAAGAGGTTCAACATCTCACAGTCTATTCTTCTTTCGTTTTGCCAGGTCTACCACTGATATGATATACCATCAACAAATACATATTCCAGGCTCTCAATAAGAACAACAAAGCTCAAGCTATTGCTCTGGATATCTTCAAAGCATTTGACAGTCTGGCACACTGGCCTTCTGTGCAAGCTACAGGGCTATGGTATAACTGGGCACTTATTTGATTTAATTCAATTGTTCCTATCAAATCACATATTAATGGTCATATTGAACAAGCATGCCTCCAGATCCTATCATACGAATATGAGTGTCCCTCAAGGCTCTATCCTAGGTCTTATGATTTTTCTGATTTTCATTAACAATCCCCCTCATGTAATCAGATCTGAAGTAGGCATCTACGCTAATAACACCACCATTTACTCCCGCCTCAATAAGAAAGCTGACAAAGCTAACTTTGCTGCTGATCTTGAACGAGACCTCCAATCTGTAGTGGACAGGGATAAGAAATGGCTCATAAATTTTAATGCTTTCAAAATGAAGCTGCTATCTTTTAACCACCATAGACAATCTCTCCTACCCACCATTAGCATGGATCACGCTAATCTCTCTGAAAGCAATGCACTGCGCTTTCTTGGCCTCACTATCTCAGCAAACTTCAAGTGAATGACTACATTGAATAAATAACTAAAGCTACTACTAAGAAGTGTCAGGCTAGGAGGTTTTTCTCATCTGAATCCATCTTGAACATATATAAAGCTACCATCCACCCATGCACTGAATACTGTTGTCATATCTGGTTGGGTGCCCCTAGCTATTCATCTTGGGGTTCTCAAAAAAAATGTGTCAGCTAACTTTTCTTTTTGTCTTTATTCATATTGTCCATCACAGATATATTTTTAGTTACATCTGAAATTTTACACACACACACACACACACGCGCGCGCGCGCACGCGTGCGTTATGAATATTTTTGGCTCTGATGATGAAAAATTATGGACATAATCAGAACCAAAAATATCCTTAACAATAATAATTTTGAAGCAGGTATAGATAAAATAAACTGTTACAACTGCTCCTTACAATATATTGTGTAAACTTGCAAAAATTTAAAAAAAAAACATGCTTGTGAATGCAAAAAGATCTCATACATAACAATTTATCTATGATGATGAGGACCTGCTATGAAATCTTGTCAAAATATAAATCTGCACCCCCAAATTTTTTCAAATATTTCTGCTCTTGTAAGAATTTTACTCTTTCTGAAACCAACATACATGATGATAGACATATTAAAAAATTAAAAGAAAACAATCTAATTCATAACCATATTTAAAATATATAGAACATAAATTAATCCCAAACTAAAATAACATGAACATTAATTACATTATTTAAAAAAATTCTCACTTTCGTTTATTAGACATTAAATTATGTCACTTAGCATCCTCAATAATTTACCTTGACTTTTCAATTAGACTAATGTATAAGTATTATCAAATATAAATAAATATTTGGAAAAGCTTACACTGTTTTAATTTTTGCTTATAAATACTTGTTGCAAAATAAAATCCTTACATTTGTCTTGATAAACTCCATCAGAGGATGAAACCTCTTAGCTGAGATAAATTTCCTTTAGTCTTTATTTTCACACACACACTACATTAAAAAACATCCTTGATCATACATAAAACATGCTATATATATATATATATATATATATATATATACCAATTTTACATTGTGACATGGAAATTTCTATGTTTCAAGATAGATCCTCATCATCAGGCAATGTTGATGTGGTTGTGTTGATGATTTACATTTAAATGACAAAATCTTTTGGTTTGTTGTGAATGTATGTGGGTGTTTTTTGTTTTTGTTTTTTTTTGTTTTTGTTTTTTTGTGGCTAATCAGAATGGAGATTCACTTTGGGGTACATAAACAAATTTAAATTAGCACTTAATAGATCATAACCCCACACACACTGACACACAGCACACACACAGATGCACCGGTGGACCGCATGCACTCACACATACAAATATATACACATACTAGTAAGAGCGAATGCAATAACACACACTTGAAATCCTACACGACATAGGTGTGTGTCTATGTATATATAAATTTAAAAAAACAAAGAAATGAAAATCTCTGTCCAATATTTAATCCATCCCAAATCATTTTATTACCTCTTAAATCTGAAAGAATCCCTCATGAATATAAGATGCAAACTGCTGCCACACACAAACAAGACAATGACTGACAAACACTGCCTGAAGATGGTCGCAAGACCAGAAACACATGTAGTAGAATAAAAAATAAAATACACTATATATTTTATAAATGAACACTTGCAGTTTCTCTTTTTATTTAGAATATACACTTTTTTCTCGTTGGAATCACAGTAACATCCCTATTATATATATATAATATATAATACAACTATCCTACACCAAGAAAACAACAAAAGTAAACTACAGATTCTCGAGGAATATTCATTAAAACTTAAACTGTCAATAGAATCAGCTATGAATATTGTAGTAATGTTCTAAAATGTTTGTAAAAAGAACAGTTTTTCATGCTTTAACACGTGCATGACCATGACATTACAACATATAAAAAAAATTCCATTTTGGATAATTTTCACGTTCTAATAAACACTAGCAATTTGTCAACCATTATATTTGAAGCAGAAAAAAATGTACAGTAATTTTTATCAACACAGTTTTCCGGTTACATTTGTTACCATAACTCACACCCCTTAAAATTATCTGGGAACATTGAGAATATGAATGGAAATAACATCTGTCAAAGTTACAGTTCATTTCTGACATCTTTTGATTGTAATGCACGAAAGATTATCCATGGGTATGAACGGATTTTATTAAAAATAAGCGAACATAATGTTTGCAATTTATTTAATCTGACATGTTTAAAAGAAAATTTGCTGCCTAAATACACACACACACACACACACACACATATATATATATATATATATATATATATATATATAGCCATAGTGCCTTGTCTATCATTTTTGACAAAGTTTGCTTGGTTGGTTGGGGAGGATTGGTGCTTAAATGCACTTATATGATTAATTAATTATTTGAACAAATACACAAACATACATACATATATTTCAAGCTTTTCTTTCTAGGTCTGACGAAGCCTTAAATTGCAAATGCATTATCTATTTTATCAAATATTTTTTCATGTAAAAATTTCCACTTATATATATATATATATATATATATATATATATTGGAGGAAAAAATATGACAAAATGGAAAAAGTTTTTGGGCAAAGCCATTGTTTATGTTTGTGCAACAGCACATGAACAAAAGATGCTTGGAATTCTAATTTTAAATTAATTGTGCATTTTTGTTATATGTGTTTTGGGTATATAATCTAGCTTTTTCTTTTTGTTTTGATCACTTTTGTTATTGGATATTCTGCCCTGTGATAACAGATGATCTTCCAGGAATAGTGAAATGTTGTAAGAGCCTGGTTGTAAATTTACTGTAGATGGTCTCACAATCAGGGCACTCTCTAAACATTTTCCTCCTCATGAATTGTTTTCACTTTTGATCATAGTAGGATCTTTTATACAACAATTATGGTCAATCTCATGACTGTGATTAACTAATGCATTTAGTGTGTTATTTAAAATGTCTCTTTTGTGTTCATTTAATCTTGGATTTAAATTCCTTGCGGTTTCTGCCATTTATTTTTTCTGTTGATTATTACAGATGATAGATTAAATTTCTCCTGCAAGTTTTAGCTTGTTTAGTTTTGTATTTATTCACTTTTTTATTGTTTTATATGTAGTTACAAATTTTATTGAGATTAGATAAATTATTTTCAAATGTAGTCATGATATATTTTTATTATTTTAGCTATTGGTAGGGAGTTGTTTTTCTTTGATTATGTTAGATTAGAAGAAGTAAGGGAGTGGTTTGTTATTGGGAATCCTTTCACCTGGGTTTGTATGAGACTAGGAAATATTTTCTAATGTATCTACATTTGGACATTATTTCAGACCTTTTATTTAATAGCTTTTATCATTCCGGAAATATAGCCAACTTTTTTCTTGCCACAATCTGCAGGTATCACCACCGTTGCAGAGTTTAGCTTATTTTTAAATATTTTTCACATCACATGGGGGTTGATATATATATAGCTATTCGATTTAAGAAAATTCAAATTTTTTTTATATGTAATATTAGCACTATAAATAAATTTAATTACATGGAGCCCTCTCCAACTGGATCAGGGTTAATATCTAATATTAATAAGAGCTGAATTTTTTTCAGTATTACGACCAATATATATATATATATATGCGTTATTGCAAACCGTTACATAAGCATTCTTAAAAAAAAATAGTAAAATCAGTTATTGCAAATTGCCTGACGGCACCACTCATGGTAGAAACCTTGGTCGCGTAATAACTCGTTTACAAATGGAAAATATATGTGTGTGTGTGTAAAACGAAAAATAATTTAAAGTTAGAATTCTCAGCATTTCTCATTAATGCTTGTGTGCATGTGTCGTCGCACCAACATAAACAAATTCAGTCCAATGAAGTGTTAAAGAACAAAACATATCGGATGAAAACTTTATCCCACATTGTCATACATCTCTAGGCAGTGTACATTCAAAGCAGCAGAAGTGTTAAATACTTCCAGTTTTGAGCAATTATATAATTCTCTTTTCTAATGTTTATTGTACTTAATTGTACCCTGTCTTTGAAAGATTAGAATAAACTTGATTCTAAAATCTGTAAAGAAAATGTTATCTTTATAAATATTCATTTTTGTCCTGCTTCTCATTTTATCCCCACCACCCTTCATCATAAACTTTTTCAACTATGTTATACAAACTTTCATTCTAGAAAGTAAATTAAAAATGCATCAAAAACGTTTTTATTTCTCAGCTGGATTCAGTCATGCAAAAGACATGAATATAGATTTCAGTACTGTTCGCTTGTGCTTTCAAGTCTTTATTGCTGATAAAGATGGAAACCTCAGAAGACCTCTTTCACCTGTTTCCTCGCAAACTATTATTGATAAGAGTGAGTACAAATTTAGTTAATACTTGATTATTATTACCATATGAAAATTTTAAAATTTCAGACAACATAAAAATGTAAGCTTGAAAACTTTTGAGCTTAAAGTAGTTTGAAAAATCATAAGATTTTAATTTTTGTTAAAGTATTTTTGATATGTATGTGCATTGTAATGAGAAATCAAGGTGTAGAGTTTAAATTCCAATTGAATTCGTTGCATTCACTTATATGCAAATATCTTTGGGAAAGGTATTAATTCATCTCTTCTCCCTCCAGCTTTGGGTTTTATAACAGAAGAGAGTGGGTTCTATAGACTGTTGGCAACCAGTCTATTACAGAAAAAAATGGCAACCTCAGTGGGAAAATCTTTTGTTTTGTCAGTCATGGATTGAAAGACATGATCACCTAAGTGTGTATCACATATGGCACTTAACTGACTGACTTTTGATTACATTGCTGTTTGATATCTTAAATTCCTGAATAATTTAATCTAATATAAAGCTTTTTATGATATCAGAAGTAAGATTTATAAATGCTAATACTGATTTGTTATTATTAAACAAATACATAAAATTTTTCATTCACTTTAATGAACATATCCATGCTATATACATGTGTATTACAGGTGATATTATATATAATGCAATATCTGAGGAAATTGTATGAACGACAATCTGTTTTTGTCTAGGAAATTAAGCTAAATGAACAAACTGTTGAATAAATTAAAATAATACTGGTTCAATACCTAGAGCTACCAGTTCAGATTTTCAGAATTCACTGTCAAAGGCTAAATATAAAGTTTTTACCTGTCATAAGACTAAACTCAAGGTATTGCCACGGAATAAGTAAGCAGGAATTAGTCTTTCTCCTTCAAGTCTTGTTCTTAAATAGATACTTTCACCAAACTTTACCCAAACTGATCAAAACTAATCAATTGTGGCAGAAGTGAATGAAGGTAACCATTTGCAACTAAAGTAAACCACCCCTCAATCTCACCTACATCACCACCTATCACCTAAGAGATTTGATATAACAGATAGAATCTGCATAACTTCAATTTTTGTTGTGTTTAAATACTATTCAAACATCACTTTTGGTTGTCAGCAAATAGGCATCTGGTTTTCATGTATTCAGAACCAGCAAAATTACTTAAATTTTGCTTAATACATCACCTTACTGAGATTATGTAATACCTATAAAAGCATGTACTCAGGTGGGTTTGAAAAGTTTTGTATCAGCTTGTTGAAGGCAACTCATAGAAAGAAACTGTGTTATTATCAGTTGCAATGAATACACGATTACTTCTCTTCCTCCCCACTCTATCTCTCTCATACTCCAAGACAAAAGGATAATCCATATGATTAATATTGGTTGCTACAAAATTATAAGACTTACTTTTTCAGTGAACTTACAACCCCATATGTAAATAATTTAAATAAAATTGTTTGAAATTTAATGGTAAATATTGCAGTATTGTTGTGTTTGGAGGGAAATCCCAAGAAAACCTTTGTGTAATCATTGACTAGAATCATGCTGGAATTTCTTAACTGAAGTAAGTGTTTAATAAATATAACACAACATGGAGTAATTTAGTCTTAATCTCCAGATTAGAACATCACTTCTAATGACAAAGAAAATGTTCAGTGAGAAAGATTTTGGCTGAGCAAGACATAACTTTGCTACAACCAGGAAAACAATTTTCAACTAGTTATCAGGCCCACAATGATAAATTTTCTTTATGATGGCTATATTATTTAGGAAATCTGTAAGTAGTTTTGTCAGTACATTGTAGCAAACTGACTCTATTTGAAATTAATGTACAGCAGCAAGATTTCACTGTACCATCACTCTCTTACTTAGATTTAGTCATTTTATGTAAGCACAAACTAAATATTTCTTTTATTTGGCTGTGATATGTTAACACAATATTGTCTTTTGATCAGATAAGAAAGGATTACTGAAAATGACTTGTTCACTAAATTTTAATTGTAAATGTTTTAGCATATTTGCTACTTACCCTGCTTGATTTAGCTGCTCCCAAATGCCTCTTCACTTGGTTCACATTACTTCATAAAACTTGCAGTTCAATATAACTTGCAATATACTCCACATAAGTAGAACTTTCAGAAAAAATGAAACATTGTCCCATTAGGAGAGATTTGTTAGGCCCAAATGAGGAAAAGTCTCACTTATTGAAAAATCACTTTTAGATTCAATATAGTCTGTGTTTATTATATAGTGTGTTTATTTACATCTTTTATTAGTTTTATCTTATTAAGTAAGAAAATATAAAATTTTGAGAACAAGGCATTAAATATCCACATCCATTCTGGTAAAATGTTGATACCTAGATAATCAAGTGTACAAAAAGATTAGAAATTTGTAAACTCCTAAAACCATGAATAAATTAACCAACTGTCAATTGCAAAATACCATGTTACAGAATATATTTTTAAAAATGCAGCTATTAGAAAAAGGTAAATAAGAAAACCAAACTACTTTCTGTGATTCCTAAAGCAAATAGTCTGATATTATAATAATATATGCTAAAAGGAAGACATTTTTATATAATGTTCATTCACATAGAAATATGAATCAAGATAATTTTAACTTCAGACAAGTTAAAATTTTATGTGCTAAATTTATGTTCCCAGGAGAAATTTTTTTTTTTTTTTTTGTTTACTATTCCTTGGTATGTGAATCTGCAAAATATTATTTTGTTTTCCAGAAGCACAAACTGATCTGTCTATATGCAGGATGGATAAGAGTTCAGGAAAATCTACAGGTCATGATGAAGTTTTCTTACTTTGCGAAAAAGTTTCAAAAGGTTTGTATGGTTCTTAACTTGTTAATTTTATTTGAGATATTTCAACAAATATATTGTAATAATATCCCTTTCTATATTTTCCGTTTGTTTTTTTTTATTATTTTTTAAACAATGTTTAAAAAATAAAAAAAATCATTTATAGGCATTTTAAACATATTTTTATTTCAGAGTAAATCTGGATTACATTCTGATTATATAAATGACCATCAAAATTGAGTAATTGTCAGAAAATATATATGAAATATCAACCTCACATTATTGATCATTTGCAAGAATATTTTAAATAATTGCTTTCATCTTGCATTTCTTTTTGGTTCTAAATGTTTTATTTTACTTGTTGATTTAAATATTGATGCCACTCTGAAGCGTCCTTTTTCTTTTCTAATAGATGATATTAAAGTACGTTTTTTTGAGAATGATAAAGAAGGCAACTGCCTCTGGGAAGACTTTGGAAGCTTTGGACATACTGATGTACATAGGCAGGTGAGTTTATAAAAAAAGTCTTAGACTGTTATTGCTTTAATAGCTTATAGAAAATCTTACAAAAGAAAAATTGAAAATTTAAATATTCCTTGTTTTTAAATTGATTTCTTTCACTTTTGGAACTAATTGAACGTTTGGTTTTCTTTTTTAACTTGGCAGAAATTTCTTTGATTGTTGGATTCTTTGTATCTGTCTTTCTTTTTCCTGCCCGGCTGTTAGATTCTTTGTTTCTGTCTTTCTTTTGCCTGCCCGGCTGTTAGATTCTTTGTTTCTGTCTTTCTTTTGCCTGCCCAGCTGTTAGATTCTTTGTTTCTGTCTTTCTTTTTCCTACCTGGCTGATAGATTCTTTGTTTCTTTTTTTTATTCCTTCCCAGCTGATAGATTCTTTTTTCTGCCTGGCTGATAGATTCTTTGTTTCTGTCTTTCTTTTTCCTGCCCAGCTGTTGATTCTAGTTATCTTTCTACCCCTTTGGTCTACGGGTCACATACTGGCTATTCAGTTGACAACCCACCCTCTCCTTGTTATCACTTGGATTGGCCAAAATGTATTTTTTACCTTACTAGCAGAAACCATATGTTGGGATGGGTGCAACTTTCTTTAAAATATTTTTAAAAGTAAGTCATTTTTTGTTTAATTTTAAACTTCTCATGCTTAATTGAACGTTTTTTTTTGTTTTTTTTTTAACTTGGCAGTAATTTCTTTGATTGTTGGACTTTAATTTAGTTAAAACTTAGCAATTCACCATTCTATTTTTTTTTTATCTTTTATTAATTGGAGTAGATAGACCAATCTTTCACCCAGTTCACACTCCACCCACATCTATTGAACAGGTGTAGAGGATCATCCCTTCTTCCCTGTTCAGGATGTGGTTTCCAGCTTTCTCTTTTCTATCCTCAGACCTCAGTATTGGTGCTTCCGTGATTTTCCTGTGATGTGTTTGGTTGGTGGCAACATCTCATCATTGTGAAGGTACCAGGTTGGCAGTTTCCTGGTTGCTGCTTCCTATTGGTAGTTAGGAGCCGTAACTCTTGCGTAGCGTCAAGAGCGGCTGCTCTGATCAACAGTTGTATAATATTGGGGTTCTTGTAGTGCCATGTCACGCATGGATAGGTGTCCCTGCAAGCGCTTTCAGTGGGCAACCCCAAGGCCACACTTTCATGCAGCTTGAGCCAGTTTCCCTCCCAGCACATAACATGGATAATGACCACCTGCATCCTCTACTCAAGGTCCCTTCCTACCAACAAACCATAACATGAAAAACAGAATTAGAAAAAATCCTAAACCAGTCAAACTCAAATCACCAAAATCTCTTAACATTTCTTTTACTAACATCAGGGGCACTCATACTAACTTTTGTAGTGTAGAAGCTTTCCTCCACAAAAAGTCCCCTGACATCCTAGCCCTCTGTGAGACTAACCTCAGCTCATCAATTCCCTTTTCTGACTTCTCAATTCCTGGTTATCTTCCCCTCTTAAGGAAGGATTCCACTGTCCATATTCATGGGCTTGGGGTCCATGTTAGTGAACACCTCCCTGTAGCTAGGGTGACATCACTCAAATCCCCTGACCACCAATATGTATATCTCCATCTGTCACTTCTCAGTTCAGTTAGCTACCTTTTCTTCCTTTACCGTTCCCCTTCTTCTTCCGACTGCTCCCTTCTAGACTGCATTTCTGACAATATAGATAAGGCTACTTCCTACCACCCATTCACTCACATATTTGTATTCAGAAATCTTAATGCCCATCATGCTGAGTGGCTTAAAGACTCTGTTACTGATTCATCTGGCATCCACTCCAGGAACTTTGCCATTTCCTAATTCCCCACACATTTTCCAAGCACTTTCTCTGGACACGCCTCTCTACTAGATATATGCTTTACCTCCGCACCTGACTCCTGCCAAGTCTCGCAGCTTTGCCCTCTTGGCAACTCCGACCCTGCTGTTGTCTCTCTTAATATTTCTCTCCACTCTCACTCCCCCCACAAGCCTCCTACCTATAGGACCTCCTACTGCTACCAAAGAGTTGACTGGGACGACTTTCGCGATTTTCTATGTGACGTCCCTTGGGGAAAAGTGTTCAATCTCCCAGTCTGAGATTTCGTCCTGGGTGAAAGCTGGCATTGATGCCTTCATACCTACCAGGAGGTTTTGTCTCAAACCTTATTCCTCCTCTTGGTTCTCTCCTGCTTGTTCGGCTGCCATTGCCTACAGGAACCACTACTTCCGACTATTTCGGAGACAGTCATCTGACCACAATAGGCGCCCCTTCATGTCTGCAATGAGTGCAAGAGAATCCTGAATGACGCCAAGCGGTTGTTTGCTGAGAGAATGAGACAGCGCATAGCTGACCGCAAGTTCAGCTCCAAGGACTATTGGCGGTTATGCAAATGGGTGCTGAACAATAGCAAATCCTCTATCCCTCCTTTAATCAGTGAATTTGAGATCCTCTCATCATCAGCGGACAAGGCTGAGTGCTTTGCTCGCAGATTCTCATCCAACTCCACATTTGACTCATCTGGAGTACCCTCACCCAACTTCTCTATTAGAACTGAGGCTAAACTGCATGATGTATACATTACCCCAACAGTAGTATCCTGAGTAATATCAAAACTTGACCCCCCCCCCCCCATAAGCTGAGCGGTGGTGATGGAATCCCAGTGATTGTCCTTAAGAAATGTGCCCCTTAACTCTCCCCTGTCCTCTCTAAACTGTATAACTACTGCCTTTCTACTTACTGTTTTCCTGCATGCTGGAAGTCCTCTTCTGCCGTTCCTGTATTTAAGAACTCTGGTGAACCCTCAGACCCATCCAACTATCGCCCTATCAGCCTTCTATCAATTTTTGGGATAGTGTTCGAGGCCATTATTAATGCAGAAATAGTTCAACATCTTACTGCCCATAAACTCTTCTCTGACTGGCAGTATGGCTTCCACTTTGCCAGGTCCATGGCCAACATGCTAACAAGCATTACAGAGTACATGTTCCAGGCTCTTGAGGAGTCCGGCGAGGCTTGTGCTGTTGCTCTGGACATCTCCAAGGCTTTTGACAGGGTTTAGCACGCTGGCCTTCTATGCAAGCTACAAGGTTACGGTATTACCGGATGTTTGCTTGATCTGATCCAATCTTGTCTAAATAACCACCTAATGAAGGTCATCTTGAATGGCCATACCTCCACATCCTACCATACAAACATGGTGTCCCTCGGGGCTCTATCCTAGGCTTGACACTCTTCCTTATTTTCATAAATGATCTCCCAGACATGATCAAGAGCCACGCTGCTGATCTTGAAAAGGATCTACATTCTGTGGGGAATTGGGGTAAGAAGTGGCTTGTAAATTTCAATGCGTCTAAAACCAAGCTGCTGTCTGTCAATCATCACAGGCAACCTCTCCTGCCTCCCATAAGCATGGACCAGGCGAGTCTCCCTGAGAGCAATACACTGCGCCTCCTCAGCCTTACCCTCTCTTCTGATCTCAAGTGGAACCACTACATTGAATCAATAGCTAAATCTACTTCTAGGAAGGTTGGGTCACTATGTCGGGCCAGGATGTTTTTCTCGCCTGAATCCATTCTGCATATATACAAATCAACCATTCATCCGTGCATGGAGTACTGCTGCCATATATGGTCAGGCGCTCCTGCTGTTCATCTCAGTGTTCTTGACAGGCTCCAAAGGAGAATCAGTAATGTGATAGGTACCGACTTGGTGGCTCAACTCCAGCCACTTCCCCACCAACGGGATGTGGCTTCTGTTTGTCTGTTCTATAAATACTTTCATGGCTTCTGCTCCAACGAACTTAAGTCACTGGTGCCTCTGCAACAGGTGTTTACTCATGCAACCAGACTGGCATCTGGGTCTCACTCATTCACAGTTAGATTCAACCAAATGCAGACGACAATTCTACTCCTACAGCTTTTTTTCACGCACTTCCCACCTGTGGAATTCGCTTCCATATTCTTGCTTTCCTGACGGCTACAACCTCCAGGAATCTAAATGTAATGTCAATACTCATTTCTTAACCACTTGACTGTAGTTCTTTCTTCACCACCCTGTATATCCTTTTTTTTTTCTCCACCTTTGCAACTGTCATCACACCTGTGTTCCCATCTTTCTCTTCATTCTCTTCTACCTAATCTTTTTATTCTTATGTAGCGTCCTGCACATCAGTGGCGTTACCGCCTTCCACGGGGTGATACGATAAAAAAATAAATTAAAATGCTGCTGATTTGCTCTTTTTAACTTGTAGTCCTCTTTTTTAATTAAATGAGTGTTTAATTTTTTTTTCTTTTGCAAAAATATATATCATAATTCTTGAAATTTTTTTAACCAGCATTGTATGAATGTCACTTACAATACTGTATTATTTCACAAGCATATTTTCATCATTCCTTGTTTATCATTAAATGTTGAAAAAAGAATAAGAGAATATAAATCGTAATGTGTTAGTTTATACTCAGTTAATTTTGCAGATTTTGTCTTCATTTAAAAGGTAATTTCATCTTAATACAAATGACATCTCAGTGATTATTTTGTTTTCAGTGTGCAATTGTATTCCAAACTCCAGCTTACAAAGACCCATTCATTACAAAATCAGTTTCCGTCTCACTACAGTTGTTTCGTCCATCTGACCAGGCCTGTAGTGAACCCAGAGAGTTTTTATATCAGCCACAAGATCCTGGTAAACTTTGATCATTGCTTTGTTTTTGTCATTCTTTTTATTATTTTCTTTTGTTTTCTCTCTCATTTCGTGTTCTGTAATATCTGTACTGTAAGGGATATAAATTCTATGTGCATATATGCATATCTCACTCACTCACACACACACAGTTTTAGTGCAAAGAATTTGTCACTTTAACTGAGCAGGTTCATGCCACCTTCGACATTTTGTGAAGCAACCAATATGTTGTCTTCTCGTCAGGGCTGTGCTTTTTTTTATCTGTTTATAACATTGTTTTCACAAAACTTTGAAATTGGCATGAACCTAAAGTTGAAGTAACAAATTCTTTTCACTAAAATTATCAACACTCTAAGTATACCAATTTTCAATTTTATAATACCACAAAAATACAAGAATTGTTCAGATTTTTTTTTTTAATTTAACCAATCATATTCTCCAACCAATATAAGTGTTTAGATGAAAGTCTTTTAGGTAAGGCTGTCAGTAACTTTTTTGCTGATTATAGTGTTAATCTTTTTTAACCCATTTTCTTCCAGATCCTGATAGGATAGCAATAAAAAGAAAACGTAAAGCCTCAAATGCAAAATATGACAGCACTACTTCAGGTAAAATTCTCATGTTCTCAAACTAGTGTCATGAAATTATGAGTGTACATGATCAATAAGTATTCACTGTTGAGCCTCTATTTAACTTATAGCATTTTAGCAATGACATCCAAACAGCATATGGGATTTATTTAGAGTATTTATGTATTAGAACATTTATCTGTAGCGCTTTCTTTACTGATGTCTTCTGACTTACACATTTCATAAATGTTTATGAAATATACATGTGAGTCACTCTAAAGGTAAGGCTTCTTAGTTAATTATGATGACCCATGCACCAGAAGGGTGGATATCGAACATATAGCAGTAGATAGATGTTGAATCTTCTCACCAATAACAATATTTTTTTTTTTTTTTCCAAAGTGACATCTGACATGAAACTGTGTACAAAGTAGAGATCTTTCATTGAATTTCTCCATGTGAATATTTTTATTTAAAAACAGTGGATGGAAACAGCACAAGTTAGAAAGTGTGCTATCTACTGATGCAAATTTACAAGCATGACATCACTGGAAAAATATTCAGCAAATGATAGTAACTATGTGAAAATAATCGGGGGAAAATAATGTTTTGTTGTTGAAAATTTGCTCTATCCAACAGCATTATTGTACCCTGCATGTGTTATAGTTTCTATCGAAATCATTTATAGGCATTGCTTTAAACATCATTTTATATTTTGGATTTAAGACTAGCTGATAAAGTACTCTGTTCTAATCAGAGATCAGAATGTATAAAAAGTGTTCTAGATGCTTAACTAATTGTTGGTAGGACGAAACGTTTTTGCTATTAAATCAATTTTAATAATTGTTAAGTACACTTCTCTAAGACTGATATTTTCAGAATTTTTCTTCATAACTATATAATAAAATTTCTAGAGATGTATAAAATATTTACTTTAAGTAATTTTTACTCATTCACTGAATTTTATTTTTCCTTTTCTGCCAGAACCGCAGACTCTGGACTCAAATGAAATAAAAAACCTTCTTCGATTAAAAACAGTTCGAAAAACAGGTTTGTGGATACATTTTCACAATAGTTCTAGAAAATAGAAAGCTATAGAAAGAGGCTATGAAAAAAGAAAAATTTGTTATTTAGTGATACTAATGTTTTTCTTGCTTCTTGAGGGTTTTTTTAATTTTTTATTTCATATCTTTTATGTTTAGAGATATAGTTTTTTTGAATGTGCAAATGAATATTAAAATATGAACAAAATGAACCACAATTTCTTGTTAATTAAATATTTTATTCTATGTCTTGGATCATTTTCAATAACTTGTCTTTGATTGTTTTTTTAATCCATTGGATAGGTTTAGCTGAATCTCTCCTAGGACTACATTAATGGGCTTACTGTAATATTCAAACTTACTATTTGAACAATATTTTCTTCCTGTATTTTATTCAATTGTTTAAAACTCCCATAAAATGAAAAAACACATTAATGTATTCAATAGAGCCAATGTCATATCCACTGACCAATAATAATTATTAAATTTGTTTTATGTTTCATATAAACAATTTACTCATAAATATCTTTTATAATCATTTTAATATTGTTTTGTAGAAGCTGCTGGTTGTTCTTATACTGAAAATACTGTGAAACCTGAAATTCCTGCTTCAATACCTATTTGTAGCTATCAGAATGAAGATGGATTATCTGTTAGACCAGAAGCCACTCATGTTCCAGCACCACCCCCAGATACTTTACCATGTTATGATGATTTTTTAAGCCCATACAGCCTTAGTAACCCTGATCTTTTGTCTTGTGTCTTGTCAGAAACATCAGAACTTGGAGAGATAACTCCTGAAGGTCTGCAACAATGTCTGGCCAATTTCTCAGCATTTCTACCAGAAAACTAGAAAATGTCACTTTCTTGTCTACCTTTCAGTTCATTTATTTTTTTCCAAATCATTCTTAAACTAAAATAAGTTTTTTCAGAACATTTTTAAAATATCCCAAACTAGAATACCTTTTTTTTTTTTCCCATGAATAACCATTACATTTCTGTTCTGAAATCATGAACTTATTGATGCATCCTATTTAATTCTATCGAACCTTTAAGCTTGAATTTCCTCTATTGAATCGCAGTTAATCCTTTATATTTCATATTCTGACAATATAAAAAAATACATGCATATACACTAGAAAGTTACTGTTTTCATACAAGAATATGCTGATCATCTGTCAAAATTATCTTCCATTTGTTTTCAGTTCTTCTACTTATTCATTCTTTCAGTTTTATATTTTCTATTTTTAATTTTTACACTCACAAATACCTTTTTCTTTTCTTTTTTCCATATTTTAAATTTTTTCTTTTAATTTTTTCCTTTTTTTTAACCACAACATAAAATACATATAAACTTTGAACTTTGCTTGACTATTGCTGATCAATGATAATCCAGACTTTATTTTTCCCTTGAATTTTCTGTTGAAGAATTATTGTTCTGATAATGATAAAATTTGTTATTTTCATATTTATTCTAACAATGTTCCATGCCTTAAAAAGTTTTATTTTTAAGTGAACAATGATAAATACTTTTAAGTCCTTTGTGGTAGTATAGTTTCACGATACCAGGTTGGCCAATGGTTTCGTGATTACCACATGTTCCAGACTGGTTGTTCTCTGATTCCTTTTGTGCCCATGGTGTTTTTTAAGATCCGCGAAAGGGGGGATGGATACAATTCAATTGATGGAGTGTTGAATTTGGCGTTGGAGAAGAAGAATAGTTGCCATACCATCAAAGAAATGAGGAAAAGCGTTTGTTATAAACAGTAACAAACGTTTATTTACACAGGTATACAATAATTTTTATCAAGGTAAAACAAACACCGCGAAGTGAGGGGTGAATGTAGTTGACTGGCGGAAAAGTTTCCTTAGCTCAAAGAAATCTTAACTGCAATTAGGCAGTGTCAGTGATGGCGTATGCAGTGGCAACGGAGTCAGTTCATTCTTCACTGCCCAGAACCTAATCCGTTGCCACTACATACTCCATTGACACTGCCTAATTGCAGTTTTCTTCGAGCTAAGGAAACTTTTTCCACCAGTCAACTACATTCACCTCTCACTTCGGTGTTTGTTTTACCTTGATAAAAATTATTATATACCTGTGTAAATAAACGTTTGTTACTGTTTATAACTAACACTTTGCTTCATTTCTTTGGTGTGGCAACTATTCTTCTCCAACGCCAAATTCAACACTCCATCAACTGAATTGTATCCATCCCCACTTTCACGGATCTTAAAAAGCAACGTGGGTATGAAAGGAATCAGGGAACAACCAGTCTGGAACATGTGGTAATCTCGAAACCATCGGCCAACCCGGTATTGTGAAAATATAGTACCACACTTAATTTGATCATTAAATTCATACCATTGGTTATCTTTGAGTTTTGTGAACTGTGATTAATGGATATCTTAATAGGATCCCAAATATAAACCTTTTAAGTTTCATGTCTCAGTAAAAGAAGAAAAAAATTAATGAATCAGGTTTGCAGCAAAGCACATCATATTTTGCTTTGTTTTTATAACTCTTATTGTATTAAACAATACTCAGTTTTAACAAAAGTTATTATTCTAGTTTAAAACAAACAATATGGATTATGTGTTGATATAGTTTTTCTAGTAAATTCAGAAAACTCTTTTTAAAATTTTATTCTATAAGCAGTATCATCTCTTTACTTTTTATGAAATTTTAGTTGTTTCTCCCGCTTTTGCTAGAAGTTTTCTATATTGCTTCATTTTAAGTGAAATGTAATATGTCCATTCATATTTGATTGATGAAAAGGTTTATTTTGTGCTTGTGCTAGGATTGTTTAGTTTGAATGAACTTACTTTTACAAGTTACTTTTAATTATACTTTGGTAGCTGATACACATTTTTTTAAATGCATAATGGGTGTATATTTTATTTAACCATGATATCAAAAAATAATCTTTATTTTCTCATGTTTAAGAAAGATAAAAATGTGATTTGAGCATAAGATCAATTTATGCAGTTTATAAAAAAGGTACTGTGAAGGAGCTAAAGTAAAAATGTTGTTCGCAAAGTTTTGTGCTGCAGATTGCTTGCTCAAAGATGATCCACTGTTATGTATATCAGTTGAGATTGATAACAATCAAATCAAGACATTATTTAAGAATAATTAATACAGAGTACAATTCTTTTCTAAGAAATATAAGTTCAAAGAAGACCAGAAAGCTAGCTGAAAAATAGTGGAGCAAGACAGTAAATATGTTGTTTAGAAAAGAAAAATCTACACTTGGCCAATGTCGTTGCAATATCTAGAAAAAAATATATATATTTTTAGGTGTCTGTAGAATTTTGTAAAAGTAATTATGCTAAATAATTTTCTTTCATGGTTTTTCGAATTTGATGCAATTTTTAAAGATTACAACTTGTTAATTACAGCTTACATTGAATACCTTCAAATTAACTTTGATACTTTTTTTAAGCTTAAAGTGACTCCAACAATAATTTCCCTAACATTTAATGGCTTCTTTATTTTTAATCTCAAAGTTATAGATTTATCTTGCTTTACACAGAACTGTATAAAGATTGATATTTGACTTTAAATAAAATGAAATGTCTAAATAGAAAAACAACAAATTGAAACACAGGTTAATGTTTTCATGATGAGGGAGGTGCATCATTCTTTGAAATAATAAAACTAAAGCATCTGTTTACATGAGATGGTATGTATTTGTTAACTTTAGTTCTATGAAAAACATGCAAATATTGAGACCCAATATTTACATGACTGGAAAGTTCATACTGATTTTTATTTGTACATGTTCCAACACATTAGAACACATTTATATTTCTGATTAGTGCACACTTCAAACTATCTCTTGAAAGAAAATTTAAAATTACTTAATTCGTGTCAATATTGCTTCCCTATGAAAATGGAAGATTATAAGGTGCATTTTAGGTACTTGATGCTTTTTCAATACTATAAAGGCAAAAAGACGACAAGAGATATGTGCTGTGTATGGTGAAGTTTTAAGTGTATGGAAGTGTTTCACTACGTTTACAGTTGGTCGTTGTAGCTTTATTGATAAAGAACATTTAGGCAGACCCCCGCACCTCACTACAGATGACGACTAAATCAAGACATTGTTTCAGAATAACAGAATGCAGGAATTGGCAGAAACACTAAATTTATCAAAATCCATCAGCCATGAGCACTTAACCCTGTAACACAGTTGTGGGTTATCTAATACCGACACTCTTTTGTTTCATGTGATCAACCGTGTTCCAGGGTTAATAAAGCTTGGATACTCAAATTGCTATGACATGATCTGAGTGAAAAGAATCTTTTTGAACACATTTCTATCCACGATTTGTTGTATAATCACAATTAAAATGCACTCTTTTTGAAGCAAATTGTGATGGGTGATGAGAAATAAATAATTTATAATGTTCAATGAAAAAGCTGCAACATGAGCCCACTTTAGCCACTCCAAAACCAGGTTTTCATCTTCAGAAAGTCATGCTGTACAATTGGTAGGATTATAAAGAAATCTCTTTGCCATATAATTGATGCTGAAAAGTACTATTTGCAACTGGACAAATTAAAGGCAGTGATTCAAGAAAAATCCTGTAATTGGCGAACAGGGAAGCTGTTGTTTTCCATCAGGAAAAACTTGCATTACTTTAGTGACTTGGCAAAAATTATTGCATCTTGGCTGGGATGTGTTACTCTATCCGTCATATTCACTAGACATTTCTCTTCAGATTTTCATTTATTCAAATCCTTACAAAATAATTTCAATATTAAAAATTTTAATTCTTTGGGTGACATAAAAAAGCCACCTTAATGAGAAATCACTGAAATTCTGGGAAGACAGAATCTTGCAGTTGAAGGAAAAATGATAAAAAGGTTATACAACAAAATAGTTCATATTTAGTTGAAGAAATATTTAATGGCATAATTTTGTTTTGTCTTTTAATTTCCCTTACAAATCAGTATGAACTTTCTGAATATCCAAATATATTACTGTGGTATTTGTAGAACAGATAACTTGGAATTATTACAAGTCTCTTGCTTTGTTATATACAAGTTATCTTTTTCCAATTGAAAGTTGTACCAAAAATATATTCTGATGGGTACAGAAAAAGGAAACTTTCTAAAGAAAAACAATTCTGGTATTTAGTCAGATTTTGGGAAGTGGGTCAGACCAAGTATGTTTCAGTACTCCCTCATACAATCAGTTAGTCATCTTTGAGAACATTACAATATTTTATGCAGTGTTATTTCTCTTGAATTATGTGAAATGCTTTCACATCACACTCGAAAACTATATGACCAAATTATAAATGTTAGTTATTGACTTAACCGAAAGTATTGTTCAACTTGCACTCCACTTACAGATATCTCTGAAAATGTTGAATAATTGTAGTGTTTTTTTTTTACTTTTTTTAATACTTGTCAGAAAATTATTTTATTAAGATGAAATCATTGGTGCTATTTTTGTAAGTTTTAATAAATGTAGATTCTAGTTGAAGTAGCTCTCTGCCAATCTATATTTAAAATCAAACTGATGTATTTTAACAAAATAAGGAGTCTTGACATCTAACATGATTGGCAATAATAATAATAATGTTTTGTACTAAATGTTAACATTGTGGTGGTTGTTTTGTTATTTTCAAAGCAATTGTTAACCGTGATTTATCTAAACTGTTTTCAAGATATATTGCTTTTGAGAAGTGACTTGTTTTGATTACTTATATAATCAGTTATTACTAGCAAAACATATTGTATGGTGATAAACTATTAAGTGATAAATATGTTTCTACGTTCTATAAAGTACATAGGGTTTTTTTTGGGAGGGGGGTTCAACATCTGAAATAATTTTCATTTTAATTATTCTTGTAATTCTGCATAATATTTGTGCATCTATTGTAATTTTGAAATTAGCACTAAACTTTTAAAAAAAAGGTATAGAATATAAGAGATAAGTTTTAAAAAATGAAAATGTGAACTGGAATGTTTTAAGATTAATGTTGATTAATGCATTGTATTAATCTATTATTTTAGATATAATTTTCAGTTTTATCTTAAACTAAATGATTATTAAAATTGTGCCTTAATTAGTGTAATCAGTTTATTTGTATTGTTCTCTAAATAGCTTCTGCAATTATAGTTTATAAGAGCCTCTTTCCTTTCATATATTTAACAATTTTCTTAATTCCTAATATTAATTAATGCACAAAAGGCTATGTTGCAGGTAGATTAACAAATGCATTTAAACAAAAAATGTTCACTTTATCAGTAATAATGAATCTAGCAATTGTTTCTTAATTTTGTTTAGAATTTGATAAAGCAGTTTCACTTTTATTTTTTCTATTTGGCTGTGATATGTTTTATACAGTATTTGCCTGTGATAATGTGGGAACAAGGTGCTGATAGGGAAACCTGCTTTCATTCTTGTCTTATGGTGTATGATTTAACCACGGTAAATTTTCTGGAATAACTGTTGGTAAAAGCCACTCATTATTAATTGATTTTTCTCAATTTGTTTTTTGTATATAAAAATTTGCAAGATAAAGTTTTTTAGTATTTTTAAATTGTTTTAATTTGCAAATATGATAATGTTACTTAATGGATTTTGATCAACCTCTTGTGTATTCTCTTCAAAGAAAGAACTCACGTCTGTAGGGTTTGTCTAAGTTTCATTCCCTTGAAAAAGAATGATGTAAATTGATGTTTGTCAGAAGTAAACTGGTACTTGAATTGAGACACTTTCATACATCTGTATAAATTTATTGGCAAATTTGTTTAGAATGTATATGTAAATATTTTGTTATTTTAAGAACACATGAAGCAAGTATTGTTTTTTCCTTTTAATGTTGACTACATAATTTTACACATACAATTAATTTTTAAATTTGATAAATTCATCAAACTCTAATGTAGATTTCATACTCTAATTTAGGATTTAAAATATTTTCTGGACTTTTTTCTGTGAATAACACAGTGCACAAGCTGCAATTCTGAATTGTCATCCACCGTTCATTCTTAACAGACATTTTTCTTTCTTATTACAAGTGAACATGATCTGTAGAACATGGGAATGTTTTCCATGGATATTTTATTTCTATCTAAATACATTTATATGAACTTTAAAACTTTATTTATAAAAAGGGCTCATTCCATCTTAGAGTAGACTCATCTTTGTAAATTTCTTTGATTTTTAATTCATCATAACTTGTTCTTTGACATTCCTACTCTACTGTTTTCTTACTCAGTGGCATCTTTTGTTCTTTTCTCTAGAATTTTTAAGAAAAAAATGAAATTGTTGGTTTGATTAATTCATTTGCGTAGTGTGATTATTGCTTGTTTTTGCTGTAAGTTGAAATCTTCATAACTAGCCTCAAGAGTGCAGTTATTGGTTGTAGTTTATCCAGATACAATATTGTTGATTTTAAAATTTCGTTTTTACTAATTCAAATTGGCCAAATTTTTAAGTGATATTCTGTATTCAAATGTGCCTCAAATTGACCATGTTTCATTGATTTATTGATCAAGTATTGTTTGTATAGGAAAAAAGTAACTTTATTCACAGGTGTATTTGAAGCCAAACTTCAACTACACCTCTAAATACTGTTGAAGTATTTTGTTAACACAACTCATCTTAAATGAATAAATATTTGTAAAAAATTAGATTTACTAAAGTGGATAAAAGCAAACTTACTTTAAATATAGTTTCTACTTCATTTTAGTAATTAAAGTTTCTAGGTAATCTTTAAGATAACAGAATGCATGGTAATCGGTGTATTTGAAGCTATTAGTACATTGGTCATCAACCTTAAATTTTTGATGAAGATGAAAAAGTACGCTGTCAGTCTCATAATGTTAAGCAGTGATAGACTGGAGAAGATTAATATGAAGGCATCTGAATATAAATTCTCAATATATCCTTTTGTCTATACCTCCGTCCCTCCATCCCACACACTGAGACATGTCAGCGGATGCCCATTGTTACCAAGCTTTTATGCAAGTATTCATTACTTTTGAACCATTACTTGAAACATTGCTTTCCTTTCTCATTTTTTCCTTGTGTGTGTGTGTGTGTGTGTGTGTGCATATAAATAGACGGTAAATAATTGTCAACAATGACATAAACTTTTAGATTTGTTTTAAATGAGCAGCCATTTGAGAAAATTTTATTTGAAACTCTGCATTCAAAGTAAAAAGTGTTTTGATGCTTCATTGCTGACATGATCACTGATTCATCAACAGCTTTAACCAATAAAACTGATTTGACAATAAAAATTATAGTAACTCACAGAGGTAATTAATGAACTTATTAGCTGCTTCTGTTGCCGTATTTTTCAAGCACTGCACTTTCCAACAACAAAAAAACTGTTTGAAAACATTTAAATTTCTATGAAAATGTTATAAACTTTTCAATAAATCAGTAAATTTCTTGCCTTGTTTTGTCTTTCTCTTCCTTTTTCCATATAATTAGCATCTGCAATGTTTGATCATATATGATCCTAAAGCAGCCTAGAAGACATGAACAAAGATTGTTCTTTCCATTTTTTTTTTAACTTGGATGTTGCTGCACATGTATTTTGGATCTAGAAACAGTATAAGAATATTTAAAAGTTTGAATACCTCTTGAGGAAATAGTAAATAAAGGTATTCCATTGGTTGATTTTCGTCAGGCATTGCAAGAAGCTTAGAATTCTGTCATCTCTTGGAATACAAGATATCAAATAAGAATAATCATCACCCCCTATCATGTTTACACACCTCATGGTTATTATGCCTGTCACTAGTTTGATTTATGTTGCCTACATTTTGTACAGTGGTATGTGTATTGCTTGTATCATTATGATTACAATGATACAGGCAATTCTATGTCTGAATCCTGCATAATTTCTTATAGCACTGTTCAGTATAAAGTAACTTATCATTTATCTTGACAAGTTTCCTTAGAAACAATTTAATTAAAAAACTTGGCAAAAGAAACAGTTGAAATAGTGAAAAGTTTTCACAATGAGACCAGCAAATGGTACAGTCTGAAATTTGCCTAGAGTTGTAAATGACACAGCTGTAGGAATTCAACTTTAGTTGCACTTAGCAGTTATTAGAATCATTGATAACATCAAAGGCTTATCAAAATCAGTTACTGCAAAACACTTAAATGAATCATAAAAAATAATTTCAGGTTGTTAAATTTGGTATTTATTCTTTATATCATCAAGTTTATAGCAATGAATTGAAATTGTTCCAATTTTTCTATCCTTTGCTTAATATTAGCTGCTGGTTATTATCTAAAAGAACTTGTTCCAGAATAATGTCAACAAGTATGGTAACACACACATACATTATGTTCAATTTTTAAGTTGTAAAATATTAAATATAATAAATCATTGCTTCAAATTTTCTCATACTTACTTTATATAACAGAAGTTTTATAATGTAAATTTTCCTCAGCCACTTTTAAAAATATTTAGTCTTATTTTCTTATAATACTGAAATAAGATTTTCTTAATTTGAAATACTTTTAAGATATTTTAAGTACTTCAATACATGCAAAAAGATTTTCTTTGTTCTGTTATAGTTTCTTTGTTTTGTAGTTTCTTTTTGTTCATCTCATTCAACTTTTTATTGGTACCAACTCAAAAACATGAATTTTTAATTTCTCATTTTTTATTTAAAAGTTTAATAAAAGAGGAACAATGAAAAAAAAAATGACAAAAAGATAAAATTTTATGAGGTGAAAATAAAAATACAAGAAATTGGTTAAAATACAAAGAAAATAATCAAAAAGGAAAAATTAAAAAAATAACAGAAAAATTCATAGAATATATTTTACGTATTATTTACTCTTCTTCCCCACTTGAGAGAGATGTGACACAAGGTCTTTTTTAATGTGGGGAACCTGAGCACGTACGCCCAGGTACTGGTCAAATATTACCTATCCACCGCAGTGGATAGGATTCAGAACTAGTATGAACTGGTCTAAACTGGTCTTATTTTGGTCATTGTCGCTCCCCAGCCAAACGGCCGAGGCGCAACGGCGAAGTATTATTTACTCTTCTCCCCCACTTGAGAGAGATGTGACACAAGGTCTTTTTTAATGTGGGGAACTCGAGCGCGTACGCCCAGGTACTGGTCAAAAGACATCTTCATGTTTGTCATTAAGCTACTCTATTGATCAATTGTTAAGTATTCTCATTGCAAATTGAGTGATAACCAGCAATGTTGTGATAAACAAAGTTAAAAAGCAGTTGGACAAGAAGCAAACCTTAATAAAAAAAGGGAGATCCATCTTAAATAAAAAGGAAGATTCATCAATAGTAATTTATAAGATCTATGAAATGTCACAGTTGGAATTATTGTACTGTTTCTACCCTTTGCTGATAAGGAAGTAATTCCGTTTTTGTCTATTAAAATTGGGTCGTAACCCTGGTTCGACATTTTACTGCATGTTAATACCAAATGATGATGATTCAAAGTAGGAAATAATTAAGATTAAAAATTGAAGAAAGAACTCGGAGAAACAAAATATCAAGAAGAATGGATTAAAAATAATTAGAAGCTATAAAATGAGTTGGAAGTATATTCAAACCTGAAATTCATTTAAATTTAGTAAAATTAAAATTTCTCCAATCTGTCCAGATCAATGTGATAATTTTCTCCAAATTTCAAGGAATAATTCTTATGTTTATATAAAATACTATTTGTCCCCAATTAATCATATCACTAAGATTCAGGTCCTAAATTTGGTCTGACAACATTCCAGAAAGGTACTATTTGTTACTAAACAGAGGAAGATAATTAACATTTTATCGAAACATATGCAGTAAATCAATGTCAGAGGTGCGCAAATTTCCTCATATAAATGTAATAGATAAAAGACAAACAGGACTAGACAAGAAGAGACAGAAAAAGTATCAAAGGTCCTTTTATAAGTCATACTTCTTCTCACTGCTGCTGCTACTGCTTCTAATGAACCTTCAGATACACACCTAGATAGACAAGAATATGGTGACAGGACCAAAGTCTCAAATTATTAAAATTTACATATACCAGGCACTCGACAGGAATGGCGAAGCCCGAACCATTGCATTGGATATATCTAAGGCATTCGACAGAGTTTGGCATGCTGGCCTTCTATGTAAACTGCGGAGCTATGGTATAACTGGACATTTGTTTGAACTAATCCAGTCATTCCTCTCTAACCGCACAATGAAGGTGGTATTAAACGGACATGCCTCCCAGAACTACCATACAAACGCAGGTGTCCCCCAAGGCTCCATCTTAGGTCCTACACTCTTCCTGATCTACATTAATGATCTCCCTGATTCCATAAGAGCCCAAATAGGTTTGTACGCCAATGACACCACAGTTTACTCTCGCCTCCTACAAAGATCTGGTGTAGACGTCAAAGCTAACCTCGCAGCCAAGATTGAAAAAGACCTCCAATCCATATTGGTCTGGGGTAAGAAATGGCTAGTAAATTTTAATGCTTCTAAAACGAAGCTACTCTCAATTAACCATCATCGACAATCTCACCTACCTCCCATTAGCATGGACCAGGCTACTCCCAGAGAGTAAAACACTACGCCTCCTTGGTATCACACTTTCAGCAGACCTCAAATGGAATGACTATATCGAATCCATTGCTAAATCTGCTGCTATGAAAGTCAGTTCTCTGTGTAGAGCCCGGAAGTTTTTTCCGTCTAAATCTATCCTGCACATATATAAATCTACCATCTGCCCGTGCATTGAATACTGCTGCCATATCTGGTCGGGTGCCCCTGCTATTCTCCTCAGGCTTCTCGATAAGGTTCAGAGGAGGGTCTGTAATGTGATAGATACCGACTTGGCAGACCGCCTGCAGTCTCTCTCCCATTGGCGCGACGTGGCTTCCCTGTGTCTCTTCTATAAATACTTTCACGGCTTCTGCTCCGATGAACTTAGATCACTGGTGCCCCCTAAATACGAATTTGAACGAGATACTAGATTAGCAACTAGATCCCACCCTTTTACAGTGAAACCGATAAAATGCAACCGTAACTTCTACTCCAACAGTTTCTTTCCTCGCACTTCCCGACTGTGGAATTCTCTTCCACACGATTGCTTCCCCGACGGCTACAGGAGTTTAAATGTAAGGTCAATAGACACCTAACACACTAACCTGCTCCCATTCTATCAAACACTCTTCCCATCTGCCCAACCCTCATCCTCGGTATCCTTACTCATCTGTCACCTTCCTCCTGACATTCCCTATGTCTAACCACTCCTTCTCTTTACCTTCCCCTATGTAGCCCCATGCGCAATAGTGGCAGTGGAATGCCTTGCTTGGGGTGAGATGATTAAAAAAAAACTTACTGCTAGAATCATTTTCCTATCAACCCAACTATATAGAAAGATTAATAATTTGTCACTCTTTATGTATTTTTAATTTGGTTCCATTAAACCTGTTGATAGTTTGTTGGTTTCAGTTCTGAAATTGTTTTTCAGCAGACAAAGAAATCACACGTCTGAAATCTCAGGAATCACTGGTCAAAACAACCATAAAATCTGGTTAATTCCCAGCTTGCTAATGTGATGGCCATGCAGATGATAAACACTAGCCTAAGAAATATCTTCATCATCTACTCGTATCTGGTGATATGCTTTTGTCAAGTCCAATTTGGAGAATATTGACTGAAGTTCTAACATGAGATAATAAATATGCGGAACAGGATAGTCTGCTATCAGAATAAGCTTAAGTCTGGTTTCGAAATGAAGTGAAGCATATGATCCATATAAAGGTTGAATAATTCCAATATTAAGAATTTTCTGGAATTCCTACTCAACATATATATACATTTTTGGGGGATAATAATTGTGGGCAGGAACAGATTCTTTTATCCTAATGTGGTGTTTTGTGTAATGCTTAATTACTTAAGTACTCTTTTACTATAAGTCTGGATTTGTGAACATTTTGCTTTCTGCACTTGAAAATTGAAGGGGTTAGTTTATGTCCAGATGTGGGTTGAATTATGCTCATTTGTTTCGGTGTCTATAAGAAGCATATAGCCATTGATTTTATCCCTACAAATAACATTTTGTACTTGCTCAAATTGTAGTTCTCACAATTACAGGCTTACAATGGAAGTTTTCATTGCTGTTGCATGTTCTAATGCATTTTCTTGCATCTTTACCAAATGTGAAATGATATCAGCCTACTCCATTCTAGAGGTGTCTATTTCAGGATCTCTTTTGGCTCAAGCTCCTAGGGTGGTTGTTTCTGAACAGGGACTGATTCCTGAACATACTTTGAAGCATGAGAGAATACAACAATGTCTTTATTCCACTCATTTCAGCAATTTATTCAATGAATTTTGTTTGTTTTTGATTTTCGGTGACAAATGTTTTCATCTTCTGAGCATTTCTTTCATATATATTGTCCATATATACACCAGCTTATCACTTGGTTTAACATTTACTATCATCACTAAAATCTGTGCTATGCTACCACAGTCACTAGAGTATCTTCAACATTGAATTTTCTCTCAAGTAACTCTTCATATATCGCAGGAGTTGGAAAGAGATCTTGTGAACAATTTTTATGTTGTTAAAAATTATTGAAGTATAGTTTGCTCACTCTCCTCATCCTCTTGATTATTACTGCTTTGTGAGGGTTAATTTCTGGGATGCCCACCAAAATATTTCCGATATCATCTGTGATACTATGGATACCCATGTTTAGGGGAAAAGAGGTAGTTTTATCTCAATCTCAAATGTTTCTATTTGATAGATCAGCAGATGGTTTTTTTTTAAGTTCAGTCTTCTAAGTGGCATCCACTTTGACGGAAGAGGAACGGGGGAAGTAAACAAGTTTTTATTTTAGAAATCAAGTGACAACAAAATTGAAAATTAAGTGGGAGCATATTTGATATTAACTGTCATGCTTGAGATTTCAATCAGTTCTGGTTCACTGCCGGCAGGAAACGAGCTTGTCTGTCATGTGCTTCTTGTACCATCCATTTCTATTGCCAACCACAACCATGGTTAGTAAATGGTTGAGGAAAGAGCAGATATCCCACATATCACCTACCCACCCATCCAGATGAAGACCTGAAAAAAATATGGGGAACAGGATTTGTATTCTTATTTCTTGACATGCCATTTTTCATTTTGTTACCTTGTGAGCATGCAACTGGCACTTCTGTGCATGCTGTGTTCAAGAATAAAAATGCAGCTAGGGGTAATGGAAATCTTAGTTTTGTTGTGTGTTTACATCTAATACCTTGACAAAGGATGATTTCAACCCAAGGAGAAATCCAGAATTCACATGCACAGAAATGGAAGACAAATGT
The DNA here is from genome assembly GCA_037127315.1 of Ascarosepion bandense. NCBI lineage: Eukaryota > Metazoa > Mollusca > Cephalopoda > Sepiida > Sepiidae > Ascarosepion > Ascarosepion bandense. The sequence continues at coordinate 1,089,541 of JBBBDQ010000743.1, read as the reverse complement.
AGCCATGCTGTGACAAAGAACAAAAAAGGAAAGGCTCAGTAAATTAATTAAGGCTCAGGAACACACGTGGAACAAAGGCAGCCCTAAATATTTAAAAAAAAAATAAAAGGAATACGCATATATAATTGACAGAAGGAAAGAAAAGGACCATACCCTGACTATGCATAGATAAAAAAATGGAAAACTGTCAATGTGAAAAAGTGTCAATAAAATCCAGCCAACAACAACTAGATGGAAAAAAAGAAAGAAGACTAAAAAGACGTACTAAAACTAGGTACTACCAAAATGGATATTAATTTATTTTTTTTTTTAATGAAAGCAAAAAATGGCTACCCATCCCCATTTTTTTTTAAATTGCCAAAAATCAGAATTAGATAGATGTTTCAGTGAATAGGTTATTTTATTAGAAAATTGAATATATTTATGGAGTCTGTTAAATCCAACTTTTCGATATCTATTGTGTACATTTTTATTTTTTACAGATACATTAAAAATAAACCCTAAAGATGTTATTTCAATAAAAGATGTGGATATACATAAAATTTGTCACAAATCTTAGCAAGAATAAATCAATAAAAAAAAAAAGTAAAAAAAATAAATTTTTCTGTAGTTGGTGCTTGCATAATTTAATAAAACGTTATTTTGTTTCACATTAAGACAGGGAAAAAATCTATACTAAATTTTTTTTTAAAAGAGTAAATTTTCCATGTGATTTTGAAATTCATTCCTTTACTGTTCATAAGGACAGTGTGTTTTTTTTTATTATTAAATAATGAAATCAAAAACTGAAAAGTTTAATGCCATTTTCAACATTTTTAAAAGAATTTTATATATATATATATTTTTTTATTTTTATTTTTGCAACTATTACATTCTTTTTAGTATGAATGTGTTTTGTTTTTGTTTATTTTGTTTCTTTTTTAATCATTTCAGCCCCAAGCAAGGCTCTGCTACTAGTGCGCACACTGTTACAGTGAGAGAAAAAACAGGATACAGGGAATATTAAATAAAGGATTAAAGATATATGAGATTGAGGGAGATAGATGGTAATTGACGTTACATTTAAACTTTTGGAAATTGTAACTATCAGAGAAGCAAGTAAACAGAAAGGAGTTCCACAGGTGGAAATTTCAAGAAAAGAAACTGTTAGAGTAGAAGAGGAAGTTAAACTATTGAACTAGTTCTATGGTAAAAGGGTGGGACCTAGATCCCCCTCTAATAGCATGCATAAATTCATGTGGTCAGAGAACCAGTTGCGAGTGAAAAAAAAAGTGGGGGGTTAGTTATAAGTTGAATGTATGGTTTTATCTTTGATAAAACTAGTTATATTTTCATGCAGCAGATGAGATCATGAAAATTTATACCTGAAATAGTAGAGGTAACAGTGAGTGCTGATAATAGGTACATGGTGAGTATAAGAAAGATGTGAGCCATGACTATTAAAGAAAAAAGTTTATCAATGTTTTATTATTATGTACCAGAAAGGTGGATTTACGATGTCACCATTGTTTTTAACAGCTTGTGAGGTTGAGTGGGTGTTTGCACTGTCAAAGAAAATCTGGGCTGTTCGAAGAAATGGATGAACAAAAAAATTTTAATCTATCAGAAACTTTTTATATAAGATGTTTTCAGGATACATCCTTAAATAGTGAATTTAGTTATGTTATTCAAATCATAAAAAGAAGAAATGAATGGTAAAGTGTTCTTCATTGTTGAGTAAGTGAAGTGCCTAGGCCGAAGATGGTGAGCATTTATGGTTGCCAGTTCATGCTTGACACTTTAAAAATTTTCATAAACATAAATAGGTCGCTTATATAATTAACAATATTTTTTTTAATGATAAACTTGTTGCTGTATCTTAATTGCTAATGTTTTAATTCAAGGTTCATATTTTGTCTTCAGCTTAACAAATGCAATATTCCTGGTCATTAATTTTATATATTTCATATGTATAAGAGCCAAAAAGGATTGATTGCAAAAGAGTTAAGCACAGAATGACATTCTGCAAGAACTGAGGTTCTCAGCTTTGCTTTCTAAGGGTTTATTTTCTTTTGTTAGGCTAATGATTTTACTTCCTTTTCTTGTAACTTCAGTTTAAGGTCAACAAATTCTGTTTTCCACACTGCACTTTTTTGGAAGTCTACTAATTCTATTTTCAAGTTATTTAAATCAAGCCAATCAAATATGAATAGAATAAGATCCTGAAATTGAATAATATGAGAAAATTAGATTAATCATAAGTTGGCATCTAGTTCAAGGAATTGAGAAAATCTCTTATAGCATTCTTAACTATTGACAAATATTTTTTTTAGCTCTTTCTTTTACGTCAGTTGAAAAAATTGAAATTTAGAAGTGCTTCTTTAATACTGGGAAATATTTCAGCTTGTTCTTTCCTGGATCTCTAAAATATTTCTAATTTTCTTTAATGCTTTAATTTGCCCAAACACTGATGACACAAAACTTCCATTACTTTGCAATTTTTTATTTAAGTTCTTGTAATCTGTAAAAATATTTTGTCACTCAACCATTTAATATCAGTCAGTTCTGGACAGTAATTTCATTTTTCACTAAAGAACACTTTTATTTCTTCTAGCAACCCCACAAATCGATTTAACACTTCACTACATCTTACTCATGTACAACAATGTTAGATGGTTAACTCAGAAAATTGACTTCATTCAATATCTTAGAGAACTGACATTTGTTAAGTGCATAAGCAGCTACAAAATTCACAATTTTTCGTTACAAGGAACATGACATTTTCTTGTCATTTCAAACTGGTTTTTGCTACAGAGATTCTTGATGCAAAATGTAAATGAAATTCAACTAAATTGCAGTTTATTGCTTGTTTCATGAATTGCATAAATCCATCATTTTTCTAATCGTGTTTGAAGCTCTGTGTCGTCACAGATACAATATTTATGCCAAGTTCAATAAATTCCTTCTTCAATTCATCCATAATGTTACCCACTATTTTTCTTTAAAGTGTCATCAATTCAATTAGCTCTTATTCATTATATTTCCAGAAGAAAATCTTGCAACAACTGCTAAATAATATAATGTGTGTATTTTCATCCAAACAAATTGAAAAGATACCTGCTATTTTCATATCTACTCTAAGTTGATCAGTTACATCTTTGTCTACAGCAATTATTCTTTGACTGAATTTCTAAACTTTTTTTAATAGCTACCTTCAGAGAGTAGTTTCCCATGATTCTCAAGAGTGGAGGATAACAGAAAACTGACTCCAGAAATAATATTCTTTTTCTGTGGCCATTCTTATAGGTTATTTTACAGTCTAAGATGAAATGTCACAAATTTTAAATTATCTGAGCAGATACTAAAAAATAGATGAAACTACAACCAAAAAAATCTGATTGACAGCTTCATATTTCATGATGTCATCTCCTTACAAGTCACTAAAAAATTGATAGTGGTTCACTTTGTGATCTGCGGGTCAATTGTTTGCTATTTCTGGTCTAGGCTATGCATTGTCTTTTAGGAGAGATCTGCCTCGTTTCTCATTAGCAATATTACTTGAAAAGGGCTAATATCTTGAATTTTTCACTACACATACTCTCATCTTTTTTATGTATGCTTATAATGTTGAGAAAGAGTTGCTACTAACTTTTTAATGTATATGGACCTGATTAAAGAATGTGTATCAGCTGCTATAGGTTACACTTAGGGTTACATGTTATGTAAAGAGGAAAGGAGTAAAGGTAGGATGATAGGTAGAGTGAAACCTGAGGGTTTGAACTGAGGATAGAAGATATATAAACATTAACCCTATCATTAAACATAATTTAAACACAAAACCTAAGATCAGATTTTGAATTAGGGCTATACAATCGGTGAATATTAACCATATATTAAATGTTATCAAAATATGTTAGTTAAAGAGTACAACTAGGTTACAGTTAGTGTTATATATTAGGTAAAGAGAAACTCTAGGGTTAAATTTAGCATTCCATGTACTCATAGGCAAATGTTTGAGGTTACTCTCTGAATTTCAAAAAGTCACCTAAACATTGAAGGTTGTTTTTTTTTTTTTTTTTTTTTTTTTTCAAAAAATTAATTAATTACCTCACATCAGGCCAAAAAGACTTTCTCTTCCATTTTATCACATATTTAATCATAATAGTACATAATCTTTGTCCATCTAAGATCCATATCGGAATCAATCACTTACCAGGACATTGTCAAGAAACCTTCCCTCTAGTTTGCCACTCCCTCTCTACCTTTTTAACCATACTTGTGGCAGGTAAAATTGTTTTGAGGGAGGCATGACCAGATGAGCCCCAATGGTCAATTATTTTGTCCTTACTTTAGTTAGACATATTTCAAGCATCACAGGAGTTGAAAATTCAGCTAGTGTGGCTTCTTGGTTGGGTTGGGACAGAGCCTCAGATGCCTTCTCTGGGCAGGAAGTGGCAATGGGAACATGTTGGTCTCCTGCCAGTTGTGATAGCCAGTAGCTTTCTCCCTTCAACATGTAAAAACTTGAGAATGGAGGTGAAATTTTATAATTAAGTGTAGATTTCCATTTAGAATAGGTCTCTTCATTCAACTGATCTTTTGATTTGTTTTCTGCTTCCGTTTTATAGTCTATTATATGGTTTGGAACTTCTGGGCTTTCTTTTTGTGAAAGAAGAGGGTTTTTTAAATTTTTGATAGCCATGAGTCAACCATCTTAAAAGATGAGTCGGCTTCTATTTTTGTGGTGATTTTAATGTCAAGAGGTTTAAGCATTCTAATGTTACTGATGTTGCAGGGATTTCAGAGTGTCATTGACAATTACTATCAAACCATACTCTCTGTGCTTGGAATAATGGAAAATCTTTGTACTTTCTTACTCCCACCAAGAAACATAAAAACTTAAGAGCACTTAAAAAAATTTTTTTTAAATTTATTACATTTTCTTTGTTTTGCATATTTAACAAAATATATATGTATATATTTCAATTTTTCTGCTGCTCATCTCTTAGTAAAAAAGTAGATTTTCCTATTCCTTTCCCTAATAATTCTGATCAACATGCTTATTTAATTGATTTTTTCCTTACCTCCTCTCCAAGCTCTTGTTGAGCATCACAAATCTGTCTTCAAATGACACTATAATACCTGTTAATATTTCTTTTGAGTCATCTATTAGACAGGAACCTCTTTCTGTTATCAACATGCTGATTAGGATTCATTTTGTGATTTTCTTCGAGACACCTCTTGGATTGATGATTTTCTAGCGCCACCTAGAAGTCGCACAAGATCAAAAGTATGGGGTTACCTAGTGAGAACCGAGTTCACTACTCAGTTGTAATAAATTCTAGCGAGACAAGCTTGCTAATGTTATGGATATAGATAACCACGCACATATACATTGAGATTGGTCTCCACATGGTAACAAGGAGATGGTCACATGGGAACCTAAAGTCAGTTTTAGCAGGTCAAGGTTGGTTGATCCCAGATACCCTTAGTAACAAATGTCTAGACAGGAAATTGACAGAGGTTAGACATGAGGTCATGAAGCAGCAGGAGCTAGAATCCATGCCAAAAGACAATTCACTTGGAAAACAGAGATTGGAAATTAGTTGCAGATCAGATCTTGGGTTAGCGAGTTACAATAACTTATAAATGAAAAGGAAAATGCATTTGAGATAATTGCATAATTTGACCAATTCATCTTAAGCAAATCCAGATAAGAAAAACGAACTTATAAATTCTTATTCAAAAAGACACCACCGAATCATTTATCAAGGAAGAAGAAAAGATAGCGACAAAGAGAAGATAAAAGAAGAAACTGTAATGTTATTTGTATGCTGATTCTTATTTGTTAAAAGAACAAGAAAAAAGTCGAAGCCGAATCATTTTTCAAAGAAGGAAAGATAGTGACGAAGAGAAGAAACTGTAATGTTACTTATATGCTGATTCTTATTTGTTAAAAGAAGGCGGAGCCTAGTGGTTTATCAAGAAAAGAAAGAAAGATAGCAACGCAGAGAAGTAACGTGTGAATGAAGAGATATCGAAGAGAACAAACTGCAAAATTGTTTGAGTGCAGAAAATATGATGCTTGTTTGAAGAAAGAAATAAAGAAGAGTGCGAATATTTCACATTGTATGGTGAAAAACGACAGCCAACGGAAATAAAATAGAGACAGGCACAGATACATACATTTCAAGTGGACCATGTTGGAGTCCGAAGTTATATAAATAAAGAGGAAAGAAAAGAAAAGACAGTAAAATAAGAGAGAAGGAACTGACATAAAGATAAGTTATTATATTCTTAGGCCCATGTTAGAACATGCATACACTTCCATGAATATTATGTTACCACAAACATCATACCACATGTTCTGATAATTATATGGTTCTCCCCATTTTGTGTTAATATCTTGCATTCGTGTTCGCCTGTATTCATTCATATTTGTTGATATTTGTCGTAAATTGTTATTTCGACTGAGTTGGGTATCCGAATATAAGTTTTAAGGTTCAGGTCATTGGACACTCTTATTCATACTCAGATATTTTTTTTATTTTAATACCGTGTTACTTATTAAAACTTTATATCAAAAATCATTTTGCCTTGTCGTTCATCCTTGAATTGTTGGTCAGCGCATGTGTTGATATTGAATCAGACCCAGGAAGATTACAGTTCGATTATATCAATCAAACAGTGATCTCATTTTCTTATTTTTGTTTATCATTGTCCATTTGTCATGATCTAGGAGAGATCTGTCCATAGATGTGGAAATGTAAATATTCCCGAATCGACGTGTAATCATTTTAATGGTTATCATCGAGGCAGGCTTATGACAAATGGGGTCCTCGTCCGGGATTTATATCCAATGCTTTTTAAACAAGTGGGGGCTCATGCCATAAATTATTTTAACACTTCGTAAACTAAGATAACACTATTGCTGACCGCAACAAGGTGAACAAGTAGAATAAGAGACGAAATGGAGAATGTGGAAGAATTCATGAAAGAGCCCACCCTGGGAAAACTAAAACAACTAAAGAAAGACGAAGTATACGAAATTGGGGAAAGGCTGAAATTGAGTGTTAAAAGATCTATGAGAAAGATGGAGATAATAAGAATAATAACAGAACACAAGGTGGATAATAATGAATTTGAAGAAAAGGCGCTTGAAGAATTTCCGAGGGAAGAAGCAGGATTATCGAACACTCAAGTAGAGCTTGAGAAGGCAAAAATATTAGCTAAGGCTGAAATAGAAAAGGCACGTATCGAACAGGAGACGAGATTAAGGGAATTGGAAATTAGGCAGGCGAACGAAGAGAAAAATTTTGAAATTACAAAGTAAATACACACCTTTTGCCTAAGTTCGTGGAAAGAGAAGTGGAAGAATATATGAAAAGACTGCGATATGTTGGCCGAAACAACATTGGGCAATGTTATTGCAAGCGATGTTAACGGGTAAAGCACAAAAGAAATATACGACGTTGTCAACCGAGGAATGTGCCGATTACGAAATCGTAAAGGCCACGATATTAAAAGCATATGAACTCGTGCCAGAGGCCTACAGGCAGAAGTTTAGGAGCTACAAAAAATTTGAGAGCCAAACATACGTGGAATATGTTAGGCAGAAGGAGATATATTTGGATAGATGGTGTCGAGCAAAGAAAGTAATCGAGGGTTACGATGACTTGAAAAATTTAGTATTGACAGAAGATTTCCATAATAACCTGCCGGAGAAATTATCTAAATGAAAAGAAGATGGAGTCCTGTCACGACTTAGCTACGTTAGCAGATGAATACAATATTACTCATAAGAAAACTCGTTCAAAGAATAGTATGCCCACAATACACAACGCAATTCAGGCACGCGGGAACGAAGAACCTAAGCGCATCGGAACGCAAATAGGGGCAGAGAGATGAACCTCAGCCGGACGAGAAATACCGCCAATAATTTGCTACAAATGCAGAAAGCCTGGACATATTGCTACGAACTGTGGAAACCGTGCGAATATAGCAGTAAACGCAAAACCCCAAGAGGCGGCAGTCGTGAAAAAGTTAGACAAGTGTTACTGGCCATACACCACAAACGGTCAAATTTTTGCTAGAAATGGAAGGAATGTGAAAACCATAAAAATGTTAAGAGATACGGGAGTCTCCCAATCGTTGGCAAAACGACAGGATGTGCTAGAAAACATGAGGTGCAAGACCGGGAAAATAATGACAGTGATTGGTATAGGAGGAAAATCTATAAGGACGGAGATATGAAAAATTAAACTCAGGTCCAAGTGGAGAACTGGAGAAATAGAAGTCGGGCTGCTAGATTCACTTCCCATGAAGGAGATTTCAGTGATAATAGGAAATGATATAAGTGAAGAACGGGTGAATAAGGAAATTAAAAATGTATCAGCACATCAGGGGAAGAGGCAGTACTGTAACTCAGAAGACGGTAGAAGGAAAATCGCCGCAGCGATTACACGACAGACAGAGAAAAGGCTTTATGAAAAGGAGAAAAATAGAAAGGCGATATAACCATAAATAAAAGAACCAGTACAAGAGATGAAACGGGAAAACATGGACGAACAGAGACATGTCCCAAATTGAACATACCTAAAGAAAAGTTAATGCGGGAACAGGAGGCCAAAGATGAAAAAAGGAAACTGCATTCGTTAATCAGCACAAGTATCTATTAACTATAATGTGCACTTCAACTAGATACCCTGAAGCGATTCCCTTAAGAAATATATCAGCAAGGAAAATAATGGATGCGTTAGTAAATTTCTTCACAAGAATGGGCCTACAGAAGGTAATACAAACGGATCAAGGATCCAATTTTACATCGAGTTTCTTGAAAAGGGTCACAAATCAGTTGAGAGTTACCCATATTAAGTCAAGCGCATATCACTCACAATCTCAGGGAGCGCTAGAGCGATTTCATGCAACATTAAAAACTATGTTGAGAACCTATTGTATGGAGAACCAGGAAGATTGGGATCAGGGAGTACCTTTTGTACTATTCGCAATGCGTGATGCGGTTCAGGAATCTACAGGATTCACTCCGTTTGAAATAATTTTGGGGCATCAAATGAGAGGACCACTCAAGTTGTTACAGGAACAGTGGATGTTAGATCAACCTGTGCATGATGATATGCATGCGTATGTAACGGGCATGAGATAGAAATTGAAAGCTGCGCAAGAACTGGCGAAAAAACACTTGCAAAGTAAGCAAACGAATATAAAAGAACAATATGATAAAAAGACTGTAAATAGGCAATTCCAAAAGGATGATGAAGTACTTATAATGCTGCCTTTGAACGGCCAACCATTTAAAGCAAAGTATCAAGGACCGTTCAAAGTATTGAAAAAAGCTGAGCAATGTGAATTATCTCATACACATGCCTAGTAGAAGAAAAGATAAAATGGCATGCCATATTAACATGTTAAAAAGATTTTGTAGGAGGGAGGGAAGACAAACAGTAACGCTAGTGAATGAACAAGAAAGATGGAAAGTGAAAAGCCATGAAGAAGTTAGTCACAGGATGGAAAAGGACCAGCCTCTGAAGTTAGAGAATTCCAAAATATTAAGGAATTTGGAAGAAAAATTGGCTCATTTGACGGGTGAGGTAAAGAGTAAACTGTGACACGATAACTAGGCGTATATTAAGGTGGATTTGTAAAATATGTATTATAATAGATTAAGAATAGAAAATGGTTAAGAATAGAAAAATAGTTTAAAAACGTGTTTCGTTTAACAAAAGTACAAAGTGAAAAATAAAGAAAAGAAAAAATAAATAAATAAACACTTTTTCTTTTATAAGTAAATTTGCGGAAGAGAAAAGGGCATCATCAGATTACTGCTAAATCCTACCAGTCTTCCAATAAAATGTTTGATTAAGTGATTTGATGTGATAAAAGATAAACGTTTAGGAAATAGATTTTAGGGGACCAGGTCAAAAACTGTCTTTACTGTATCTTGACCACACATTAAGAAAATAAAAAAAGATAATAGAATTTTCCCTTTCTCCAGACAATAAAAAACGCCTGGTTACGGGTAAAGTGTCAGGGCTATAAAAACATCCGACGGCCTTCACACGAAGCTTCATTATGATAAAAAACATCCTGGAAAATACGTCGGAGGCTGAGTGCAGACGGGATGTCTGTGGGACGTTTACACATCCAAGGAAGCAAAATTTAAGTACCTTAAAATTTTGGATTTACAGTCACCAATGCTTATCTTTTGTTTTAAGCCTGTGGTCTAGTGCACTTCCGATTATTTCAATATAAATACAAGTGATTTTTCCGAGTCGATCAGTTCAGCCGAGCGTGTGCTTGAAGTAGCTACGTGTGTCATGCACACTGAAGAAGGGAAACTCCATTCGTTTGAGTCGGTCGGTTTGGCATTTGATCTTCATTAATTAGAGTTAGAGCTGAGTGTCACATCGCCTGCCCCAACTGCAAGACTAACTCTGAACAAAATAAAGCATCGATTAAACTCATTCAAGTTGTGGAAGTTCGTTCCTTCAATAGTTTATCTTGTACCCCCAGCTTGAGACTTTGACTTTTTCAACAAATCCCTGGCAACATTACAGCGTGGAGAACGGCCGCCGGAGAAATTGTTCAGGCTTTCATCTGGGGTGTTACAAAACTGACAACCCTAATAAACAAATATCGGGACATATTTTCAGATACACCCCAGCAGACTAACTCTGCAGTTCATGACATAATATTGACTTCGGAGCAACCGATCAAACAGCATCCGTATCGATTGAATCCTAGAAAGTTGGAAGTCATGAGAGAAGAAATTAAGTATATGTTGAAACATGGAATTATCGAACTGAGCCAAAACGAATGGGTGTCACCTTGTGTACTAGTTGACAAGCCAGATGGAACGGTAAGGTTTTGCACTGATTATAGAAAGGTAAATAACGTCACTAAATCAGATGCATACCCGATCTCCAGAATGGAAGATTGTATTGACAGAATTGGTCAAGCAAAATATATTACCAAGTTAGATATGCTGAAGGGATATTGGGCCTTATCGTTAACTGATAGAGCAAAGGAAATATCGGCATTTGTAACGCCGGATAGAGCATATAAATATGAAGTTATGCCATTTAGTATGAGGAACTCACAGGCCACGTTTGTACGTCTAATGAAAAGATGTTTGTCCGACATTCCAGGGGTCGATGCATATATCAATGATGTCGTGATTTACAGTAATACCGAAAGTGAACATACAGATACGGTACAGAAGGTATTTGAGAAATTAAAAGAGGCAGGACTGACAGTCAATCTTAGCAAAAGCGAGTTTTGTAATACCAGAGTTAAGTATTTAGGACATGTGATTGAACAGGGAAAAATTAAGCCAATAGAGGCGAAGACTGCAGCTATTGTAAACTTTCCGCGTCCCCCAAACAGCCGAAGTCTGAGAAAATTTTTAGGAATAGCAAATTATCATCGGTGGTACTGTAGAAACCAAGCCGATATTGTTACACCACTAACACATTTACTAGGAAAGGGGCATAAATTTATATGGCGTGAAATTGCCTTCGAAACCATTAAAATCAAACGCAGTACTAAAAGCCCCAGATTTCAAGAAGCCATTTCAGATGCACGTAGATGCCAATGACGTAGGAATTGGAGCAGTATTAATGCAAGAAAATGAAAATAGGGAAGTACATCCTGTAAGCTTTTATTCTAAAAAGCTGAATCGATTCCAAAAGTTCTATTCGAGGATAGAAAAGGAAGCCCTAGCATTAATATTAGCGGTGCTACACTTTGAGATTTATATCACAAATTCTCTTTCTCCCACGGTTGTTTATACCGATCATAATCCCCTGACATGTATGGATCACATGAAAAACAAAAACAAAAGATTGCAAAATTGGAGCCTGATACAGGAGTTCAGCCTTCAAATAAAACATATTGCCGGATCGGCAAGCAAAATAGCCGATACCCTGTCGAGATATTGAAAAAACAGGGAGGGGGGCGAGTGCAGACATTAACTATAATTTGGGGGAGAATTAAACAGAGAAATGTGTACTTAATGAAACTGAAAAGAAAACATGCGTACATTCTGTTAGAGTTGTAAGAACAATGTGTATATCCTGGTGAAATTTAAGAAAAGAAAATATGTATGCTTTGATGAAACTGAAGAAAGAAAAAATAATATCCATGTATATTCTTCTTGTATAGCAGAGATACAGAATGTATATGTTCTAGCCATACTGTGTGCATTTTATTAAAACTGAAAAAAAGAAAATGTGTATATTGTGATAAAGCTGTAAAAAGATTTTATGTATAGTTTTGTCATGTAAAAAAAAAAGAAAGAGAGAATACGTATTGATAAGAAAATCTTAAAATAAAAGAGGTGATAAACAATTGTGCATGCAGAGATTTTTTAAGGTATGGTGAAAAAAGTTTTTCTTTTTTTTTTTTCGTTTACGTTGGGAGGTGTTACGGATACAGATAGCCACACACACACACACACACACACACACACACACACACACACACACACACACCTACACACATATATTGAGATTGGTCTCCGCGTGGTAACAAGGAGATGGTCACATGGGAACCTAAAGTCAGTTTTTGGGTAGCAGGTCAAGGTTGGTCGACCCAGACACCCTTAGTAACAAATGTCTACATAGGAAATAGACAGAGGCTAGACATGAGGTTGTGAAGCAACAGGAGCTAGAACCGCGCCAAAGACAAGTCACATGGAAAGCAGAGATTGGAAATTAGTTGCAGATCAGATCTTGGGTTAGCAAGTCACGATTGCTGAGCGCCGATAACTTATAAATGAAAAGGAAAATGCATTTGAGATAATGGCGTAATTTGGCCAATTCGTCTTAAGCAACTCTGGATAAGAAAAACGAATTTTTAAATTCTTATTCGTTAAAAGAAGACAACGCCGAGACGTTTATGAAGGAAGAAGGAAAGATAGCGACGAAGGGAAGATAAAAGAAGAAACTGTAATGTTATTTGTATGCTGATTCTTATTTGTTCAAAGAACAAGAAAGAAGACGAAGCCGAATCGTTTTTCAAAGAAGGTAGCGACGAAGAGAAGAAACTGTAATATTATTTGTATGCTGATTCTTATTTGTTAAGAGAAAGAAGGCGAAGCCGAGTTGTTTGTCAAGAAAAGAAAGATAGCGACGCAGAGAAGTAACGTGTGAACGAAGAGATATTGAAGAGAAGAAACCGCAGAATTGTTTGAGTGCAGAAAATACGACGCTTGTTTGAAGAAAGAAATAACGAAGAGTGCGACTATTTCACATTGTTTGTATGCTGAAAATATGACAGCCAACTGAAAGAAAATAGAGACAGTCAAAGATACATACATTTCAAGTGGACCGTGTTGGAGTCCAAAGTTATATAAATAAAGAGGAAGAAAGAAAAGAAAGGACAGTAAAATAAGAGAGAAGGAACTGACATAAAGATAAGTTATTATATTCTTAGGCCCATGTTAGAATAAGCATACACTTCCACAAATATTATGTTACCACAAACATCATGCCACATGTTCTCATAATTATATGGTTCTCCCTATTTTATTTTGTGTTAATCTCTTGCATTTGTGTTCACCTGGATTCATTCATATTCGTTGATATTTGTCGTAAATTGTTATTTCGACTGAGTTGGATATCCTAATATAAGTTTTGAGGTTCAGGTCATTGGACACTCTTATTCATACTCATATATATTTTTTTATTTTAATACCGTGTTACTTATTAAAACTTTATATCAAAAATCATTTTGCCTTGTCGTTCATCCTTGAATTGTTGGTCAGCGCATGTGTTGATAAGTTGATATTGAAGCAAACCTGGGAAGCTTACAGTTCGATTATATCAATCGAACAGTGATCTCATTTTCTTATTTTTGTTTATCATTGTCCATTTGTCATGATATAGGAGAGATAACCCCTATGTGTCCATAGATGTAGAAATATAAATATTTCCTAATCGATCTGTAATGGTTATCGTCGAGGCAGGCATATGACATAATGATAAAGAAAGACTTATTAATGCAGACGGCTATCGGAAAGATTAACACGCATCCCTTAGTTTTACAGGTAACTGGAGCTAGTGTTGTTCAAACAGTTTACTTGTAATGTTCATCATGCCCTGTTTCACACACACACAAAATAATTACTGGTTAGATGGCGTTATTTTGCAAACATAATCATAATCTAATGGTAATGATGTTGCGCAGTTGGCTATCAAAATGTTAAACATGGATCTCTGGTTCACAGGTAATTGCAGATGGTGTTGTTGAAACAATATACATTTAAGATCATCATAGCGAACAGCACTATTTCATAAAAATACGATTTACTAGATGAGGTTATTTTTTAAATGGAATGAAAATGTAATAGTAATGATGAAGACTAGCCTGTTTTACAAAACTAAGATATGACTTTTTTCCAGATTTGAAGTTATTATTCAAACGTAATCAAATTTAATAGTAATTTTGAAGACATAATTTGTGCAGTTCGCTATCAGAATGTTAAACATGAATGTCTCGGGTTTATAGGCAACTGTATCTGTTGTTCAAACAGTTTATATGTAAGTTCCTTATAGCGAACTTCCCTGTTTCACAAAAATAAGAAATTACTGTTTTACAGACAAGAAAAGGTTATTTTACAAACGCAGTTACAATTTCATAGTAATTATGAAGACATAATTTGTGCCCTCGGCTATCAGAATGTTTAACATGGATTTCTCAGGTACACAGAAAACTGAAGCAGGAGTTGATAAAACAAATTACCTGTATGATCATCATTGCGTACTACCCTGTTTCACAAAAATAAGAAATTTCATTTTTACAGACTAGATGAGTTTATTTTCCAAACGGAATCAAAATTTAATAGAAATGATCAAAACATACTTTGTGCAGTCGGTTATCAGAATGTTTAACATGTAACTCTCAGGTTCACAGGCAACTGCAGCGGGAGTTGATGAAACAGATGTATGATCAAGATTGTGTAACTCCCCTGTTTCGCATAATAAGAAATTACTTTTACAGACTATATAAGCTTATTTTGTAAAAGGAATCAAAATGAAACAGAAATTATGAAGTCATACTTTGTGTAGTCTGCTATCAGAATGTTTTGTAGTGAACAAAACAAGATCTAGATTTAAAATTAAAATGCTTGATTTTGTTAGAAATTAAAAACACTTGAATTTACAAACTTTGCTTAGCACACACGCAAAAGCAGATCCAAGGCAATACTCGAGAAATTTCTTCTATATTTCACACCTTGATGCGAAATGTTTTTCGGCCAATAGAAAGCCAGGAAACATCTGAAAACAAAAATTCAAATAATCTTCAATTCTCTGAAACAAATTCTTTTACGGACCTTTTCGCGAGCCGTTGCGAAGCTCGCTCATCGTCCAATGGAAAGGCCGGAATCACATCCGTGAGTGAATTCCAAATGACTTTTTCAAGCCCCACAAGCTGAATAAAAGACGAGCAAGTTTGCCTGTCACCAGAGAGAAAAGAGCAAGCATATTAAATAATGATCACTTAACGTTTCAAGCGATTGTTATTATCTCTATCTTTTTCTTCCTCACCTCTTTCTTTTCTCGCGGTTCACCCACCTGCCTCTTCATATATTTGATAAACGAACGGAACACTTTAAGACTGAGCGATTACTTCAAAGACATTCCGACCCAACGATAAAGCGCATACATACATACATACGTTCCTGCCTACGTACAAATTCTTACAAGGACTATGAACATTTTAACCACCTTCTATCAACCAAAATACATATTAATTTTATTTGTACAAAAAACCTTCATTGATTTTTATGTATATAAATTTTGTTGTTTCAATTTACAATTTTGATTTTCTTATTTTATACCCCTCTTATGGTGGACTATTTAACTAACAAGGCTGAATCAATCTAATCTGTTTCAACACAGATATATGACAATATTTAACATAGCGTATGGACAAAAGATGGTTAAATGAAAATCATTTTATTTTTTTTTTACAGACGAAAAAGAGTTGACTAAAACAATTTTAATTTTTATGGACGAAAAAGGATTAGAGAAAACAATTTTATTTTATTTGGACGAGAAAGGGTTAAAGAACACGATGGTTTTTTTTTTCTTGTCGGAAAGAGATTTGTTTTCCCAAGATTGCAAACTGGTTAAAAATAGAAATGAAATAAAATCTCACAATATGATTATTATTACCCAGCGAAACATATCTGGGCTATTGGAGGTCAAATGTCAAGTGGCCTTGTTGAAAGAAGTAAAACAGACTAATATTGCGTGCAGGCGAAAAGTATTGGAAAGAGAAATGCTACTTTTTTTATTTCCAGGTGGAACTCGGCGAAATACAGCCGAGATAATTAGAAGTCAAATGTCAAAACTACCTTGTTGAAATAAGTGTAACAGACCAGCATTCAGTTAAGTGCCATACGTGATACACAATTAGGCAATCATGTCTAGAAAGTGATGACTGGGCAGAAGATTATCCTGCAGTAGGTTACCATTACTTTCTGCAGTAGACTGGTTGCCAGCCAAGGCTATAGAACACAATCTGTCCTGTTATTTAACCCATAAGTGGAGGAAAGATATATTTTGTGTGGCTGGCTATCAGAATTTTAAACATGGATCTTTCAGATTTACAGGTGGGAATTGCTACATGTATGATCATCATTGCGTACTGCCCTGTTTCACAAAAATAAGAAGTTATTTTTACAGACTAGATGAGTTTCTTTTGCATGCGGAATCCCAATTTAATAGAAATGATCACAACATGCTTTGTGCACTCAGCTATCAGATGTTTGACATGGTCCTCTTTGATACACAAGCAACTGCAACTGGTGTTGCTCAAACTGTTTACATGTAAGTTCATCATAGTGAACTGTTCTGTTTCACAAAAATAAGAAATTACTGTTTCACAGAGGAGAAAAGGTTATTTTGCAAGACTATTTTTTGCAGACGGAATCAAGATTTAATAGTAATGATGAAGACAAAGACAGTGAACTCACAATGACTAAGTTACCAAATCCACAAACCAATGCTTTAAAACATATTGTCCTGTGTTTCAATTCTGAACCTAGAACTTGGTATCTTAAACATTATTATGTTATTATTTTCACACAGAAAAGATCCTCAAGCATTGAGCTTTTCTCATATGAAGGTTTTTCTGTTGTGAGACATTATTCTCATATGTTCCCAGTGTGGTTTGGGTTTAGGTAATTTTTTTTCCACACTATACACGTGATCTTCAGTCACTCTCATTTGGCTTTGTTGATGAGATATATGTGATGTTGGTTTCACCTAATGGTATTGCCTTTTCCAAGGTGACATTGTATGAACTGAGCTTGTTTGTACTTGTTCTGGCCTTTGTGTAGAAGTCTCTTGCACCTCAGTTGCAATAGGTCTGGCATGTGCATAGTCCTCAAAGGTTTTATTTTTTCATGCTGAGTATCTCTGATCTTTACTTATAGATTCACTTTTATCCTTTTGTTATACAGTAACTCCAGTGGGCTTCATAGTTTATAGTCAATTTGGTGTTGTTCTTAGACATAGCAATGAAGACAACTGGTTCAGATAAAATCCTAATGGCTGTTCATAAGAATGTTAACCCAGTGTTATACTCAATCGTAATGAAATTATTTAACTGCTGCTTGAATAAGAAATCTTCCCAAGTCTGTGATAGATTTCAAGTGTATTCCTTGTTTTTAAAAATGTAGGTGAGTGCTCATCCCCCTCATAGTATAGACCCATCAGCCTTCTCAATGTTATTAGCAAGCTTTTTGAAGCTATAATCAACAAGTTGTTGATAATATCAATAGGAACAACTTCTTGAGTGACAAACAGTACTGGTTTTGATTGGCTGTTATCCTAACTTCTATTACTAAAAAAAAATCAATGAGGTACTAGACAATAAACACATCTCAAGAACAATTGTATTAGAAATTTCAAAGAACCTTGACAGTGTCTTGTTGCACATCCTCTGTACCTGTGAAGTCACTGTAAGGATCTTCTAAATTGTAAAGTCCTCCCTCAATATAGTTGTTCAACTGATCAATGCAGGCATTCCCCAAGGTTTGTTTCTCAGTCCAACTTTCATTCTACTTTACATAAATGATCTGCCTAAGAGTATATGATGATCATTTGTGAATATTTACGTTGATAATACAATGGCATATGGGTGCACCTCCAAAACTCTCAATGACTAGAGACTGGCAGCTGAACACTGTCTAGTCACATTTAGTTCTTTGAAAACCAAACTAGTGACATCCATCATCATTGATAAAACCCAGAACTTCCACCAATTGCAATGAGCAGGCGAGGCTTCGTGTCTTGAGCACTTACTGGGACTTAATACAAACCCAAACCTCAAGTGGAACTTGTAGATACAATCGATCATTGGAAATACTGAAAAAATGGTCAGTTTCCTGTACTACTCCAGTAAATAAATGACTGCTTCTGCTACCCTCTACTTTTACCAGTGCCAGTACTACTGCCATATATGCCCAGTCTTCACATTCCATTCCAAAAGCATTTACATTCATTAGTTCCACCACTTTTAGCATTCATGGGAAAGACTTCCCATGGCACACGCATTATAGCAAACCATCCTTATTCCCTTCGTATTCCATTGGTAAGTTCCACTCAAGAAGTTTCTTCTCACAAATCGATGCTTTGTGGAAGCAACTCCCAAGAGGATGTTTCAAGTCTAGGTTCAACGGCTATCACCCCAACATAGCCCCATAAACTATGTTTCTTACTCTGTAACTCTCTATCTCGAGTGGCTCTTGAACCTTGTACAAGGATGAACAGCATTGTAATAAAATGACATGTCTATATCTGATCTTTGGCTTCCTTTATGGTGTGTTTGTGTATTTTTTTTCAGTATGTCTGTTAGACTGGGCAGGAAGTGATATGATCAGATAAACTGTCTAAAATCATAACTGGGAGGTCATTGTTTTTCAAAATATGTTCATACATTCTGGTATCCCATGTACTTAAACCCAAGCAAGGCAATAAAGCCATGAAGATGCAAAATGTTACATTTTGTGGATGAATGGGAATTAGGAGTAATAGTCAGATGCCAACAATTCAGTTTCTCTGCCAGAAGAAAAAGGTCTGTCCCAATTACTTCCCATGATTGGAATGAGATCTTACAGATAATCATCATTTCATTTTTGTGTGTATTTTGATATTTCCAACATGTAGGCAGTTTCAATATTGTTAATTCTTGGCTAATACACACGTTTTTACTTTTAGGGTACACTTCAATGCCTTTGTGTGATTTTATTTAGAATCTCACTCCTCATATTTATGGGGATAAGTATCCTGCCTCCTTTTGATACCAGGGAATTTGCCACTATTAATTTGTCTCTGTACAGTTTGAGTGTTTGGGGTGTATTTTTTGTTTTGTCTGGTCAGCCAATAAATATCTGTTCTTTGAGTGTTGATTTAGCCATGTTATTAAGATCCTTCTTCTATTGTCACTGTGCTAACTTGTACAAACAGAATTCTCATGTCCATGTTTACAGGGTTGCAGTTGCTTTTTTTGGCAGCATTAACAATTTGTCTTCCACTAGCATCCCATTCCCAGAATGGTATATAATGGTGAGATTGCATGCTGGTATCTTCATTAGTATTCACTGTTGTCATGACAATGCTACTGATAGGTTCTTATGACTGTTAATTTCTAAGAGCTTATGATCAGAATCTATAATGTATGGTTTCCCATACAAGTATGTGTGAAATCTCTGGCATCCAAACAACACTGCTTACATCATCCCTTCAATATTTGCATATCTTTGCTGAGATGAGTGCCTTTTCCCAGTCTGTTCTGTAAATTAAACACAGAATAGGAATAAAAATGAACATTAATTTTGCATGCTGATACATTGTTTTATCAGAGAAACAAATACCAGTTTATATTTTGCAATGTTAAGCAAGAGGCAGAAGATTACAGGAAGGATAATACCTGAAAGCATCTCTCAGTTAAAAGGGAACCAAACAAATATTAAATGTAACATTTGATTAATAAAAATTATATTCTTTCAATTCTAATGAATTCAACTAAAAATCAAATATTTAAGAAAACAATATGAGATTATAACATTTATTAACTTGAATAAATATAGTATTGTAGGGAGCACTGGCTAGGCTTTTAAAATGGCCTTGTGTCAAATGTAAACAAGCCCACCATATTTAAAATAATCAGATGGTTAAACACATGATAAAAGGGTCTCATAAATGCAAATTTATTTACCAAGAAGAATGACATCGATTTTGTTGTTTTGAAATAACATTTATATTTGAAAGTTCTTCATAAAGCTTTTCTTTTGAATGTGCTCGATTTTCTTAAAGTTGGAGGAAATGGATTTATGATGAAAAGACAAATCTGATGTCACTCATGTGTGTGCAATTGTAGTAGGTGAAAGTTCATCCTGAGTATGAATGAAAGCAGAAATGATGTCTTTGTTCCTCTTTCTTTTTTGAAGATGACAAGTAATTGAGGAAAGGGAGAAATCAATTAGTGCAGTGAAATAGTGAGAGAATGCAAAAAGGACTTGTTGTCAGGCAAATGACTAGTAGCTCTCTGTAATCTTCTTTCTTGGCACTAAATGAGAATCAATGAATGCAGCACTAAAGAGAAGGTGAGAGAGTAAAAAATGCAGCTAGCCTGGGCATGGCATCAAGTAGAAGACCGGTGGCTCTCTGAAGAGAAAAGGAAAATATTATGCGGATTTAAGTGTTTGTGGAAAAAAAGGATAAGATCAATTTTTTTCCTTGCTCTTGATTGACCAATAAATAAAAGGTTGTATTTATTTTGTTTTTGCAGATGTTAACACATTGTAAAATTTAGTGAACCAACTATCTTATGAAAGGAACGTTTTTTATTAATGATTGTATATATGCTTTTTTTATTAGCTTGTGAAAAGGTATTGCTGTGTGTAAGCTCAGATATTCTGTGCAATCAAATCTTATGAAATCCAACAGTATTTTAATACTACTTAATCAGTATAGTATTATAAATTATACAGTAAGGTCTTCAGCAAAAGTAATATGCAAGAGAATAGCACAAGAGAAAATTAGTAGAAAATACACAACCAATCATTTAGTAAAGTGTGTTATATGTATTTAAGTAGGGGGTGCTCTCTGATTAAGTAGGTAATTGTGATGTTTCCTACCAGTGGTCAATTTTTGGAAGATAATACATGTGCATAGTGCACAAAATAGATCACCAATTAAAAAGAAAAATGGAGAAAGAAACTATTCACTTAAGGAGAAAGGAAAAAGAACTGTTTGAAAGGGAAAGAAAAGACATAAAATGAAAAAGAAATAAAAAAGAAGAAAATGAGATATTTGACATTAGAGATAACTACTCATTCCTTCATTCATACTTGATTGGATCCATCAGAAAATGTGGAGTTGACCATAGACATAGTAGTATCATATAAATATCTCAGTTGCTCAATGTTGCTTTCCTCATAGCCAATTTGATAGACTGTATGAAGCATTCTGCTAAACCAATAGATTGGGGATACCTCAGAGATAATGTATGGTGTTCAAAAGGAGTAAGATTCATAGTGGGGTCTATTGTCACTTATGACTCTTTCAGGGACCATGTGTTCTCCAAATATTTGTTTGGTCTGCTTAATTACTTCTTGACTTCATTTAGCCTGTGCACAAAATTAGAAAATAGTATATGTAACAACATATATGCAGAATAAACAATTTGTATATTTTTTTTTTATTTGTTGATAGAAAAAATGTCTTTATGATTTAAGCAAATATGATTTGAACAAAAAAGTGTCTATGTTTCACTGTCTTTAATTCAACAGAGTAGTAATGTCAGTTTCTTTTTCTTTATGTCTGCCACTAAGTAGGTGGAAAAGGAAAGGAGTGATCAAGTTAAGGTGAAAAAGAGAGTGTGAGTGAGAAATAACCGATCAGAGGGAAATGGGTTAAACAGAAATAGTAGTAAGTAGCAGAATGCGTGTGTGTAAAAAGATTGGCCTCTCTGATCTCTGCACCCTTCTGACTGTCTTGACCAGTCATGGAATGTGGTTAAGTAGTGGATTTTAGTCATGCGACCAGCTCTAACAGGCATTCTCATTCTTTAGGTATGAAAAAGATTGACTGGCATCATAGATTAATTTGCTATTTCCTATCCAATCAGGATCCAGATTTTACTTTTCACACTGACTTGTGAAATTTGCCTTGGTATGGGTTTTTCCAAAATGTTTTTAGTTGTTTGGATCTGATTTTGCAAGTGTGCAATTTTACTTTTCGCAATATTAGTTAATTGTTGGGTGATATAGGATTTTTATCCTATAACACCCACCTCCGCAGATTGATAAATATTGAAAATATATTTTTTTTTATGTTTTAAAATGGGTAGGCTAATGTACATGTCTACCCGATATTGTGGTGATGTTTTAGGTGTGTTTGTTGTTGTAGAATATGTTTCACTTACATTGGTATTTGCTGAGGCTGTAGAAATTTCCAACGTACTTTTTGCTGTATGTAAATCCATGTATGCTGTCTATAGAGACAGTGTCTTTTTTTACTTTTGCTACAATTGTGAAATATTTGTGCTTTCTGTCAACTACTTGGAAAGGTCCTGCGTAAGTAGGGCAAAGAGACCTTTTTAGTGCGTCAAAAACATATCCCAATTGTGGAGGTCTTTTGGTGTGTAAAGGTCTTTTGTTTATTTTCTAGTGGGCGTGAAATCTAAATCATTCATTCTTGTAGATGTAGTTAGCTGGGGGTGATTGAATTTATCACAAAACTGTCCTGGTAACATCAAGGACATTCCAAAAACTATTTTGGATACTGTACATCCTAAATCTTCCTTGATTACATTCTGGATGGATAATAATATATTAATATTCTAACCACATCTTGGAACCATTATTTGCTGTTAATGCTGTCTTAAGTTGCTTGTAGAAACATTCAATTAAGCCATTGGCACAGGGGTGATAAGCCATTGTTGTTATATGCTTAATTCACAATAGCTTTGTGAACTTATCAAAGTGCATAGATGTCAACTGAGAACCTCGATCTGTAGTTATTGCTAAGGAACAACCAAAAACAGCAATCCACTCATACTTTTAGAGATTGTTTCTGCAGATATATCTCTCAGGAAAACAATGACAGGCTATCTTGTGAATCGATCAATAATGGTGAGTAGGTAACTATGTCCGTTTGCTTCTGGTATGGCACCCACTATATCAATGTGGAAATTCATGAATCTATCATCTGGTTTTAGAAATTGCCCAGGAGGGAACTTCACATGTCTGTTCTGTTAACTTTGCTTTTTTGGCAATTTAAACAAGTTTTAATCCAGCTTTTTATATCAGTATGCATGTTTAGCCAAACAAAATGACTGCTAATCAACTTGGTGGTTACTCAGCATCTGGGATGTGAGAGGTTGTGGAAATGCATAAATATCTTTTTTCTTAATGAAGATGATATATATGGTTTTGAATAACCGGTCCCAACATCACAAAGTAGTGTTTTTGTTCCAAGTGGGACAGGGTGTTCCTTCAGTTGTAAAGAAGTGTCCTCTTTTACTTTGTGTAATGTGACATATTTCTGTTGTTCATCTGCAATGAGGTTGAAGGTAAGTGTTACAGAATCAATAGATTGTATTGTGAAGCATAAGAGTGTATCTGCCACGATATTGTTTGAACCTTTAACATAGAGGATATTCAAGGTAAATTGGAATAGGTAGTCCAGTTGTCGGGTATCTCTGGGTGTGTATTTATCTGTATTCACATTTAAAGCATAAGTGGTCTGTGAAAACTGTAAAGTTTCATCCCTCGAGCAGATGTCATAAATGCTTTATTGATAAATAAATAGCAAGTAACTCTCTCGAGAAGGTACTGTATTTCTGTCGTGCTTTGTTAAATTTGACCAAAAGAAAGAGATTGGCTCTTCTGAGCCATTTAGCTTCTGATGTAGAACAACTTCAGTTGGATCTCTTGAGGTGTCAGTTATCAATGTAAGTGTTGAGTTAGCATTGTCACTGATATAAGATAGCTTGGGAAAATCTGCTAATGCTTTTTTAGCATCTTGAAATGCAGTTAAAGCTTCTCCGTCTATCAGTATTTCTGCATTTTTCTTCTTTTGTTTTTGCAGCAAGTTTGTGAGTGGGGTCAAAATTCTAGAACAACCTGGAATAAATCTACAATAGTAATTTATTAACCTGAGAAATCTTCATAGTTGTTGCAGTGATGTTGGTTGCAGGAAGTTTTGTATTGCTGCTACTTTATCTGGGACAGGTGTAATTCTGCTTTTGTCAAACACATGGCCTGAGAAATTTAACTTTGAAACAGCAAATTCACATTTGTGGACATTTATCTTTAAGCCAAAATGTGTCAGTCTCTTGAAGACTTGTTGAATATGGTATAGGTGTTCCTTTCTATCATGGCTAGCGATAAGAAGCTGTTAGAGTAGAAATTGCGGTTACATTTTATCCGTTTCACTGTAAAAGTGTGGGACCTAGTTGCTAGTCTAGTAGCTCAAGTAAATCCATACAGGGGGGGGGCACCAGTGAGCTAAATTCATCAGAGCAGAAACCATGAAAGTATTTGTAAAAGAGACACAGGGAAGCTGTGTCACACTGGTCAGAGAGTGACTGCAGCCTAGCTGCCAAGTCAGGATTGATCACATTACAGATTCTCCATTGGATTCTGTCAAGAACCTTGAGTTGAATTGCAGGGGAACCCGACAAGATGTGGCAGTAGTATTCAAATCACAGGTGGATGGTAGATTTATATATGTGCAAGATGGATTCAGATGGGAAAAATTTCCTGGCCCTGTACAGTGAACTGACCTTCTTAGCAGCAGATTTAGCTATGGATTCGATATAATCATTCCACTTGAAGTCTGCTGAGTGAGTTAGGCCAAGAAGGCGCAGTGTTTTTCTCTCAAGGAGGCTAGCCTGATCCATGCTAATAGGGGGTAGGAGTGATTGTCTATGATGGTTAAAAGATAACAGCTTTGTTTTGGAAGCATTAAAATTTACGAGTTATTTCTTACTCCAGTCCATCACAGATTGGAGAGGTCCTTTTCAAGATCGGCAGCGAGGTTCGCTTTGTCAGCCTCAGCAAATTTTTGATCGAGACAAGAGTAAATGTAGGTGTCGTCAACTTATATGTCTACTTGGGAACTGATTACATCGGGGAGATCATTAATAAAGATCAGGAAAAGCATAAAACCTAGAATAGAGCCTTGAGGGACACCCGCATTCGTATGATAGTATCGGGAGGTATGTCCGTTCAGTACAACCCTCATTGTGTGATTTGAGAGGAATGACTGGATTAGGTCAAACAATTGTCCAGTTATACGTAGCTCCGCAGTTTGTGTAGAAGGCCTGCATGCCAGACTCTGTGAAACGTTTTGGAAATATCCAGAGCAATGGTTCGAGCTTCGTCATTCTTGTCGAGAGCCTGGTATATATACTCACTAATGGTCGTCAGCATATCAGCAGTAGACCTGGTGAAGCGAAAACCATACTGTTTGTCCGAGAAGAGTCTGTGGGCTGTGAGATGCTGAACCACCTCAGCATTGATAATAGCCTCGAACACTTTGTCAAAAATTGGTAGGAGGCTGATAGAGTGGTAATTAGCGGGGTTCGAGGGTTCTCCTGTATTCTTAAATATAGGAACCACAAAAGAAGACTTCCAACAGGCAGGAAGCAGATAGACAGTAGTTATACAGTGTAGAAAGGACAGAGGAGAGTTCAGGGGCACATTTCTTCAAAACTATGATTGAGATTCTGTCACTTCTGCTCGCTTTATGAGGGTCAAGCTTTGAAATTATGTTAGAGATCAGGATGGGGGTAATGTGGACGTCACTCAGTTGGGCCTCAGTTCTAGGTAGGAAGTCGGGTGGAGATACTCCAAACGAATGCAGTGTCGAATTGGTGGAGAATCTACGAGCAAAGCACTCAGCCTTGTGCACTGAAGAGGTGAGGACCTCAAATTTATTTATTAGAGGAGGTATTGAGAGTTTACTGTTATTTAGAAAACTTTTGCAGAGTTGTCAGTAGTCTTTGGAGCAGAATTTACGGAATGCTATGTGCTGTTTCATTCTGGCAGCAAACAGCAGCTTAGCTTCATTATCTTTTTGCACTCATTACAAGGCACCTGTTATGATCTGACATGTGGCTCCTATAAAGACAGAAGAAGTGATTCCAGTGGGCAATGGCAGCTGAGTGAGCAGGGGAATACCTGGGGGACGAATGGGATTTAAGTTGCAACTTTCTGGCTGGGATGAAAACATTGATGCCAGCCTCAACCCAAGAGGAGACCTTGGATGCATAGTCATCAACGGGGAGACTAAAAACATTGTTCCAAGGGACGTCACACAGGAAATCGCAGAACGAGTCCTAGCCTGCTCTTTGGTAGAAGCAGTTTATTCTAATGGTCTGAGTTTCTTGGGTGGTGTGGGAGTGGAAGGAGATGTTAACGGAAACCACCGCATGATCAGAGTTTCCAAGAGAGCAGTGCTGCTTGACATTGCAAGAGTCAGGGATGGAATTGAAACAGGTCTAGAAGTGAGTCACTTCCATTAGGGTTATTAGAGAAACAGGTGGAGAAATCCACCACTTGCATAAGGGACTGAGTGATTGAAAAATTCATGGTGTGGACACCAGCAAGGTCAGTGACAGAGTTTTCCGAAAGGTTTGGGCAGCATTACGTAACCCAAATGGTGAATTTGTAGAGTCCCAAAGGAAGGGTAATTGCAGTTTTCGTCATGTCTTCCTCTGCTACTGAAATTTGGTAGTACACCTTAACCAAATCCAATTTTGTGAAAACTGTGATTCCCTGCAAACCCATGGTGAAATCATGTAAGTGTGGTAGGATATCTATCAGGAACAGTTTTTGCATTGTGATTCCTAAAATCCCCACAAGGTCACCAAGTGCCCATGTCTGGCTTTTGGTAGTGGAGAGGTGTATGGGCTATTTGATAGATATATGGTGCCTAACTGCAACATATGCTGAAATTCATCTTTTACTATTTTATATTTGTCTGGATATAATCTGCGTGGTGATGCGTGTGTAGGTGGTCCAAATGTGGTGATATAGTGTCTAGCAGTGTGGCGGATTTCATCTGTATGTGTTAAAGGCATGCTTAGTGTAGAAAATTTTTTTTTCAAATCACGTAGGTAATTTGCTGTTGGTATTGCTGAACTAATTCCTATTGACTTGATGTGATTCTCTTTGTTTGTAGTTTTGTGTTATTGTCGATGAGAGAGTGTGTAGCCATATTCACTGATAAACCAAAATGGGCTAAGAAATCTGCCCCTAAGATTGGTGTTTTTACATTTGCCTGGGTGAAAATCAACAAAAAAGATCTTTGTAGGCCCAAATTGAGTGTTAGTGATACATCACCATATGTTTCTATTTTTGATCCATTTGCTGCCTGTAGTGTGTATGTAGAGAAAGCAGGCTTTTGTTCTGTATTCAGTGGGATAACACTGATTTGAAATATTTGTTATTTTTGTCTTAGATGTAAAATAGACGACTCCTTTGTTCTAATCCAGCAGTTAATGTTGTCTTTACTTGCTTCTGGCACAATCATTTCCCTGGTGTTGTGTAGAAATATGGAAAGTCTTTGAAGTTGCACGGTTCTGTGCACTTCCTTGCATATCTTCCAAGTTTATAATGATACCAACAGGTATCATGGGTAAATTGTTCTCTGGAAAAAGAGTTCAACCTACTTCATTTTCTGTGTAGTGAGTTGGATCTATTTCTGAATTTTGGATGAAAACGCTGGGATATTTTTGCTTGTACCAGGCTCTGTACTTGTAAGTTGAAATTAGCCATTTGCTTATACAACTGCAACAATTCATCTGACTTGTCTGTTAATGTTGCTGTATTTGTTGGTGCATGTGATGTGGTGTATACATTTTTGTCTTGGTTGTTGTCATGTATTTTGTCTGCTATCTCTGCTATTTTCTCTAGTTGTAAATTATCGGGGAGTGATGCGAGTATCTGTGTTGTCTGTATTTGCAGTTTATCCATCCATAGTTTCTTTAACACCGCTTCAGACATGGTGCTGTCTCCTAATAAAGATCGCATTTTCCTAAAGAGTTGCGAAGGTTTCATGTATCCCTGATTTACATTGTTAAACAAGTCGTGTAATTTTATTTCCTCCGATTTACACACGTCTAATAATTGCAGTTTTCAATGTGTCATAAGGTTTTTCTTCCAGCACCTCATTAAGCAGATCAACTAACTCAGTTGCTACATCTGTGGGAAGTTTCTTTACAACATAGGCATATTTGGAATTTTGTGATGTAATTTTCTTTGCATTGAAAATTGCATTTAACTGTGTGAACCAAACTTGTACGTTAGTTGGGTTATAAGTCGGTAAATTTATTGTTATTGCAGCTGCCATAGGTTCTGTAGTGTTTGCATCCATTTTATATGTCTTGATGATTTTGGTTATGTTGAAAAAAACTTGTGTTGCTTATTTTATTGGAGCTTTTCTTTCAGTTGGAAATTTGCAAGTTCATTTCATGCCGATTGGTCACCACTTTGTGGAATTCTGAACTCACTGATTAAAAGGGAGAATTTAATGCATGGTATCCTGTCTACAAAATACAACACAAATTTCAAGAAAAGACAATGCAATAAGAAATGTTTGTATAAAATTAGAAAATAGTATATTTAACAACAAACAAGCAAAATAAACAATTTGTATATTTTTTTATATTTTGTTTGATAGAAAAATGTCTTTATGATTTAAGCAAATATGACTTGAACAAAAAAGTGTCTATATTTCGTTGTCTTTAATTCAACAGAGTAGTAATGTCAGTTTCTTTTTCTTTTTCTTTATGTGTCTGCCACTAAGTAGGTGGAAAAGGAAAGGAGTGATCAAGTTAAGGTGAAAAAGAGAGTGTGAGTGAGAAATATTCGATAAGAGGGAAAAGGGTCAAATAGAAATAGTAGTAAGTAACAGAATCTGAACGCCTTGGACATCTGTGGGGCATTGCATCTGTGAAACTACCTTAACTTACTTCGGGTCTGCTGCTAAGTCCTGTGCACTATGTAACTGACAGAAGTTTGTTTGAAGTTTAACTTTTTGGGGTTGAGTTTTAAACCCTTTTCCCAGCATCTTTTGATAAGTGCTTTGAATGCTGTGTCGTGACTTTTGTTGGCCTCTACATCATCTCACCAGAACCATATATTAGGGTGTCATCTGCGATAACTTGAGTGTTGTCCAGTCCCTCGAAACAGTGGTCGAGTCGTCGTTGCCATTCCTCCGGGTCTGAGCTAATCCCAAATGGCATTCTAAGCCACCGTATCCTGCCAAATGGAGTCTGTTATATATATATATATATATATATATATAAGGACATTTACTGCAGGATTGTTTTCAAGGACTTCCATTTACTGCGGATGACGAACCACTTCCTGTAATGGCGTCCTGAGAAAATAAACATGTTCGCCTTTTCATATTCTCCATCTCTTTGTGTCATCTCTTTCTCCCGTCATCTTGACTCCTGCTTATGTGACTCTACTAACTAATATCAATCCCTTATGGTAAGACGTTTCATTCTATATTTATCCAGCTTGTAACGGTATTATCTATACTCTTACTACCACGTGTTTGAACACTATAACATGGTATCAGAAGTGGCCTAACATATCCACACTATCGTCCACATACACTTACATACTACAAGCAAAATGGACTCTCACTTTATTCCACCGCCTCCGCCAAATTTCTCATCCGAAAATCTTTCTGAAGAATGGAAAGAATTCAAACAAGACTTAAAGATATACCTCACTGCAACGGAAAAGCAGGAAAAAAGTGACGAGGTAAAAACAAGCATTCTTCTTCAATGCCTCGGAAAACAGGGCCGGAAAATATATAGAAGTTTTACCTTTCAGTCCGAAGAAGACAGTCTCAATTTTTCTACAGTCTTCGAAAAATTCGAAAACTATTGCAATCCCTGAAAGAACGTAACTCTCTCCCGTTTCCAATTTCTCACGGCGCGACAGGATGACGCAGAACCCTTTGACAAGTTCGTCACAAAAATAAAAACATTAAGCCACGAATGCGAATTTGGCGAACTCGCTGACAGCCTAATACGGGACATAATAGTAATAGGTACAAACGACTCCCGTCTGCAGGAAAAACTACTTGCAGAATCGAACCTGACCCTGGAAAAGGCCATAAAAGCAGGTCGCACGGCCGAACTTACCAAACAAAGAATGGGGGTTCTACAAAGGGACTTAAAGTCGGTACATTTGACTAAAAAGAACCCAGCTAAAGAAAAATATATAGAACAAGCACCTAGAAGCGAGTACAACCCGGCAGACCCCAACAGAAATGACAAAATAAAAAAATGTAAGTACTGCTCTTTTTCACACTTTTGTGGAAACTGCCCAGCATACGGACAGACCTGTAATAAATGCAAAAAGAAAAACCATTTTGCCAGTAGATGCATGGCCAAAAGGTCGGTCCACAAAGTCCATCAACAATATGAGGCATCTTCTACAGATGAAGATTCATCTGAAAATTATGTGGACTGTATCTCAGTCAAATCTTCAACAAAAAAGAAAAAGGTGACAAATATCCACAAGGTCAATGCCTTATCGGAAGATTGGAATGTGGTTCTGCCTGTCAATGGAACCAACATTCAATTTAAAATAGACTCAGGCAGTCAAGTCAATATTCTCCCCATAAGAGACTACAACAGGCTATCTAATCGACCAGTAATAAAACCAACCAAAACATCACTATCAGCCTATAACAACACGGCGATACCAGTCCAGGGCAAATGTGTTGCCCAACTAACCAAACAGAACCGCAATTATCATGTCACATTTATAGTAGCGAATATAAATGCTTCTCCCATACTTGGCTTAAAGGCCTGCACTAATCTCAACCTCATAAAAAAAATCTGCGAACGTCTGCAAAACAGAACGATTGAAGTCCTGAACACCATAAGGAAATCCGGGATGAAATTAAATCAATCCAAATGTCAGTTTAACATTACAGAATTGACATTTCTAGGCCACACCATATCCAGCCGTGGAGTTGAACCGGATGAAAACAAATGCAGAGCCGTCAGAAACATGCCAGATCCAACAAATAAAACCAAACTTCAGCGCTTCCTAGGGATGATCAACTACCTAGGAAAATTCATCCCCAACTTATCAAATGAAACTGCACCTCTTCGCCTCTTGCTGGAAAAAGACAACATGTGGTCTTTCGATAAACCACAAAAAGAAGCCATCCAACGACTAAAAAACTTGGTCACGCAGAGTCCAACATTAAAATACTTTGACCCAGCACTTCCAATCAGGGTCTCTTCAGACGCATCAACTCTTGGACTTGGAGCCATGTTGGAACAAAATCACAATAATAATTGGGCTCCAGTGGCATTTGCTAGCCGATCTCTCACACCTGCGGAAAAAAATTATTGCCTCCTTGAACTCGAAATGCTTTCCATAGTATTTGCCTGTGAACATTTTCACGAATTCTTATATGGACAACGCTTTTTGATTAATAATGATCATAAGCCTCTCAAAACCATTGTCACAAAGCAAATTGCTAAAACTCCACCCAGAGTACAACGCTTCTTGTTACGCCTACAGAAGTATAACTTTGAAATTGAATATACCAAAGGAAAATTAATGCATGTAGTGGACACACTCAGCCGTGCAGCACAAAAATGCAATACACCGGAAATCACAGACAAAGAAATGAATCTGTTTGTCCACTCAATAATGTCCTCAATGCCCATCAGTGACAGACGTCGACAACAGCTGTCAACTGAGACAACTAAAGATGAAACCTTGCAACAGCTACAACAGCAAATCATGGAAGGATGGCCAGATCATCGACACAACCTAAACAGTTGCCTCCATCCATATTTCAACTTAAGACATGAACTCACATCCCAGGAAGGACTTCTATTAAAGGACCAACAAATTATTGTCCCGACTAATATGCGAGCAGAAATGCGCAAGATTTTGCATCAGGCACACTTGGGAATCGAAAAAACCAAATCTAATGCCAGACAGGCTCTATTCTGGCCCAATATGAACAAGGAAATAGAAGACATGATAAAAAAACTGTGATTCATGCCAACAGTACAGCAACCGACAAAGTTCAGAGCCAGAGATACCACATGACATTCCGGCCCAACCCTGGGAAAAGGTTGGCACAGATCTCTTCAGACTGCGTGGGAAAGATTATGTCATGGTAGTGGATTACCACTCAAAATTTTTTGAATTCAGCCATCTCACTGACACAAGGGCCTCAACAGTAATAACTTGAACAAAACACATCTACTCCAAGCACGGAATACCTAAACTGGTCATCTCTGACAATGGTCCTCAATTCACATCGCATGAATACAAAAAATTTGCCACCAAATGGGACTTCCCTCATGTAACAAGCAGCCCTGAATACCCACAATCAAACGGTTTGGTGGAGAGAACGATACAAACAGTGAAGAAAATATTGCACAAATGTTTCCAAACCGGAGACGATCCATATCTGGCTCTACTAACCTTGCGCACAACACCGGGCAAAAACAACTCTTCTTCACCAGCGACAAAACTAATGAATCGCCAAATCAGAACACTCCTACCAGTCATGACAAAACACGGTCATGAACCATGCATATGGCCCTCTAATGAGAGACAAAAGGCGAAACCGGACAACAGCACACAGTGAAATCTCCCCCCACTAAAAATAGGGGATCATATCCGAGTGCACGATGGTAGAACTTGGTCCAGGAAAGGCAAGGTCATAAAAAATTGCCACCAACCAAGGTCTTATTTGGTATTAATGGAAAATGGCATAACCATACGCCGAAACCGCAAACATCTACTGCTGATACCTCAGTCAAAGATACCAGCAACACAACCTTATCCTGACACAATATTCAACTCACCCGAGCAGGATCATCGACCAAGAACAGAAGCAGCAAACCCAGCAACCCCAGAAGCAGGTCATCAATCAAGATCAGGACGACCAATACACCAACCCAGATGGATGCAGGACTACACAAGTTAGAACCAGGCTTTCATCATCAAAGAACTAGGGAAGGGGGGATGTTATATATATAAGGACATTTACTGCAGGATTGTTTTCAAGGACTTCCGTTTACTGCGGATGACGAACCACTTCCTGTAATGGCATCCTGAGAAAATAAACATGTTCGCCTTTTCATATTCTCCATCTCTTTGTGTCATCTCTTTCTCCCGTCATCTTGACTCCTGCTTATGTGACTCTACTAACTAATATCAATCCCTTATGGTAAGACGTTTCATTCTATATTTATCCAGCTTGTAACGGTATTATCTATACGCTTTTACTACCACGTGTTTGAACACTATAACAGAGTCCAACACATTGTCAAGTATGAAGACGACTCATCCAGTGCAACCTGAAGAAACCCATCCTTAGTGTCTACGACTGAGAAGAGCCTGGCCTTGCTCATCTTTGCTGCTATTTCCTCGACTGCTGGAGTTGGGTAGTGGTTACGCTGGATTGCCTTATTCAAATGGTATGGGTCAATGCAGAGCTTGCCCCAGTGTCAATTTGGAACTTGAGGGTTAGAGCTTTCTTGCCTCCTAAGGGGGATACGTGGATGTCTGCGTAGTAGTATTTGCGGTCTGACAAAGGGTCCAAGGCATAGATGCTTTCATCACTGCTGGCAGGTTTGTCGTTTATGTAACGGACCTTTGCATATGCTGGCGGTTTATTGCTTGACCGTGGTGGATGCACTTTGGATTGGCACATCCTTGCAACGTGGTTAATCCATAGGCCTGACATTTGCCTTTGTCATGGCTTAATCCACAGAATTTGCAGTTCTTGATATGCTCCCGTCTCTGTTTTCTTTTTCTTTTGGGCATAATGCACTGTTTCTGTTGTGTTTCTGCTGCCTATCATGTCAACTTGTTTGTCCCTTTGTTCAGTGACATATATCAATTGTCCGGTCTAATGTTAGATCTGATTCACTGAGGAGTCTGGTCTGTATTTCCTTTTTATTTGTTCCCATCACTATCCGGTCGCGGAGTAATTCGTCTACCAACGTGCTGTATCTGCACGTTTTTATCAGTTTCCTCAGCTTGTTCAAATAGGTATCAAAACGTTCGCCTATTTCCTGGTCGCATGAATTAAATACGTAGCGTTCGTACGTCGTATTTAATTTAGGTTCGAAATAATAGTCAGATAATTTTTTTATGATGGAGTTGATGTCCGCAAGTTCCTCCTCTGTCATGGGCAGATTTTTTATAATTTTTAGGTATTCCTTGCCAACGATAGAAAGAAAAGCTCCTACCTGGACTTTAGCCGGTTTGGTATCAATGCGCGTAGCGTCTGCGTAGTTCGTCCATGAGAGTTTAAATATGAACCAGTTCTCTCTCAAATAGCCGTCCATGTCCATTTTTTCTGGTGGTGGGATGGGGTAAGCCATTATTCCGAAGTATTAGTATTATCTCCGAAGTATTAATTATATCTGATTTGTGCCGTGTAATGATCTGATCCGACTTCCGTGTTTTGTGTGTACATGTGGTGTCCGAGAAGTAGTTGGATTAGTTTTCCGGTGCGTATACACTATTTCAGTTATTTTCCGATGAAAGGTGTGTTTATCCGTGGTGTGGAGAGATGACTTCGCCGAAAGTAGAAAAAAAATCCCACTCTGATACCATGTTTTGGCGCCGATGGCGTGAGATAATAAATAACAAGTGAACACACTAGCTATCTAGTAAGGGAAGTATCTTTATTGTTTATCTAAGGGAGGTAAGCCTACAGAGCTGGCCTCACTTTCATGGGGCCGTTTCGTATCCATGTTTTTCGGAGCTATACATCATAACAGTGATACTTCATGGATCTTACAAGACTTCTTAAATTGTGATTTTCTCAACTTTTAACAGTAACTGTTTTGCAACTCTGGATGTCTAGTTCCTGTAATAATTTCCTCAATTAGGTTCTGTTCAGTTTCTTGAGCATCACAAAACTTGCGTTTTTTTTCTAATAATTGTTTTTTTTGGTGTAATTTGCATTTTGCAATCATCAGTGTTTTTGACATTCCTCTGAGTATATATTTGCAAATAGAATCATACAATTCTGAAAATTATTTGCACTTTTAATTGTTCCATGAACTTCTGCCAAATTATTGTTGGATTCTCTTTGTCTGTTTCATTGCCAAACGTACAGTACTGCTTCTCCTGTTAACTTTTGCGTTAAACAGTTCTTAGACTAAGCAAAAATAAGCAATAAGGTAATGCGCTTACGTTTATGTCAAATAAGGTTTGCAAACTTTGAATTGCCGAATATTTTTTTCTTTGTACCAATGCTTGGGAATTCCACTTTTTAACTGTTATCCTGTAACCAAGGTCGTGGTGCTGGTCAGCATAAAAAAAAAAAATAACAATACAGTGTAAGGGGACGTAACTATGAAATTTAATGACTTAAACCCGTTGATTAAAGATTCGTCTCCAAAGATAAATTAAATATGAATGGGAATAAGTATTTTCATTTTATATTGTTTATAAACAATTTAAGTAATAGCGACAAGCCATCAAATACAACTTAAGACAATTTACGAAAATAGAACCTAAATGGTTCGAGCATAAAACACGCAATTATTGAGCCGAGTTTTTACTGAAGATCGAAAAAGAAAATCGTTTGAAAGGAAAAAAAAAGTCAAAATGCCATCATCTGATGTAAACGTAGATAGCATTTTACTGAGTCTAAAATATATGGGATGGTTTCAAATTACGCAATTTATGCTCGCTAATATTTCTGGCTGTATTATTTACACTAATAATCTTATGTATGTTTTTATAGGTAAGTAGTAAATTTTCATTCATCAACAAATATTTTAAAACGTAAAATTAAAAAAAAATGATTTAATTTTTTTTTTGTTTTTCGGATTAATGTTTTTTTTACTATCAAATCGCTACACGACTTTTTTGTGGTGTATGCGATTCTTCTACACTACAAAAATCAACAATCAACATTAAAACGAAGGTCATAAACAAAACAAGATTCTAACTTTATAAATATTTTTTCTTTTCATTTTATTTTGATTTCTTGTAATTTTGACTTATTGATACAGAATTTTTAATTAAAAAAAAAACTGCTAATTTAAGCGATTTTTATGCCATTTTATTTATTTTAACTCCTTTTTTAAATGTACAAAAAACTTATTGTCATCTAAATAATTATGAAATTTGTAACAATCACTAAGAACAAAAAAAAGTGTCTCTTGATCACTAACAAAGAAATTAGGATAATAAATGAAGAAAAAATATATATACCACTTACATTTTTTAGCACTCTAATGATAACGCTAGGATGTGCGTTGTAGTGCAGTGGATATCGACTCGGAACGACAAACCGGGGAGCCGAGTTCAAATTCCTGTTGAATTTTTTGCATTCACTTACGCACAGATACCCTTGGGAAATGTATTCCGCCTCTTCCCTCCAGTTATGGGTTATAGTCTTGGCTGGCAACAAGTATACCGCAGAAAGCAATAGCAACCTACTGTGGGATAATCGTCTGCCCAGTCAGTCATGTCTCTTTCGAGACATGACCGCCCAAGCGTGTATCACGTATGGCACTTAACTGACCGACTGACTGAATGATAACAAAGGTATATAGTATACCATATTACAAATTACCACTCAACAAAAATCATCTTATTCTTCCATCAGTATGGCAAATGCCGACCTCCAGGAGAGTGACTTACTACATCTTGTCAGGCTAACATTCTCTGCTGACATGAAGTGAAAAGGTTATATTAACAATAACATTCATTACTAGGTCAGCTGATTTACTTTGTCATGCTAGACAATTTTTCTCCCTAGAATCTATCCTACATATCCATGTCTTCAACCAGGCTTAGTTTATTGCTGCCACATATGGTCTGGTATTTCTGCTATATATTTAGAGATTCTTGATAAAATCCAAAGAATCAGCAATCTTATTAACCCCGACCTGGTATCTCTGTTTCAGTCCCTTTTCCATTAGTGTAAAGTTGTTTCCCTTTGCTTTTTTATAAATACTTTCATGATAATTGTTCAAAATAGATCTTCACTATGGTATCTTTATGAATTTAAGCTCAGTACTAGTTTGCCAACAAGGTCTCATCAATTTAAAATTGAATTAGCTTGATGTAACTGTAACTTCTATGCGAACAGTTTCTTTTCTAACACTTTTCACTTGTGAGACTCTCTTTTGGTTCCATGCTTTCCAGTTAACTTTGATCTTCAAAAATTTAAATGCAATGGAAATCACTATCTACTGTCTTTCTGATTCTCTTCTATTCCTCTTGCTCCTTAGTAATGTTTCTGTTTTCTAATCTGGTAATTCCTTGTGTCTTAGTGGTTTTACTGCTTTGCTTGGGATAAATCCAGTTAAAATAAAATAAAAAATAATATTACTATTCCCAATATAATTTATAATAGGAGTAGGGGCCAAACAGGCATTGACCAAAAATAATAGAGCCTCTTTCTTTTATCATTTTCCATCCAAATAATAATTAAAATTTGAAATCATTTGATTTTATTCAATTTTCATGGTTTGCCAGCTTTATTTTAGCAACTAAAATTTCACCTAAAGTTTTATGAATTGCCATGATTTTCATGATTGCATTGTTCTATATTGTTGAAAAAAGTAATTTAAGTAATATAGCTCTAACATTTGACTACTCATGTGATTGAGAACATAATTTGATGTCTTAAATAGATCAATGTTATTTTATCTTTCCATATATGTTTTTTTTACATGTATTTTGGATATGGAAGAGAGTATATATTTTCAACTGAATCATCTGATTGAACTACAGACATTCCATCTCTGACCAAAGAGCAACTAGAGAGATTACCAACAGTCAATTTGAAATGTGAAAGGAATTTTATTTTAAATTCTTTCATCCCAAGCTAAGTGATAAAATCACTGTGGTGCAAGGGATTACTGAATGAAAGAAACTGATAAAATGCTATTTAGGAGAAAACAACAAGAGAATAGGATTCAAGGAGGCAGAAGATGATGATTGATGTTGCATTTAAATTTGAATATCATAGTTGACAGGAAGCAAGGAGATGGAAGAGAGTTCTGCAATGAAGAAGAGAGAAGATACTATTGTAGTGGGCTTCATTGATAATTTCGATTGCGTTTGGCACAAGGACCATAAATGCAAGACTTATGCTGATCGGGCCACAAAATTATCTCCAAATCAATCACAATATTTATATTAAGATTCGACTCGACGTACAAACAACTTCAAATGCATGAAATAAGGAATAGATAATGATGAAGAATACCAGAATAAACATGTATTAACAAAGATACAAAATATTGGTTGAGAAAGCATTCAAAAGAAGGAGAAGTTTTCTCCCTTAGTCTGCTAAGTAACATAAAATGTTCATTGGAAGAAAGTCAATGAAAGATAATTCTGAAAGGTAGAATACATACAGTTTGTTGAGTTCTTATTGAAGTTTGGGAAATGTGTGCACACATGCATGTATGTGTAAGAAATAAATTCGCGCCACTAATTGCTGCCTGCAATTAGTGCGGGTATGTAAGTGTGAGTTAGGTAAAACTAAGTAACATGTCCCATGATAGCTGGCCACTACCGCAGGCATCTGAGCCCCAACTGGCTAATAACACAAGTGTCCCCAGCTTATATGGACACACAGCATACACAGGAATATAGAATTTAACACATGAACACTGGATGAACAATCTGGATTAACCAATCACTACCTGCTAACATAAAATGTCTTGCAGATGAAAACATGCATGTTATTTAAAATGCATAAGAGTGAAAGAGTGAATATAATAATTTTTAACAAATATGTGTTGATATATGGATATGTGTGTGGGTGTGAAATGTATGAATGACACACTATTATTAGCCTAGAACTTACAGTTACATTGAGCAATTTCAACAAAAACATGATGATAGAATTGCTAATCTAGTACTGTGTTTAAATTTGTGAAGCTGAAGAACCAAAGAAAGCTCATCAAAACAATGAGAAATTTTATAGAGAAGTCACAGAAGCTATGTTATGGCAGAGGTCAGGACTGATAACATTGCACATTTTTATTTGGATTCTGATAAAAATCTCTAAATATATAGCAGTTAATGCTGGCATTAAACTGGTGAACAAATTGTTAGAGCAGAGAAAGGTGATCTGGATTGAAAATCTAAAGATGAAAAAGAATCCATGAAAAGTTTTAAAAAAGCTGCAAATGAAATATGACTAGAAAGCTCTTTAGTGATTGTAAGTTGTGGAATGATACTGTGTGGTACCCCTCTCAAATACTAGTACTACTTATAAGACAATTTTCAAATCGCAGTTTAGCAACAATTTACTTATCGCTTGATATTCACTAATCAAATTTTGTGCAATTTTGGTAGAAAAGAGGTTCCAACCAACTTGCAATTTGATTGGTTAATTTTCTTCACAAAATTATCACTGTACAAGACACCATTTTCCCGCCTAGCTCAGTTGATCCACTTTGACAGCATTTAAATCTGAGATCTCTTCTACTAGTTAGCTGTGAAGCACATGCAAGATTACTTCCGCCATCTAACAGACAACAATTGCTAATTTCGTTCGCCCTGTGACACGAAGAAGAATTTATGACAGTCCAAGCTTCGCAGAGCAAAATGTGCCAACTCACTCACTGAGACTGCCAAGTTAAACTACAGACTTTATCTCACATAGAATATTCTTTCACAAACTTTTAACAAGAAATAATCGGTAAATTTTGGTTTTGTCCCCCAAAGGCCTTAACCCCCTTCAAAACTTTCAGAAACATCCCTGTTTCTGTGCAAATGTATATGCTGAACTCAACTTGGTAATTGTTTATTGAAGATGCATACCTTTTTTCATTTTATCGAGCAGAAATATATGGAACTTCTTGTCGCTGTTTATCTCACCCCCTAACCACAGTTCAAAACAGTTATTAACTGCTGACTGAATTCATGCATAGTTTTACGTTTTTACGCCCTTTTTTCAATTCTTACACGCAAAATGAGTTCTGAAACCAAACAATTGGCTGAGTAATTGCTCAATTGGAGAAAATCGACCAGAAAAAAGAAATCTACGCTTCAATTCATTCAGCAGTGAATCAGAGATGGCAACAGTAGTAAGGGGTGACATGTATTTATGGTCAATATCATGAAAGAAAGGTAGGTTTCTTTAATAAACAATTATTGATTTGAGTTCATGTACATTTTGCACGAAATTAAGGATGTTTTAGAAAATTTTGACAGGGTAAAGGCCTTTGGGAAACAAAACAAAAATTTACCAAATAATCTTTTTTAAAACAATATTCTTTTCAATTGAAACCTTACAGTCTAATTGAGATAACTCCTTATTTTCCCTTGTACATTTTTTACCTTGACTTGAACTTTGCAATTCACCAAGTTTCATCTTACCTTACCAACTGTTTTTTTTTTTTTTGTTCTTCATTATCTGTGTGTCTTTGTTGAATACAAAATTTTAAGTTGTTATGCCGTTTGTTTCATCTATTGTCTTCAATATTCAATATGTAATATTATGTGTCCGGACTTAAGTTTGTTTGCCAGTTTTCACTACATATGGTGACTGCTAACGCTGGTTTATGAAAGAACATAATGAAGCATTGACGAATACAACTATTTTATTGAAGATTATGACGAAGGAAAACCCCGTTAAAGCATGGATGAATGCTACATAAATGGCGACCCAAAGAAGAAGATGCAACGTCCGCTACAATATACGACTATTTTTTTTTAGAGATGATGAAAAATTTCAGTTTCCTTATGATAAATGAAAAGTAGTAAAACAATATCCCTGCCTTAAGGCGGGAGTATTGCTTTTGTTCGCATTGTTTGTCTGTGGTCAAAATATCCCAAGACCTGCTAGATGGAACTTTCAGAGATGATTGACCTCATGACTGGCTCAATTTGAATATATTTTGGATTTGATCCAGTACGGAATAAAGTTTCTGGGTTATTTTTCCGGTTATTTTATTTATTTATTTTTTATTTTTTAGTAATATTTTTCATCTGTTTCACATGGCACAAACTGAATTATCTCCCCTATATTTTCTGAACGCACTATTATTTCCTCAAAAATATTATTTATAATATAAATTTAATATTTATCATAAAAAAGTAAGATAAAATACATAAAAACATTATTCAAAATACAAGTTTGGGATTTTAAAAAGTAAAAACGAACTTTGCCACCATTCTTGCAGCCTAATTTTTAATACTATTTATTTACTTAGTATCCAACGACTATGTGGGGATAGAATATCCTATCCACCCTCTAATTACATTCCACTCTTATGGAATCTTCCAATTCTGTGTATTTAGCCAACCAGGGCCCGAGATTGTTACCCAAGCAATTTCATGGTTTGGCGTGTAAAAAGGAACGCTCAAATTCTGAATCAACCAGCCCTTTCTAACAACTATATAAAGAGCATATTTTGCCCTTTTTCTTCAGTGATTTTTTTCTACCACCAGAATCCACGTCACTCAAGCCCTTGATTCTTTCAAGTCGCACCATTACTTTCATGCGCTTTCTCTCACCCACTTTTCACTATAAAACTCTTATCAGGCTTTTGGATTCTGGAATCACTCATTCACTTACTTCACACACAATTTCACTTGTTGCATACACTCTAACCCGTACCTTTCCAAATAACTCACACAGTTTTCTTTCAGCGAGAGACTCAATTTCCTAAACCTATGAACATTTTATTGAACACAACTTTGTTCTATTTTTCCTAACACAAAAGTTACGAGACATTGTGGTTTTCACGTACAAAGATTCACTGTTTGGACTTTTCATACAAACACAAGTTTTTATTCCAAACGAATTACATGAATCCTGAACAATGTCTATATATTAATGTGAATATTCCATTTCATGTTTCTATCTTCATATAACTAAAGGTATACATGTTCTGTTCTTTGCACACAACTGTTTAATTTGCAAATACTGAACTTTAAATTTGATGCAACACACATATTGATTTAACTACGTATCTTTAACACAATTCTGAAACAGTTATCTCTTTTGAACTTTTCTGTTCTGTGAAGTATTTTACTGAATAGCTTTTAACTACATGTTTGATCACATATCAAACATTGTCATCTTCTAACTTCTGATCGTCGAGTTAATACTTTCCATAATTCTAATATTTGCTATCACCTCAGTTTGCTGACTACTGAAAATGCTTGTTATTGAGCAACTCAACAAGTCTTACATATTTGTGTTTATTTTTTGTGTCTGAAAATTAATCTAAAATTTTATGATTGTGGAAGATTGCTTTGAAGAAACACGCACAGCTGTAATCACTTTTAATATTTAACGAAATTCAAATTGCACACATATCATCCACAACAACTACACTACAGCCAAAAATGTGAGAAAATGCTTGTCACAAATGAAAATGAAATTCAAATAAGAATTTGCTATCACCTTAAAAAATAAGCAGCATAGTTAGAACCATTAATTTTTATAAAATTAATTTTTTCTTAAAGACAAAATTACTATTTTGGATTTCAAAAAGTCATTGAAATAACAGTTTAGTAAATAATCATCTCTTGCTATTCACTGAGATGATGTTGGTATTGCAGCATTGCTTTTTGGCAGATATTTGCTGTCTTTGACTTCTTGTTTGTTTTATAGCGGGTATCTCTTTTTTTATTTCATTTGTAGTGAGGGGTAGTAAGATTCCGTAGCATGTTAACGGAATTTGGCCTTGTGGGAAGATAGCCCACTATAATTCATAAATGATTATAAATTTAAGAAAGGCAATTTTGAGTGTAAAATAACATTTATACATATATACATTCCAATTAATGTTTTACAATTAAAACAATACTTGGAATAAAGGTCCAAAGAAGTTAGAGTTCATGGAGGATAAGAATGAGCTGAAGGAGATAAAAGAATGTTCAAGGAAGATATAACGCTGAAAGGTAGTATGATTAATGTTCATTATCAAGTTGCAGTTTCTAAGGTCAGT
Source organism: Ascarosepion bandense (assembly GCA_037127315.1). NCBI lineage: Eukaryota > Metazoa > Mollusca > Cephalopoda > Sepiida > Sepiidae > Ascarosepion > Ascarosepion bandense. Next base: position 1,046,557 of record JBBBDQ010000743.1, on the reverse strand, counting down.
AGGTCAGCAAGTTGGTTTGTGGAATGTCTTAGAAAAGGTCAGTTAGTACTTCGAGAACAGGGCAGGAAAAAGAGGCAAACATAGTAGCCGCTCGACATATGGTCAAGGAAGAAACTAATTACACTCTTCTCCTCTGTCTGTGCCTGTCTGACGAAGCGTCTATGTCTTCGCTTTTTATATCGGCATTTTGGATCAAAACAGCTAGTTTCGAATTGCATCCTTGTATTTGGTTCCAGCTCCCCATTGGCTGGTAAATAACAAAATGGTAATTTGATATTTGATTAATTTTTATTTTTCAACCGAAACATCTGCATGGATCCACTTTTGTACGACGACTTTTTATTCATTAGCTTTCTGGTCGGCATAGAGCCAACATCCGGTTTGCTTGCTTTTGCTCAGTCGGTGGTATCACCACAGTTTTACTATCACTACATTTTCAAATATTAGACAGACAAATGGGATAGATTACAGAAAATATTAACCCGGATGCAAGAATTTGAAATTTTAACTAAGAAGAAAAAAGTTTTCATCTTTCAAGCTGTATTTTTGTTGAAATTCATTAAATAAATATATAATTATTTAATAAATAGATTTATTAAATTAAATAATAAATAATGTTCCTTTCATTTTTTTGTAGGTAGAATTTGCATTTTTTTTTAACCCATTGCCTATTTTCTTTGAATGCCCACTTTCAATATTTGATTTTTCATTTTTCTAAACCAGTTGTATGTCTGCACTTTTTAAATACTTTTAAATTGTTTTTTGGGTTTAGGGACTGTCTTCTAGGTACATTTTTACATTGTGACAACTGTCATCGGCATTTTTTTTTTTTCATGTTGCCTATGTCAGCCCTGTTGTAGTATTAGTATTAGTAGTAGAAGTCCTTCCCACCCCATCCTTCCGGTTGCGGACTGGCTGTTATCTTCAGTTCTGGTTTGTAAGCTTAAGGAAATAAACATACGCGAATTCATTCTGTCTTATCGTATTCAATCCTATACAGATCGCATAACGAAATAACACAACATGGTGTCAGGAGTGGGATACTTAAAGTAAATATCTCACAGACATCCACGGTTTACAGTGGAAAATCGACACACGGATATTTAAAAAAAAAAAAACAACGAACAGAACAGCGCCCACGTGTTCGGTTGATCTACACCGGAACTCAAACGAAACGGCATTACTCACGGTGAAAAGTGAAACAGACACAATACAAACAAAACAAAAAAAAGGAAAACTATCAAAAAAGAATCACAGCAAGAATCAAGCAAGACTCTCCTAACACGAAGGTAAGCAGTTTATTCGTCTTATGAAAAACAAACTGCCAAAACTGTTGCATCGTATCATCGTTATTCGTAGTAGTAAACAAACCGCTTACCATCATTCAGTGTGATATTTCGTGAACGAAAAAAAAAAAAAAATTCTTAGTACATCTAATTGCTACCGCCCATATTAAACATGGCCTGCCAAATACCTCCCCACTCCATGGATTGGCAGAGTACCAACCTACCAAAAGATTTTGACAGATTTTGTGCGACAAGTTATGTTGCATTTTAACGGACCACTCAAGGACGTCAGTGGGGACGTAAAAGTCAACTATTTATTACTATCGTCGGGTGTTGAGGGACAAGACGTGAGCGACATATTCGATTTCGAGGCAGGTGAAGCATGTAATGTAGAAAACTACATCAAAAGATTTCAGGCATACATAGAGCCGAGATCAAATTTTCGTGTCTCAAGGTACCAGCTTCTATATAGTGCCGGCAACAGCCTGACGAACCAGCCCATGCCTTTATGAAGAGATTAAAGCAAATCATGAAGCAATGTGATTATTATCCTCTTGTCGAGAAAACTCTTTTGGTAGACCTTTTCATTTTTGGGCTAAACCTTAAGTCCACACAAAAATCCTTACTCAAGGAAGGAAAAAGCCTTAGCATTGCAGAGGCACTACACGTTGCAGAGACAAAAGAGGTGACATTAAAGCAGGTAGAAGCAATACAATTCACTACACAGGATGCCTTACGAATCCACAACGAGGAAACACATGATGCTCATGCAATAAACTCGGGGAGAGAATATTTTAATAATTGCAGCTTTTGTAAAAGAAGCCACTACAGAAACGAGTGCCCAGCAAAAGGAAAAACCTGCAGAAAGTGCAGGAGAACAGGACATTTTGCAATTGCCTGTCGCACAAGAGACACGAAAGACTCAACCCGTAAATGAGATGGGCCTCAAAGGATAAAGAAAACACCCAAAAACAGAAACGCCTACAATATAACCATAACACACAGCGATGAGGAAGACGATCACTCACCAGGAGAGGCATATTTCCATACCATAACAGGGTCCGAGACAGCAAAACCCTATATACCAGCAGACGCAACAGAAGCATATGCCGAAGTGAGAGTAGGGAACAAAATATCTCAAGTGGAAATAAAAGCAAAGGTGGACACAGGAGCTATGAGCAACCTTATCCCTTGGAAAGTTTTCAAACAACTCAAAAACGTCCAACTCCGGGACACTCCAATCCATCTACTCGCCTTTGGGGGTGTCCCAATCGACCAAATAGGTGTGTGCCATCTAGGTATCAGGTATGGCGACAAATTCACAAGTGCTAATTTCCACGTGGTCAAGAGTAAAGGACCCACGCTGCTTGGCATCCAGACTTCAAGGAACCTGGGGCTGGTCACCCTAAATTTTACAATAGGATCCAACATATCAGAACCTTCGCATACCAGCCCAACTAAAACAGGGCAATCTAAGCCAGAAGGAGATGTCAAAGAAAGAGAGCACATACTCAAGGAATTTGCCGATGTGTTCAAAGGCATCAGGTGCCTGCCAGGAGAGTATAGCATTAAGGTTGACCCGTCAGTACCCCCAGTAGTACATCCACCCCGTAGAGTCCCAATAGCCTTGAGAGAAAAGTTCAAAGCTGAGCTGGATTCCCTCGTAAGCCAGGACAAGATATCAAGACAGAAACACTCAAAAGTGTTAAAAGAGCTCACTGACACCATCACAGTTGGGTGGCCTGCTAACCGTTCCAGTTGTCACCCTTATGTACATGCCTTCTGGAACTATAGGGATGAGATTGGACTCCAGGATGGCATTCTCCTCAAGGGAAGCAAAATCATCATATCCCTCTCAATCCAACCAGACATTTTACAGCAACTACACTCATCTCACCAGGGGGTAGAGAAAACCCGTTTACTGGCCCGTACAGCAGTTTTCTGGGTTGGTATCAACAAGGATATAGAGCATCTAGTGGGGAACTGTCCCACATGCCAGAAGCACCAGCCCAGTATCCCATCAGAGAAACTACATCAGCATGAGACCTCTTCTTACCCACGGCAGCACAGATATCTTCAATTTAGAAGACGAATTCTTGCTCGTGATGGATCACTACAGTCGCAGCCCCTTCATACACCAGCTTCACTCTACTACATCTGCTGCAGTGATCCAACAAATGAAACTTCTATTTGAAGAACGGGGCATTCCTGAGATAGTCTACAGTGACAATGGGCCACCGTACTCCAGTACAAAATTTGCAAACTTTGCCAACTGTTTCAACTTCAAACACACTACCTCATTACCACACCACCCTCAGTCAAATGGATTTGCAGAGAGGATGATGGGTATCTGCAAGAAGTTGCTGATAAAAGCACAAGAGACGGGCACAGACTGTCATCTTGCAATGATGGCTTACAGGGCTACACCAATATCAGCAAACATCAAATCCCCCACAGAGCTATTGAATGGAAGACCCATGAGGACCCCACTTGTCTCAAAACAACAAATGGAGGGCAAACAAAGATAGTTAGAGAAAAGCAAAGAAAAAACAAAGAACTGGTATAACCGAAATAATAATCAGCAACACTCACAGTTACATGCCAGCCAACCTGTTCATGTTCAGGACAACAGAACCAAGCTCTGGGAACCAGGAAAGCTTGTGCAGATTGCTGCAGAGCCAAGGTCATACCTGGTAAAAACTTGCCAGTGGAGCAACTCATCGCAGAAACCGGCAGTCATTAAAGCCAGCAAAAGGCAAAGTAGATAGCACAAAATGTTGGTGTCAACTGAAAACCTGTTGCAGCACACGCCAAGAATTACACCACCATACTACTGCTCCTATACAGGACCCAAGACCAACTGGTGGTCACCCATCAATCACTACAAGCATCGGACCACCAATCCCATCCACCCCTGTATACAGTGGGAACACACATGCTAAGCTGCGCAGATCTAGCAGATTGAGCAAACCCCAGAGAGACTCAATCTGTGACAGCAGACGAATGAACTATCCTCAAATTACCCCCTCCCCTAGCCACCCCGGCCAATACAGCCTAATGAACTCCTCCTTCAATAAAGAGAAGGGGATGTTGTAGTATTAGTAGTAGCAGTCCTTCCCACCCCATCCTTCCGGTTGGGGACTGGCCGTTATCTTCAGTTCCGGTTTGTAAGCTTAAGGGAATAAACATACGTGACTTCATTCTGTCTTATCGTATTCAATCCTATACAGATCGCATAACGAAATAACAACAACCCCTGAGTATATTTATCTCACAGTTTTCCTTTGTGAAACAACAGCAAGATCATTTGTTCTATTCTCATTCATTTGGAAATTTGCCGTTGTTGCTGTTTTAAAGTCATCTGTTAACAAGACGCATAGTTCTGGGGAGTTTGACTTCTTGACTTATGCCATTTTTGCTTGACCAACTCAGTTCTTTGTAATTTATCTTTTTTGTGGTTATGAACAAATATTCAAATTCAGATTAAATGAGGATTTTTTTTTATTTTTAGAGTAATGTTTCATTATCCAGCAGATTGCCAGGCCACAAAAAAACCACAATCAATATCTATATGTATCCAAATGTAATAGCTGCCTGCTTAATAACATGGTTGAAGGAAGGTATGAAGTTGATGAAGGAAAGGGTGTATATTTTCAAATGTAGCAGAATGGTGTAGTTGGATTTCAGGCTCTAGTTATGTTGTGATGACTGCAACATTGGAAAATGGTCAAAATTAATTAATCAATTCTGATTTTTGTTGCATTTTGTTCTGGTTTTCATCTCATATAAAGATCTGCATTGCATTTATTCTCATTGGCTCACAGCCTTATATCCTTGTGAAAGTTTTCTGATTAGTTGGTCAAAAAAATATTCCTTTGTGCCCCTGCAATTCTAAATACACATCTGTTTTTAGAGATGGTGAAATTTCGATCTCCTTGTTATTTGTTTATTTTTGTTTATTTACTTATTTTATCTTTTATTTTATTTATTATTTATCATTACAAGTACAAATTGAACCAGGAATAATCTAATTTCATAAATAACCTTTCAAAAATATCCTATTTTCACTTATTTTCCTTTCATCAGCTGAGAATTTGTTTTTCAAACACATGCAGCATGTCTATATGAGATGAATGATGAATACTTGCAAATTTTAGGTTCAAAATTGAGATCTGGACCAAAAAAAGTGCTGGCAAACTGTAAATGTAAAAAAAAATGTATGTTTTTATGTTTTTCATTTATAATTAGAAATGTATGAAAAATAAATAGGAAACCTCCATTATACCAGAAATACCCATTTGAGACCCCTTACTCCTAGTTACAATATTTTCTGTTAAGCCTTTTTGGATTCAAACTCCTTGCTCATAATCTATTTCAAAATACTGCCTTCCAAATATGGAAACTAAAAAATAAAATCTTGCAAATAACCAGTTTTGAATAGCAAAGAAAACAAATGTTGATTCTAAAATATTCCAGTATTTATTCAGCTATTATTCTTGCATTCATTAAATTAGATTTTAAAACAAATTTAATGAATTTAATAGACAATTGCATATGGGAAAGGTATTTTAAATGATCAGGAATAAACTGTGCATAAAATATTTTCAACATAATGGATAAAGATAATAATAAAGATACACTTGTATTGAGAAATACTATATGAGTAAACAATAAACTATTAAGAAAATTATCTACAATTGTTTGTTAATTATATATTGATTACAAACAATGTTTTTCACAAATGCTCATGTCACAGCATTAATTTCTTCATTATAAAATGAATATGTCATAATTGTTTACTTAAAAGCATTTTTCAACAGTCAATACATTCAAATGTACTGATAAATTTTATTTATTTTGATTCTTCCTTCCTTAATGGTTTACTGCCCTGCTCCAGTAAGCTGGAAGTTGTAAGTTGAGATTTTCTGAAAACATGAATTCTCATTTGTTCTTAGTATTTCTCCTGTTATTTCTAAAAAGAAGAATGTCCACATGAAATGCATATTGATTTTTTATGTAATTGTTCATGAAATACAAGGCCCAAGAACCACTCAAGGTAGGGGTTGCTGAATGAAGTACTGTTCACTCAGTTAAGTGCCATACATGATACATGTTTGGCTGATCATGTCTCTTTCAAGACATGACTGACTGGGCAGAAGATTTTCCTACAGTAAGTTGTCATTACTTTCTGCAGTAGACTGGTTGCCAACCAAGACTATAAAACCCAGTCTGTTCTGTTATTTAAGTCATAGCTGGTGGAAGGAAACGGATTAATACATTTCCCAGGGGTATTTGCACTGGAATTCAGACTTGGCTCTCTGATTTCTTGTACTGCATCACAATGCATATTTGCTGCTGTATAAATGTAAAAAACAGGAGGTAAGAAGTACAGATTATAAGGATATGTAGGAAAGAAAATTATTTACCCTAGGCTAAGAAGTTTGTATTGTAGAAATCAGGGAATCATCCTCTTTGGGAGTCTCTTCCACAAAGTAGCAGTTCTTTGGAAGAAGCTGTCTGAATGGAACTCCCTTCTTACTGAAGAGAATAGGGATGATTTTGTTTGTGTACATGTCATGGTGGGTTTTAGCTGTAAAGGTGTGTACTAGTAGAACTAATGAATATAGCTCATTAGAACATTTGCTATGGAGATAGTTCAAGAAGCTTGCAATATTTCATCTGTGGGAAAGTGGGTGTAGAATGGAAAATAATTAGGCAGTAGAGATGCTTTTGAGGCTGGAAAGTGACAATTGGCATCTCCAGCCTAGATATGGCACCAATACGCCATTATTTATCTGATCTAAGACAAAAATCAATCATAGCAAGAGAATTTGGATATTTACTAGAATGGTACAAAGAAACAACAATTTTACCAGCATCTTTAGTGATAGATCATTATGAATTTTGGTTATTGTCGATTGTTGTCGAGCCCTTAGCTGTCAGTGAACTTGTTCTCAAGTGATAATTTGCCGTATTTATAGCAAAATTACTGTTAAAAAATAATTGTTAAAAATTAGTGTTAAAAATTGTCAAGAGGGGGAGGAGGATTATCTATATACATTTATTCATACATGTTGTGTTTAAAACAATAGAGACACCTTAGTCTTGCATATTTTCTTTTGTATCTTCTCATATTTTTTGTATTTTTTTATTTCCGAATTATATTTATGTAAAAATTGTCCAAAGGTTATCCACGTACTTTCAAACTTCATCGTTCATTAAAAATTTTAGAGGCACTACATATCAGAAGTAATAAACCTCTTATCAATCGTACAGCTTACCAAGTTTCTGGACATATACTGAGTTGTGTTTAGAGGGTTTATTTGAAATATAATTAAGGTAAATAATTCTTTGCCGCTGAGTAATTAGATAATTCATATAATTATTTCCCTTGAAGTTTAAATTCCCTGACGTATTTTTTTACAGTATTTAACAATTCCGTATTATTGATAATTCACGCATCTATGTGATCACATATCTTCTCATGTGCATGTTGTTTACATCATTACTTCCCTTGAATTTTAAAAAAATTTTCTCAACGTTTATTTAGTTTCTTCAAAATGTCAGAACACTTTTCCTGCTACAAGTCAATTTTTGATGTTTAAATTATAATTTTGACCCTACTGATGAACGATGACTTGGATAACCTTTGGACAATTTTTACATAAATATAATTCGGAAATAAAAAGCCTCATACGAAAATATGAGAAGATACAAAAAGAAAATATGCAAGACTAAGTTGTCTCTAGTGTTTAACACAATGTGTTTAAAAGAAAGATACTGCCAAAATATACGTATTATAATAGTTATATATACAAATATATATATATGTATATATTTATTTATGTTTTTGGTATAGGGGAGAGGATAAAAAATTATATTTTATTTTTTGTGGTGGGCTGACTGGAGGGTGTTGTACATTATTTATGGGGCTGGCGTGGCAGGGGAAATTGGGTGTGTGTTTATTTATATAATATATATTCTTATGCTATAGTTATTGTAGTAAAATGAGTGGTGCAGAAATTAAATTGAAGTTGTAAAATTATGAAACTATAAAATAGAATTGTTGGTGAGGAGACTGGTTGAATGATGGACTAAGTAAATAGCAGATGAGTTAATTTGTAGTGGACGAAGCGTCCACTTACTAATTTATGTTTACGAGTCGACTCGACATAATTGGTTGGTGAAATAAAACAGACAATAAGAAAGAACGAGTAAGGCGAAAGTAACCAGAAAAACAATGTATTGACAAAGGTTACATGGGGTTGAGAGAGCATGCATAAGAAAGTGAAAAGGAAAGAGTCATTCCCCTTCGTCTGTTCGTAGAAACAAAATAAGATGTATGAAGTTTTTTCTCTAGCTGAAAGAAAGGTTTGTAACAATTGTTAAGATTATCGTAAAGAGTTCAAAGTCCAAATCCTTGATGAAGAAAGTCAGACAGAAGACAAAGTTCTGTGTCTGTGTGTGCATTGAGTAGAGAGAGAGAGAGACTTACATGCGAATGTAGCAGTCTTAGTCAGTCTGTGGATTTCTACTGACGAAGGTTGGAAAAATGTGAATTTATGTGTAGAAAGTTATTTTATGTAAGGTCCAGTTTGAATGAAAGTTAATGTGCATAGTGTTAATGTCGGTGAGAAGAAAAATAAAAAAAATTTGCGCCACTAATTGCTACCCGCAATTAGTGCGTGTGTATTTGTATGAGTTAGGGAGACATGTCTGCTCTTGTCCCGGGACAAAATCCTAACTGGTGTACCATGTGATGTTTTCCGCTTTTATTAGCATCGTTTAGGCGGGAAACAAGTCATCATGTGGATGCCGAGTGACCATGTGTGTGTGTGTGTGTGGGTGTCAATGTATGAAACCCCACAAATTCATTAGATTTTATTAGATTTCTTTGGAGTTGATGGTTGGTTTTCAGTTTCTTATTTCGATTGCCTCCAAGAAGTGTAGATTGGTGATGTCGCGGGCGGAGGCAACAATTCTGAATTTGAAATGCATGTGGCATATTTGTTGGTGGTGATGTAACAAGCTGTTATTGTTTGATATATGTTCAGTCGCTCGTACATGTAGTTGCCGTATCATGCTTCACACATATTCTTCCTGACATTCACCGCATGTTGCGATGTACGCACACATCTTTTTATGGCATAATTTGGGGTCATCGATGGGGTGGTTGTTCTTTGTGCATGGTGTGGTTTGGTCTTTACTTAGCAAGTTGCATAAGGTTCTTCACTGCCTTTTTATCCATGCATTTATGTTGTTGCGCCTAAAGATGTTGATGATTTTTGTGTCGAAGCCATCATTGATGTAGGGTAATTCAAAGTTGAAGATGTCATTCCTTCTGTTGTTGTTTTGTGGCTTCTGTTGTCTGAATATTGTTGATTATATCCTCTGGGCTGCTACATTTGGCGGATATTTTGTTTGATTCGGGTGCTCGATCTCAAAGTTGATATATTGGTTGAATTTTCACTTGAGTCCAAATAGACATTCAAAGCAAGGAACCTCCTTCAGAATACAACTGTTCATCATAACAGTCTGTTTAATGATGATGAAACATTAAAGCTAGTTTTTGAACTGGTAGAGTTAAGTTAGAAGAGAGATCAGCTGTTCTGGTTATCAAGACTTTTGGGGGGTTTTTTTTCCGTTGTTCTATCATCTGCATAGATATTTACTAATGATCTGTGAATATTCCTGAGCAGATTATTAATATAAGGCAGAAAGAGGGTAGGTCCAAGAAGAGAGCTTTGGGGGGTACCTGCATTATGAGATTCAGAAGATTGGTCGCAACAATTGGAAAGGATCTGATCTGTATATACTGGGATAATTATTTTTAGATCTATTAGTGACCGGATTCTTAAAAATGTTTATTATGTAAAATGCTGAACCCTTAACTAAAGATTAGGAGATATTGAAACATGGAGGACCAATTACTAAAACATTAGCACTATCAGTAAACCATATTGTTTTGCGGATATTTTTTGCAGCTCTCCTACCAAATTTCCACTGCAGTAATCTGACTGATTCCCAACTTGTAGCTTACAACATCAGTGATGTTGACAGTGAAGTAGAATACTCTCAGTGTCATATTTCCATCAAACCAAAGAAATATCTGAATGTCTCAGCAAAACCTATAATTCTTGAATGTCTAAATGGATACAGCTATACAACTCTAGTTGATAAATCCATTATATCTGAGGTAAGAATGACCAGATATTTTGAATATACTTGAAGAATATCTAGTAGAACATAACTGAAATAACTGTAAATTAATCAGAAAAATATATTGGCTTATTCATTTAACATTTAATCAAGAGAATTTCTTACTGTAAAAGTTATTTTGAACTATTGGTGATTGATATTGTTAAATTACATTTTATACAATTGTAAAACTTTGCATTTTGAGAAATCTATCTTGTAACTGATGATTTTACTCAGTATAATTTATTTTCCTGGTAAATACATTAAACAATTTATTGTGAAAAATGTAAAGTCCCCTTAAAATGTAAAATCATATAGATTCTATTAAAGAATAAAATACATGTTCAATTTATTTCAAGCTCATTTTATATACAATGGATTAAAAGTAATCTTTTTATTATTATTATTATCTTCTCCTTCTCCTTTGATTTTTGTTGTATACTCATTTCCTTCCAGGTTGCAACTAGAGAACTAAGGTCATTTTCTACTGAACATTTGTTAATAAAAATAAAACAACCTAAAAATACACATTTTATATAGCAAAAATAGGATGTGAACTGTGATTAAGAGAACAATTTTTTTGTACTTCTGTAAAGCATGAGCAGCTAGGGATCCCTTCACTGAGAATTTTCTAATCAAGCCTCAGACCCCAACAGCTGGAATTATTGATGTTTTCATGTGCTACATTTTTCAGATTTTCACTTCAAAGTCCTTTTATTTTGATTGTTTTTTTTTTAAATCTTCAAAAATACATTATAGTCAGAAGGAACTTCTTCTTCTTCTATGTACCCTGTCCCTTAAGAACAGGGCACATAGAAGACGAAGAAGATCATGGCTTTCCACGTTTTCCTATTCTTGGTGGCTCTGAGCACGACGCCTTCTCCTGTTACATCATGCAACCCTCGCTCCGTCATTCACCTGATTAGGTCCTTCAAATATGTTATTCATTGCTTTCCTCTGTATCTTTTCCCCTCTATCTGGCCTGTTAGTATCAGGTTCTCCAAGCCCTCCTTCCTCATTGCATGTCCCAGGAACTTCAGTTGTCTCTTCCTGATGCTCAGTATTAATTTCCTTTTTGTTTCCATCATTTCTAAGACCTCACAATTTCTCACATGCTCGATCCATGATATTCGCAGCATCTTTCTGTAGAACCACATTTCAGTTGCTTCAAGTTTTTTCTTCATCTTTGATGATATTGTCCAGTATTCACTGCCATATTGAAGAACCAACATGACATAGCAATCCAGTACTCTCTTCCTTGTTTCTAGCGAAATTGTCCTGTTTCTTAATACTTTGCTCAACTTCTGGAATACTTCCTTCACCATGCCAATTCGCCTTGAAGTAGATTCTGTTTTTGTGGTCTTTGATCATGATGTCTGATCAACAAGCTTTGATTGTTCTGTCTGTTTGAATTGTAAAATCCCAGAAAATTGTTACAGGTTTGTAACTGGGTTTGTGTTGTGTTTATACCAATTTCTTGCTGTTTCCTTCTCCTAAAGGTTGCAGATATTAGCCCACTCTATCATGACAAATTTTATATTTGGTAGATACTAATACCATTCAACCTGATACAAAATGATCAATTATTTCTGAATATTCATCACAGAAACTACATGGATCAACATAATTTTTCAATACATTTGCTTGATAATTTCCATGTAGCAAGCATTGCTGCAAGAATAAAACAGTCACTTTCAGTTTTTAATCCTTTACAATACAACCATTAATGGGTAGGGAGTTTGTCTATATCAGCTTGTTTGACATGGGCAGAGTATTGACATTGAAAAAGGTTTATTTTGCTATCATTTCTGTATTTTGTCCATTACATTTGCTTTTTCCATCTTTTTTAGGTACTTTGTCACTGCAGTAGGTGTATTATGGCTTACTTGCTCATCTTCATCCACTTCAAATTCCTTTTTGAATTTGTTGGCTTCCTTTATTACAGAATAAAGTTTTTTATTTCTTCACATATTCTTTGACACAGATCATCATCCACTATCTGTAGTTTGTAGTTATCTTTGAAGATTGATTTTTGAAGTAAGACAGTTTTGTAAGACAGTTCTAGTTGAACTAATCTGCTCTCTTTTCGATCTGAACCCATACAGATGATCAAAATTAGCCTTATGATAATGCATACAGTGACAAGTGAGAAGTGTTCTCATTTTTATATCTATTCATTTTAAGGCAAGCTATGATCCAGTTAAGGGTATTAAAACTGTATTACACCACAGGGACAGCCAAAGTGTTTATGACTGGTATTCTGTTTTGTGAATTACATTTGGCATTTAACACTAGATGCACATCCCTGTAATATTGTTTTCTTACTTACTCTTTAATTTGGGAATGCTGTGTTACATCTATTTCACTGACTCCAAGGTATAGATTTTTCTCAGATCTGAGATCTGTTGAATGTATTTTGGTTATTCTCTCTTTCTTGAATGTTACTTTTGCACATTTAACTAATCTGAAGTCCATATTGATGTCATCACTGAAATATTTTATAGTATTAAGTAAACCTTTGAGATCATCCATATAGAATAAGTGATTAAAATTTTTTATTACTTTCATTATTATTATTATTATTATTATTTGTGCTTCTTTTTTCTATTTCTAGTGGGATCTTGTCTGCCAAAGAGCTGGCCTTGCAGAATTAAGTCAGACAATTTACATTCTGGGTCAATTAGTTGGTTCTCTTTTTATGCCTATCCAAATGGAACATTTTGGTCGCCGCCCCATCCATATTATTTGTAATATTTTGATTCTGCCTTTAAATATTCTTTGTGCCTATTCCCCATTTTTTTGGCTTTTTACAATTACAAGATTTTTTAATGGTGTTTTGATTCAGGTAAGTTTTATGACTTTATATTATTAATATTTTTCTTTTTTGTTTATACAATCTTTATTCTCAAAAACAAATAATTATTTTTAAACATATTTGAAATATTTTTTAATAAAAGAAGAGAAAAACTATAATAAATTCATGAGATTTTATTTAAATCTAATTTATAAATTATTTATTATAGAAATGAATGTCAATCAATTTGCAAGTAAAAAATAATTTCAAACTGCCTTATTGCAACAGAAAACAAAGGGGCTTCCTTATTTCTGTTTATTCAGAAAATATGAACTGATCTCAACTAGAGAGTAATATAGTAAGTTCAGCATAGGGTAATATTTAGTGAGCTAGTTTAGTTGATCATTACTAACAAGTTGGAAATTTATCCTTGTAACCCATACATGTAGCTTTGGGCCAAACTAAGCTAAGTTTCATAAATGACTGCTAGAATGTAATATATTGCAATTTTGATAAAATAAACAACTATAAGACACAGTAAAAAGACAATCTTGATTTCGTTTCATAGAAACTACTTAAAAATCATAAATGAAGGATTTCTTTCAATTGCTATTAATAACAAGAATTTTTTTATTACCTATTGTGTGATGCTTCACTTGTCATCTTTTCTTTTTTTAGGGTTATTTGATTTCAACCTGTACAGTAATCACTGAAATGTTTCCAGCCGCAAAACGGAATCTGATGACTGGATTATCATCCCTGATTTTCAGTTTTACCATTTTGATTTTTGAACTTGTTGCTTATTTAGTGCGTTACAAAAGTTGGCATGTTTTAGTTATTTGTTGTGCTTGTTTCTCTTCATATGGAATTATCGAAATGTTGTAAGTACAAAAAGTTGATTTTCTAAAATAGTCAAACATTTCAACCTGGTATATCATTTCACCCTAACCAGATGATCGGGTGTGTTTAATAGTTTTTTATTAACTTTTTTTTTTAATAAATTATATTTTTTATGCTCAACTTAGTATAACACAGTTAAATGGGAGTAGGAAACTAGGGTCATACCAATCTTCCAAATGAAAAGCAGCATACAAAATACAAGCTTTTATCTGGGCTAGAACTCTTTCTCAGTGAGAAATACACAATTGAATAATCTTCCAAACAGATTGAGACAATTAGGTAACATTTGATGTTATGTAAAACATTTGTAATTATTTTGCTTACTTTTAAATTACATTATTTTGAATATCTTTTAATTAACACATATCATAATAGCAATTTATTGTTATAAAATATTACTATTCCTACTAAACTATTTTTTGCTACTTCTTAATTATGATGTAATAATCTATGTAGTGTAATTAGTTTGTAGATAAATAATCAGCCAGTCAGTTAAGTGCCATACATAATACATGCTTGGGTGATCATGTCTCTTTTGAGTCATGACTGACCATTGCCATTTCTTTCTGCGGTAGACAGGTTGCCAACCAAGACTATAGAACCCAATCTGTCCTGCTATTTATCCTATAGCTGGATGAAGAAAAAATGGATTAATACATTTCCCAAAGATATTTGTGTGTAAGTGAATGCAACAAATTCAACTGGAATTCAAACTTGACTCTCTAATTTCTCATTCCAAGCCAATATCCACTGCTTCACATCACACATCCAGGAATATAACAAGTCTATTAATAAATAAAACTTGTTTAGAACTTGTAACCCTTATACCTGGTGCTACCTAAAGATTTATGGAATATGAACATTGTATGCAAACATATACAAAGTAGACTCTTACCATTAATTTTTGTAAGCAGTATCTTATGCATATTATCAAACTGTTTACCTGCTTTAGGGAACTACTTTCAAGATGGGAGGGAAATTAGACATTAATGTAATTTTCTTTCTAGGGTTAAATTCATTGATCTTTTGAGTAGCACCTCATATTAAATTGCCATAAACCCACATTTGCCATTCTAATTTATATTCTCCTACATTATTTTAAAATTATCAAAAAATTATATTTCCAGATTTTTTGAGGAATCTCTTCGTTGGCTCTTTGCTAAAGGGAAGGTGAAAAAGGCTAAAGAAATGGTTCAGCGTGCAGCCAAATTAAACAATGTTGACTATGAGCAAACCTGGCAAATTGCACTTAAACATATTGACACTCCGTTGGAAACAGAATGCACAGAACTTGTAGAAATTCATAAAAAACATTCCATGTCTGAAGAGAGAATGTCTGAGGATAAAGAAACTACCAAATTACAACAGGAGTCAAAGAATGCCATTTTTGAAAAAAAAAAGCCAAGAGAACAGAAAATCATCAAAATCTAGATGGTTTGGCATCATAACTATAATGCAGTATTCTTACACAAGATTTGTTTCATTTATTATTGTGTCAAACTGGTAAGTGACTGATTTTAATTCAATTTTTTAAATTTGAAATCGAAAGGAAAATTCTTTATATAGGACATTTATCCAGTTATTCTGTACATTTACCTTCTTGTAAGAATTGTAACTCACAAAGACAAAAATGAAATAGATTTAAAATAGATTTATGACATCTTGAGTAAATATATACTCTATACCTAATGTTTCATGAGTATATTTGAAATAACATTTTTAAAAGTAATGGATTATTTTGGGACTTACATAATATGATCATTATATATCAAACATGGTTTTGTCCAGTGATTACATATGTAAATTAAGTTTCCTAAATATCTAAAAAATTGTTCCAGTGCAAATATAACAATATTTTAGAACGGAAATAATTAATTTTATTAATTGATTAATAACCATAACCGGAAAATCTTCTGATCACTATTATAGATCATTAAGAGAACATACTAAGAGAAATTTCTTTATCCTACGAATATGAGCACAGGAAAAATGGAGGTGATTAATTTTATTAACTAATTATTAACTTTTAGCTGGAAAATCTTTCTTTAAAGAGAAAGCAGGGACGAAAAATAACACTGGTATTTAACTATTATTGTAAACCCGGAAAGAAGAAGAAAGAAATAAGAAATTGATTTGTTTAATGTCATAGAGTCGATTTCGGCCCACCCAAAGAAAGCTAACAATTGTCATTAGCATAAGCAGAAAGATAAATTTAATTGTTGTTCTTTTTCTGGATAAAGGAAAAGGAGATTTCATTTTGTGTCCCGATTGTCTGGATTGTCTTGCTAGCATGAATTGTGAAAAGAATTAAGATAACACTGGTCCTGAATTGTGAAAAGAATTGAGATAACAAATGTTTTGATTCCAAGTCGAAGTAATTTAGAGAAAAGGTATTTTCACTGACATCAGGGTAGGGCAGATAACAAGGCATTCTTGTCGCTTGAAAATATAGGTGACTCAGAGAATGGATATTAAAAACAGGTGCGGAGAAATTATTATTTGGGGAACAATGTCAATGGACCCTTATCAACTTGTTTTGGGCAAAGCCAGTTCAAAAAGGTTAATACCTATTGTTTTAAGAAAAAAAAAATCCCCAAAATTGTTTTGTGAGAAAGAAAAATTTTGAGAGAGAAAATTCGGTTAAGTCCAGCCCAGAAAAGGGGTATGGGAAGATGACATCATAAAATCGAGAGAAATTCCATTGGTCCTGTAAACAAGCACTGAAATGGGGAGACGACTAACAATTGACGTTATGGAAAGCAGATTAATCCCATTGAGTAAACCAGAGGCAACAACAAGTAGTAGCTAATCTCAGGATTTTATTGGTTGCCGAGATGGGGGATTAGACACTCAGCGACTGTCTGCCCTACACCATGGCATGGGCATAAATACAGGGTCCCGAGGGACCAAAATCAGTTGGATTGGAGTTGGGACCCAGCGGCGGTTTGAGGCAGTGCAGTTTCAGTTCCAGTTACCGGCCTAAAAATGTACAACGAAGATAGACGCCATCTTGTTGGGCGCCAACCACAGAGCCTGCCGGCCAACCTGAGTTAAAGACAGAAGAGAATTTCCAGACAAAGTTTTTGAGATCGACAACTGAATGTAGTTTCCAGTTGCAGTTGAAGTCGGAATGACAGAGATCAACAGAAGAGGCCTGATGCTGGCTCACCAGAGTTAAAGACAGACAAGAAGTGATTTTACAAAGTTGCAGTTGAAGTCAGAATGACAGAGATTGACAGAAGAGGCCTAATGTCAGCTAACCAGAGTTAAAAACAGACAAGAAGTGATTTTACAGACAAAGTTTTTGAGATCGATAACTGAATGCAGTTTCCAGTTGCAGTTGAAGTCAGAGTTTGCAGTTGAAGTTGGAATGACAAAGATCAACAGAAGAGGCCTGATCCCGGCTAACCAGAGTTAAAGACAGAAGAGAATTTCCAGACAGTTTTTGAGATCGACAACTGAATGCAGTTTCCAGTTGCAGTTGAAGTTGAAATAACAGAGATCAACAAACGAGGCCTAATGCCAGCCAACCTGAGTTAAAGACAGAAGAGAATTTCCAGAGTTTTTGAGTTGAAGTTCAAGTCGGAGCACAGTCCAGTCAGAGTGAAGTTGCAGAGATCGACAACTGAATGCAGTTTTCAGTTGCAGTTGAAGTAGTTGCAGCTCGAGTGGCTGAGAGTTTGATTTCCCGGTCCAGAGATGTAATGACCAAAGACAGATCCCAGTTGAAGAAGTAAAGAGACAGAGAGATGATTGCCATGCCGTTGGACGCCGACCGTAGAGAAGTCAGTCACCAATCAACCAACCAGAGTTAAGAGACATACAAGAAGAGAATTTTCAGACAAGTCTGAAATTGCTAATTGAAAGAGAATAACCCAGCACTTTGGCAATTTCTATAACATTCCGGAAAACAAGCAACAAGTTGCCTGGACTTATAACGAACTTAGACTTCTGTTCAGAGCAGTGAGCTGCGGCCAGCCAGATTTCTCGTTATTGCTTAGGAGAATAATTCGATTTACCTAAGGAACATCCATTCCTCTACCAGTTGATAGAAGCAGGGATGGGAAATTATTCAAGAGACTATTGTGTATAATCTATATATAAAGACATTGTTTCACAACACCACAGACGTCGGTCCACTTATTTTTCTTGGTGCTATATTTCTTTCTTTTATTACTTAATTGTGTGCACGCTTCCCGGTTTGGTTTAGCTCGGCAGAGAAACAGCTAGTGGAAAACTCAC
Source organism: Ascarosepion bandense (assembly GCA_037127315.1). NCBI lineage: Eukaryota > Metazoa > Mollusca > Cephalopoda > Sepiida > Sepiidae > Ascarosepion > Ascarosepion bandense. Next base: position 1,028,137 of record JBBBDQ010000743.1, on the reverse strand, counting down.
GTGACTACCTTGTGATTAATCAACACAACGTGGGACAAGGGAGAAAACTGTGACAGTCAATCTACGACCAGCTGACTGGATTGAAACCAACAGCGACTGGCCGGGATGTGGCATACAAAGGAAAAAACTCAATCAATTAGAATTAACTGAACGCATGTAAAATTAGATGAAAATTAATTCAAATCTTTTTCTATTTAGAAAAAAAGATTTCACCTTTGTTATGTCGTGAGTAAGAATAAATAACTCAACAACAGGAATAGGTTAATTGTTGTATTCCGTGAAAATAGTATTTACAAAGGTTATTAGTATCCAATACAAGAATAAGGGTTAATCGTCTCAACCGTCGTAAGACGTAGTATGAGCAATGGGTACTTCCGGGTCATCACCGGAAGTCTACAACTGACTTGTCGATTGGCTGCTCGGCACACTCTCTTACGTAGATGCCACCATTACTTTACATAGTAATGGAATAGTCCATTATAGCCGAATAGGCGTGGGCGTCCCAACAACCTTACATATTATACATCAGCCACTGTCAAGATAAATATGTAAATGAACAAAACAAATCAGCAGAGGTTATGACTATAAATAAAGCTAAGTATTAACCCCTTAATAAAAGAACTAATGAGAGCCAGTTTTCTTTTTCCCCTACTTTCCTTACACTCCTATGACTTATATACACAGCCTGCTAAAGAAATAGTGGCACTTGGTCTGATGATTGCAAATTAGGTATGCAAATTAGCTTACAGTGTTGATTCTATATCCACACTGTTTATGAAAACTATATTAAACTCTCTATAAGTATAGTAAATTTTAAACTATATATATATGAAATGAATTGTTTGAATATTATTTTTTATCGATACTCATATTTAAGTAGATATTCTGTTTTTAATGAAACAGTATTATATATTTATATGTACCATTCTGATTATTTACGATAAATTTTTATTACGAAAATGTGTACTATTCGCAATAACAATTTATCATAAATAATCAGGCCGGTAGATATAAATATATAATACTGTTTCATTAAAAACAGAATATCTACTTAAATACGAGTATCGATAAAAAATAATGTTCAAACAATTCATTTCAAATTGTCGGTTGCTTATAAACAAGTTTCGTTAAAATTTGTTGATTTCCGTAATATATATATATATATATATATATATATATATATATATACACAATACACACACACACACACACACACACACATCTCAGTGAAGTCATTCTAATGGAAATCCAACTCAGGAGGTAAGCAGGACATTTTTCTCATATGAGACATCACAGACTTTCAAAGCAACTCCTCCTTAGCCAGCAGGTCAGTTGGAAGGCCAGTCTGCATTTCAAAGAAAAACTCAAAGACAATCTGAAGCAATGCCGCAACCTCTTTTCTTTGTGGGGAAACAAAGCATCAGAGTGAAGGAGTTGGCTCCTGTACTTTTTCTCATCAATACAAAAGTCTTAGTGAGTCTCACTTGAACAATGGGATTAACTTTATAATAAATATTAAAGAAAGTTGACAGCATACTGCTGCTCTTAGTGATAGCCTTTTACCTGCCACTGTGGCTTTGTTGCACACAGTAAAGCAGGCCTTTCAACATTCAATCATATGAGCAAAATAGTTCAACCACTTGTTTGTCATCTGTCTAAAAGTTTGAAAAACACTTGTAGGCATTGGCAGACACATGCATGTCCATAGAAATAAAGCACCATTTTATTTTACTGAGCCCTCATTTGTCATCAACAAGATGAGAGTACATTATATATATATATATATATATAAAATTATATCGATAATAATTTGGCATACACTGCATGCCAAATTATTATCGATATAATTTTTTTCTAATATTTAAAAAACCATTCAATCAATTCACACAAAGTTTTTACACAATGTTGGCAACACTGACCTGCACAATCACTGAAATTTTCTTACTGGTCTGCACAATGTAAACAAACTGGCACCATGTTTGTTATCAGTACGGTGATTTGAGTGTGCTAAATTATTAGAAAAGTGTAAGAATTTAGTGAAAAGATGGTTTATAAAAGCAGTTTAAGTGATGCTGTAAAGAAAACTATCACCTCAGAACTCTCAAAAGGTAAATCTACCCTATAAATTTCTAAACTGATACAGTGGTGTCATCAAACAGTGTAAAAGTTTGCCACCGACCCTACACAAGTACACAAAAGGGCAGATAAAGGCAAGCCGAGAGTTATTTCATGTCGTCTCATGTCATGACTTAAACAAGAGGCCACAAAGAATTCTGGACTTACCAGTCAAGAGCTTTTCAGTTGCATTAGGGATCCTCCTGTGTCTAAAAGTACTTAGTGTCTGTATCTGAGGGAAATAGCAACAACAGTCAAACCTGTATTGAAGCCTCTGTTGACAAGAAATCACTTTCAAAATCAATTGAAATGGGCCAAGGACAATATGAAGATTAACTTCTCTAAAGTTTTGTTCATAGATGAAACTCAAGCAACACTTGATGGGCCAGATAGATGGCGCAAAGGCTGGGTAATGAACGGACAGAATCGCCATCAGCATTTGAGACGTCAACAAGGCGGTGGAGGCATAATGATCTGGGGGTGGTATTATTGGAAAAACGTTAGTGGGCCCATGGAGAGTACCAGATGGTGTCAAAATGACTGCGGATGCATACATAGCGTTTATGAAGGAGCATCTTGAACCATCGATGAAAAGGCAAAGAGTTGCCTTCAGAAGGGCCATTGCGTTTATGCAAGATAATGCTTCCTCACATACTGCTCACAAGACTACTAAATATTTGAAACAGTTAGGCTTTGATGGACCTCAAAAGATGAAGTGGCCAGCAAATTCTCCAGATTTGAACCCAATTAAAAACCTTTGGAGCATCATGAAGCGAAGACTGTACGCCAACGAACGACAATTCAGGAGCAACGTTGAGTTATAGGAAGCAATTCTTGACATATCTCGCAGCATTACAGCATTACATTACTACCATTAAATTCTATGGATCATCAACTTCTTCAAGTAATTTCAAAACAGGGAAAGCACATTCCCTATTTATTTGTTTAAAACTGTGCCTTGGTTTTATCTGTTATTATTTGTTTGATTATCTTATTTATTAGCCTCTTTTGATCATAAACATTCATGTGCAACATTAATAAACGTTTTGTTTGCTCGATTTTGGGAATTTTACTAAACCTTTCTAATAATTTGGCACACTCAAATCACCGTGTTGATAACAAATATGGCGCCAGTTTGTTTACATTGTGCAGAAAATTTCTGTGATTGCACAGGTCAGTGTTGCCAACATTGTGTGAAAATTTTGTGTGAATTGATTTGACAGTTTTTTAAATATTAGAAAAAAGTTATCTCAATAATAATTTGGCACGCAGTGTATATACACAAATGAATAAGAATGGAAAAATAATTAAAACATTCAAAACATTAATTTAAAAGATTGCTCAATATAAAAATAAAGCAATGAATATTAATTATTACTGTACATGTTCTAAAGTAATAATTAATAATAAATCATATATATATATATATATATATATATATATATATAGAATAAAAAGTGTGAGAGGCTGTAAACGTTTTGTTTAAAGTGTATTGTTGTTGTTATTATACATGTTATGATACTTTAAGTGTCCATAATAGTATTTGTGATGCTACATGTGTTTCGAGTCTAAGATTGACTCTCTTCAGGCGAATAAATTTGTGGCTTTGCGTAACGAGTACCTTTTGTTTCTGAAGGACAAGTTGTTGTTTATAAATAAGTAAGTAAATAAAAAAATAGAAAAAAATAAAATAAATAAAACAAGTCAATAAAATGAAATAAATCAAATGTTGGTGGGTTGAATTGTCTGTGTTTTCCTACATCAGCATGTGTATAAATGGATAAACAGACAAATAAATAAATAAATCAATCAATCAAGTGCCCTCATTAGTACGTTAAAATTATCTTCTAGGTGCCTTCCATATCTACAAGTCTCTTCATCGATTGTTTTTATTGCTTTGATGATATTTTGAATTTGGGGTGTGTGTATGTATGTGTGTCTGTGTGTATGTGTGTGAGCATTTTTTGATATTGTCTTTGTTTTAGAATTGATTTTTATGGGTCATCTGTTTCTTTTTTATTGTTTGGGGTTACCATTTAAATTTGGTGTGTGTGTATGTTTGTGTGTTTTTCAGTGTGTGTGTTTTTCATGTCGTTTTGTTGAGCTAAGGCTTGTATTTTTTAATGAATCTTTCTTCCTGCATTATTAGTGTGTCGTAGTCTGTATTTTGGTAAATAGGTATTATTTTGAATTTGCCACCACTACATTCATGCAAACATTGGAAGACATATAATTTCCTGTTATATGATAATCTTATATTGCTTTTATGAAGGGATATTCTATTATTCAAGCATTGTGTTGCTCCCACGTATGTCTTTGCACATTTGTCGCATTTTGGAGCATAAACTACATTTTTCAAGTTGCAGCTCAGATCCGATTTTATTTCAAATGTAGTTGTGTTTTCGAACTTGAAGTGTTTTCCTTCTATTATTATGTTGCATACTCCACATCTTTTTTTGTTGCATTTTGTGAGCCCCCTCCCCCCGTGTTGTGTGTTGTTCAAATTTTGATGAGGTTAGGGTGTCTTTTAAATTTTTGGTCTGGCATTTGTTATTAATTATTTTAGTTGTCTTTAAGATTTCTTTTATTTTTTCATCATTGTTGAGTAATTCCATGTGTGTTTTGATCTTTGTGAATAATTCTGGATTGTTTTTGTTGTGTGTGGAAACGTATGCTAGAATGTTTTCTTCTTTTTCATGTTTTTCTTGTTTTTTTATTCTGGAGGGATTCTAATTGTATTTTTTCTGCTAATTGGTTTATTATTTATTAATTATTGTTTATTAGTGGAGTGGGGTATCCTTTTATTTGTAATGTGTTTCGTAGTTCTTCTGGGGGTATTTTACAAAGGGTTTTGTCAGTTACTATCGTGCAAATTCGTTGTGCTAGGGAATAGAGGATGGATTTTAAACAGCTTTTAGGATGGTGACTCTTGAAGTGGAGGTATTGTTGTGTGTCTGTGGGTTTGCGGTAAATGTCTGTGATGATGTGTTTATTTTCATTTTTTATGAGTATATCTATGAACTGTAATTCTTTATAACTATATTCTAGCATGAACGTGATTTTGATGTCTCCCCATGTTGATTTCCAAAAGTCATCTAGGAATCTCTTCCATGGTTTCGTGAATTCTGTTTTTATGTCTTCCCCATATTTATGTCCTATTTGGTTGTATAGGTTTCTTCTAGATATGCTAGAGTGAGTGTTGCATATGCCAGTGCCATTTTTGTTCCCATCGCAGTACCTATTGTTTGTATATAATTTTCCTTGTTAAACTGAAAGAAATTGTTGTCTAAAATTAGTTCTATACTTTGTATAATAAATTCTTTTGTGAAGCATTTTGGGAGTATTTCTCTATCCAAAATGCAATGACTTGTTTTCCTAGTTCATGGGGTATATTGCTGTACAGGCTGTTCATGTCAAAAGTTACTATGAGTGTACGTGGGTCTACTTTCTGTGGCATGAAGCTTAGGAAATATATGCTGTCTCTGATGTAACTTTTTATTTTTGTAGTGTATGGTTGTAATATTTTATCAATTGAATTGTTCAGTCTGCTTGTAGGGCAGGCTGGCCCTGCTACAATTGGTCTAAATTTAAGGTCACTGGGGTTTGGGGTATGAATATATTCCGATTTTTGTTCCTGGATAGTTGCTTTAATTGTCTTTGATTTGTGTATCTTTATAGGTCCGTAAAAATTACTGGTTTTTGAAGTAAATTCTGTAAGAAAATATTTTTCTTTTTACGTTAGTATTTTACTGTGTGTAAGGCAGAGTTTTTTTTATTTTTGATGTGATGTGTTCATCTATATTCTGGTTGATTTTTGTAGTTATTTTCATCTCCTAGCATATCTTGAATATTTGTTTTGTAATAAGTTTTATTCATAATGACTACAGCACTGCCTTTGTCTGCTTCCTTTATTATTACATCATTGTTCTTACAGATGTTTTATAGTGCTAGTCTTTCCTTGTGTGTGAGATTGCTATGGGTGTTGTGTTTGTTTTGAAAGCCTGTATCCCAGAGTTTTTCAAAGAATATGTTCATTTCATTTGAATTGTTGTTTTTGTTAGGGCAATATTTAGATTTATTTTTTGTGTAATGTTTCAAGAAGTCTAAATTTCCGTTTGAATGCTTTAAGATCATTTTTTAGGTCTAATGTTTTTTCTAGGGGTGGGACAGAATTTTAGACCTAATTTTAGAAGGTTTATTTCTTATTCTTTTAAAGGGTCTGAGGCAAGATTAATGAGAATGGGTTTTGTATTTTTTCAATTTTCTAAATTGGTCTTTTCCTAGGATCGGATATTCTAAAAAATGTTTATTAGTTGGTGAGGTATCTCTGTTAATATGTTTAGAAAATTTGCATTTTTTGTTATGAGATAGCAGCCTTTTACCTGTGTTCGTTGATGTTTGGCCTGGCATGGGTGGATGTGTAGGTATGTGAATATTATAATTATTGTTATGAAATAATTGTTTGTTGTGCAGGTTTGTTATTATGTGGTTCAGTGTGATTTTGTGAGTGTACCTGATGTTTGGATGTGCATGAGTGTTATAATAATGTGGTCTGAAATGTTTACGTCTATTTTGTTTCTCATATTGATTTCCTGGGTATGTGTTTTGTCCAAGGTTTCTTTTCTTAATAATGACTTGTTTGGTGTGTCTTGTTTTCTTATTGTCCGATTCTTCCTGATTTGGTAGTGCTTTCATCCATGTTATCTTCTTTTCCAGGATTTTCTGGAATTTTTCTTCTTCCTCCTTACATTTGGATTCCCATAATTCTGATAAGAATTTTTATGTTCCTTTTGGGCATGTGTCTTTTATTTTAGTTAGAATTGTGTTGTCTACTTCTGTGTATTTGCTCTGTCTTCTTGTATGTCGATATTTGCCTGTAATTTGTTTAGGCTTAGGGTCATTTTAATTTGTTTCTGTTGTTCAGTATCCTGAGTTGTTATCATTTCCCAAAATGTTTTTTTGTTTTTTTTTTGGTATGAAGGGGTTTCGGTATTTTTTTTTTTTTTTTTTTTGGTATAAAGGGATTTTGGTATGAAGAGGTTTTCCCCTTCTTTAAAAGAAGAGGAAATAAACCTTCTAAAATTAGGTCTAAAATTCTGTCCCACCCCTAGAAAGAACATTACAGATCTAAAACAAGATCTTAAAGCATTCAAATGGAAATTTAGACTTCTTGAAACATTACAGAACAACAACACTACTGATAACTCAATAGTAAAAAATAAATCTAAATATTGCCCTAACAAAATCAACAGTTCAAATGAAATGAACATATTCTTTGAAAAACTCTGGGATACAGGCTTTCAAAACAAACACAACACAACAAAGCAGCTATCCAGGAACAAAAAATAACCCCAAACAATAAAAAAGAACCATCTGGTTCTTTTTTATTGTTTAAAATAAAAAACAATGCTAAAACATAAAGACGAAATCAAAAAATGCTCACACATACACACCAAATTTAAAATATCGTCAAAGCAATAAAAACAACCAACTGACTGATAAAGAGACTTGTTGATATGGAAGGCACCTAGAAGATAATTTTAACGTACTAATGAGGGAGCCTCAAACCAAAATCATTTGGGGTAAGCACTTGATTCATTCATCTATTTATTTATTTATCTGTTTATCCATTTATACACATGCTGATGTGAGAAAACACTGACAATTCAACCCGCCAATATTTGATTTATTTTATTTTATCTTATTTTATTTTATTGATTTGTTTTATTTTTTTTATTTTATTTGTATTTTTCTACTTACTTACTTATTTATAAACAACAACTTGGCCTTCAGAAACAAAAGGAACTTGATACGTAAAGCCACAAATTTATTTGCCTGAAGAGAGTCAATCTTAGACTCGAAACATATATAGTGTCACAAATACCATTATGGACACTTAAAGTATCATAACATGTATAATAACAACAACAATAAATATACACTTCAAACAAAATGTACACAGCCTCTCACACCTTTTATTCTATATCAATTTCTCTCGTTGGATCAACCCTATTTCTTTTTCTAGTATATATATATATATATATATATATATATAATGTGTGTGCAAACCTTCAATCCGAAACAGCTCATCACACCATGTTGTTGGTTTCTAGGATAGAATTGTACATGAAACAAGTACTTACTTTTTCTGTAGACAAATCTTATTGAACCTATCAAAATTCATTTTTCAATAAAAAAGATAAAACACCCAAATAATACTTCTCTTTGCTATTGATGAAAGATTAAAGAACAAATTTCTGGTGGCATATAGCATATTGTTACATATAAAATCAAATGTCTCACATATGAAAGATCGGAGGTGTAGCGTGTACAGAGCAAGGAAAAGAGACTATTTAGTTTTCTACTGTTTTTCCACATGCAGGGAATAATTTTGCTTAAATAATAACATCAAGTATTGCAATTATTGTTTTAAGTAAATAATACATCTCAGGATGAAAAGACTTTCCATTATTTGCACTTAAATCTCTAATAAAAACAAAGGAAATTATGAAACAACTTGTATTTTTATCAGTTTTTAGATTTGTAATTTATTTTTAAGAAATATTATTGTTTTAAAAGCTTTAACAGATATTTTTTTTATTCCACTCATTCCAGGTAATTTATTTTTTTGTAATTAATAAAAATGTAAAATTTTATCCGAAATTATTATCCTTATCTTTACTCTATGATTCTAAACAATTCATCATCCCTTAATCTTTATTCTATTTATGTTTTTAGATAAACATTCTTTTACTCCTACAAATAAAATTACATACCTATTTGCCAAAGATAATATTTCTTGTGAAAATTATTCCTTTTTTATCTTTATGCTTCACATATATTTTGTAAATGCCTTAAAAACCAACATCTATAACACAGTAATGGTTATGGCAATTATGTTCAAAGATTGTCAATTTTTTTAAAATTGAGCTGCATTCATTTTCATTAGCAATGTGTCTGCTTCCCACAAAAAAAGATTGCAGTGAGGACTTCATGCATTACAGTTTTAGAAACGATGTAGAAATATTAAAGATGTAACACAAAGTGTAGTGGTTTATTAATGGCTTTGTGGGTACTAAGATAAATTTTCACTGTAGATAAATTTTCACATTACTTACACCATTGGTTCTCATGTAAGCACGAATGTACTAATATACTGATTTACTTTCTTTTATAGGCTTGCCATCACAATGACTTACCACAGTTTTTTCATTTTATCTGAGACATTATATGGAGACCTTTACCTGAATTTTCTTTTTCTTTGTCTCATTGAAATTATTTCATGTATAATTTATTGGCCAGCAATTGTCAGGTATGTCTTCTTTTTCCTAAATATAAAAGTTTTCTGGGTGATACTGAGATTTACTTTTCATTTTACACTCATTTATTATTTATGCAGACATACCAGAATCAATTGGTTAAAGGCAGTAAAAAGAGAGCACTTCATGAATTATGTATTCCTTATGTTCATATGCTTTATGGACATTTTTATTTATATAGAATTTCTATGCATGTCTATGAATGTATTCATTCATATATGCTACAATCCCTGGCAAAAATCATGGAATTAGTACATTTGGAGAATGGTCACTTAGCTTTTTTATATAGCAGTAAATAATAACTGATAAGGTGAAAAACATTTTTATTTAATTACATCAGTTTAATTCTGGTTTCACAAAATATACCTTAGACACACTAGACTAAATTATTTAAATTAATGGTATAATTTTTTCCAAGCCACATAGGAGAAAATATGAAATAACCCAATATCAAGGAAAAAATTATGGAACAATCTTGTAATTTGTGTTCCTAAAAGCAGAAGCCTAGATATGCAAATTGGTCTACAGTTAAAACAGAGTTCTTACAGTCCTAAGTATGTGGTTGGGTATACCAGACACATGTAAGTTGAATTTTTCCTAGTTTGTTGTTCTTGTTATTATGCATTGTTTTTGTTTAATTGTTTTTTTTTATTAATCCTGTGTTTGTGTATTTTAAATAAAAGAAGTAAATTGAGTAAGCACAAGTTTCTGCTGGTGGGTTACATATAAAGAGAGGTGATAAAATTATGGCTGTTGAGGAAAGAGTTTTTATTATCAGTATGTAGTTCAAAAAATAAAAATTAAAAAAACTTCTTCCATTATCTCTATTGTCCTTCCTTGCTCTTAAATGTCCTTTCACTGTTGCAAGCTTTCATGTTTAAAATGGCTAAATAAAATTGTCCAACTCATATTTTCAGTCAAGCTTTATTTTTTTCTTCCTTCCCATAATTCTTTTCTCTTCTGCAATATCTTTCTGTAAAAGAAATCTCCACCTGTCGCTGCTTCTTCTTCTCCCCTACCATAAGGTAAGCGACATTCCATTTTCTCTTCATTCAAATTACATAATATTGAGTTCATAAGTAAAGTGTAGGACAGAATTTTTCTCAAAGCAACTAGCAACTCAAAAAGTGAATGTCCTCATCAAACAAAATATATGATTTTATAGACTAAAATAATTTCTTCTTCAGACATGTTATTCTATAAGGAACTAAGTAGCATTTAACAAACTCTAATCAACTATAACAGCTCTAACCACATCTTCAATAGACAAATAAAATTAACCTTAACAAAATTTAGAAAAAATTAAGCAAGACTTTACCTCCCAGGTGCAAACAAAAATAAATTCTCCAATAACTTGCTCTAATGTATCCAGCTGCCATCTAATCATAAACAGGATGAAAAGGCAATTAAAAAGATAATTCACCAATACATATTCTTCAATTATCCTAACAAATACCTTAGATTCATCCTATACTATTTAAAACATCTAATTATTACCAACAAGCTGGGACCTCAAAAATACCACCTGTGTAAAAATAATGTCTATAACTTCTCATTCCCCTTAGAGATTACATCCCCAACATTAATAATAAAAAAATAGCATTAAATACTTACATTTAACACACATGCATCTCACCTGTTACCTGTCAATCCATGCACATATTGACCAGCACATACAAAACGATCAAAATACAATTATCAACATCAAACAAATATTAGTGGATAATACCAAAATATTTTACAACACTTAATGTAAGGAAAGACTCAAAACACTAGAAGCTATCATTATACAAAATAAGCAGCTGTCATTAAATAAAATATTATTTACCACAGGGGGGTGGTATCTTAAAGTGCATATGATATATTTATAAAAAAGAATACAAATAAATAAAATAAAAATAATTAAATAAAAATAAATAAATTGTATTCTTTTTGTGCAGCCTTGTTCCCAGCAGCTGATACACACATCACCATAGACTATTTCAAACTTCCAGCTTTCGAAAGAATACCAGGCCAGGATGCAGACTATGGAAATCTAACAGACACACACACACACACCACATTGGTTCTTGATAATGACTAAAGGTTGAAAGTACTTGATTAAAACAATAACCAAAACATGAACTTTGAACAGTTTACTCATGACTTTGAGTACAATGCTCAAAACCTTATTCAAAAATTGGAAAAATACAATAACAAATCTTGTTAATTAAACTTTTGTGTGTGTGTGTGTGTGCACATGCTCAAAAGTTCTTGACTTGACATTTTGAAAAATGGATCGGGATGAGAACCTTTCAACACCCTTTCCTATCTGCATGGATGTGTCATTTTCACACTTCATTAAGAACCAATGAAGCATATTAATATTGTGTATTATTGTTGATGTGCCTTGGGATAATATTAAAGATTTTTTTGTCATCATCATCATCATCATCATCATCATGTGATCAAAACTTTGTTGAAATGACTTCTGCCTTTTTTAAAGCCACACATGTATGAATTTCAACATAATTATATTTGCTATATTTTATGCATAATAAATAAATCATGATACACTGTACTGAAACTGTATTTTACTTAACCTGATTGTTTTTAAAGTTGACTAAAATGAGATTTTAAAAATTAGGAATTAATTTCAATATTATTTGAACAAAAAATAAGATTTTCTCTTCTTAAAAATTTCCATAATGTCAGTTTATTGTCATACATAATACACACTTGGGTAATCATGTCTCTTTCGAGACATGACTGACTGGGCAGAAGATTTTCCCACAGTAGGTTGCCATTACTTTTTGTGGTAGACTGGTTACCAAGCAAGGCTATAGAACCCAATCTGTCCTGTTATTTAATCCATAACTAGAGGGAAGAGACAGATTAATACCTTTCCCAAGTGTATTTGCACATAAGTGAATGCAACAAATTCAACTGGAATTCCAACTTGGCACTCCAATTTCTTGTTCCAAGTCAATATTCTCTGCACCACTGCGCACATCCATAATGGTAGAAACTTCAAATGGGAAACTTTTTAACTTCATCTAAAGAGTATATAACACTGAACCTTTGATTGCCACTTTTTAAAGAATTTTTATTAAGTTTCACATGTTTACCTTTGCTTCATACTGAAAAACTCATTTCACAAGATCTGATCAAATGAACAAAAACTTTATAAGCAGTATTGAAATCACTATAACATAATAACCATTTTCTAGTCATTCTTTTAGTTCATATTTATGGAAATAGATTTTATTTTAAATTATCATTCTTTTTTCAAAGTTATGAAAAAGAATAAAAGATCATAAATTAATATTTATGAAAGTAGGTTATCATGGTAAAAATTGTCTCAGGAAAGAAAAATAAGGCAACTTAAAAAACATTTTTAATTTGATTTGGAAAATTGATCATACAACTTTTAAATCTTTTAAATATGGTGAGACAGTGAATTCAGTACTCTTGAACAATTTTACTGTTGTTAAATTAGTTATTCATAAGATTGGATAATATTTAATATCTGAAGAGAAATCATTACAGATATTTCAGAATATTTTTATTTGAATTCTTTAGATTTGGACACAAGAAACCGTTGGTTACAGCAAGTTCATTTGGATCCCTATGCTTGATTATTGCTGCTATTTTAAAAGGATTTGGAGGTAAGAGTCTCATGATTGCTAGTAAAAAACCCTGATATTGACACAAAAGATAATTCTGAATATGATCTGGTTAAACATGGAAACATTTTTTCTCTTAGAAAAATATCATGAAGAAAAATAAAACAAAATATTTTGCATTATTTTTCACTATGATGTAGGGAGGTGGGGAAATCTTTTCATTACTTTTAAAAATAGATTTTTTTGCTCCTATTTCCTAGTCAAGTAACCTATATAGAATAAAATTAGTGATGACAAATTAACTTTTAATGTGACCATTGTACATGTTAACACTGGATTATACCAACTTTGATGCAAAGAATTTATCTTGTGTTACTAAGCATCCTGACTTTCAGAAAATAGCAATTGCTCTCTGTTGTATTTTTTTATTATTAACAGGAACATTTTCATCATGAAAGAACTCTGAAGACAGACTTGCTTATGATGCATTTCTTCTACTACATGCTTGACTTTTGCATTGCCAACTCTGCTCATAGCTACATAGAGCTGGTGCTAAAGTTTAACATATCTACCAAAATACAGTGTATCAGAAGCATGTTTTTTTTTTCTTTTGTCACTGCTATTACTTTATTTGCATTGTTTAAAAAAGCTATTTTTAGAAATTTAATAAAACCCAAATATATCAGTCCCTTGCTAAGAATGGTGAAGCTCGAGCTGTTGCCCATTTGATAAGGTCTGGCACACCAGCCTTCTGCGCGAACTATGGGGTTATGGTATCACTGGACGCTTGTTTGGTTTGATCCAATCATTCCTATCAAACTGCATAATGAAGGTCATATTGAATGGGCATGCCTCCAGATCTTATCACACGAACGCAGGTGTTCCCCAGGATTCCATCCAAGGCCCAACATTCTTTCTGATCTTCATCGACGATCTCCCTGATGTGATCAAATTTCAAGTAGGCATTTACGCTGACAGCACCACCATTTATTTCCACCTCAGTCAGAAATCTGCTAAGATGGACACAGATAACTTCACTGCTGATCTTTATAAAAACCTTCAGTCTGTGGTGGACTGGGGTAGGAAATGGCTCTTAAACTTTAATGCTTCCAAAATGAAGCTGCTATCCATCAACCTCCATAGACAGTCCTTCCTGCTTCCCATTAACATGGATCAGGTTAGTCTCCCTGCAAGCAATACACTGCCTCTTCAGCCATACTCTCTCAGCTAACCTCAAGTGGAACAACTAAATTGAATCAATAGCTAAATCGGTTGGGTCTCGAGCCAGGAAGTTTTTCTCGCCTGTCCATCTTGCACATATACAAATCAACCATCCACCCAAGCATTGAATACTGTTGTCATATATGGTCAGGCGCCCCTGTTATTCATCTTGGGGCTTTTGACAGGCTCCAAAAATGAATTTGCAATGTAATCAATCCGAACCTGGCAGCTTGACTCCAGCCACTATCCGATGGGACGTGACTTTCCTCTGTCTCTTCTACAAATATTTTTATGGCTTCTACTCTGACAAGCTTAGCTCCCTGGTGCTCCCTCTACAAGAATTTACTTGAGCAACCAGTCTGGCAATGAGGTCCCACCCATTTACAATTAAAACAACCAAATGCAGCCGTCACTTCTACTCCTCAGTTTCTTCTCTTGCACTTCCCGCCTGTGGAACTCCCTTTTGCATACTTGCTTCTCTGATAGCTACAATCTCCAAAAGTTTAAATGAAATGTCAATTGCCATTTCTTATCCCTTTAACTCCTATACTTCTCTTATCCTTTCCCAACACCCCCTGAATCTTGTTCCTCTTCCATTCAACTCTCTTCACACCAGTATTCCCATCATTTTCTTGTCCATTATCTGACACACCCTGTAACTGGTTCCTCTTTGGTTCCTCTTTGTCTACACCCTCCTCTTATGTAGCTCCTCCCTTCACTCTCCTCTTATATAGCCCCCCTCAGCACCAGTGGCAATACTGCCTTGCTTGGGGTGAGATGATTGAAAAAAAACATATTTAAGTGCATTTATGCATTTTATATTTTCCTTAAGAAAATGACAACAAAAATATTAAACACTGTTTATTAGTTTGTTTATTTGCAAGAATAATTTTATCATATTATATTTAATTCATACATTTATAAAAAATATCATAACAAATTAATATATAATAACAAAATTATATATGTTGAAAAAATGCATTTTCTGGACATTTCTTTCATTTGTTCGCACCACATAAATTTACTTCAGTCAGTTGAGAGTCAAAAAAATGTAGAAATCTAGTTACATATTTCTGTGTTTTATCAAAATTAAAAGCAATAAAAGGAGTATGCAGTTGTGGTGTCAAGAGAAAACTTCTTTTGACGACAAACCATATTTTTTAATACATTTGTTAAACTTTACTGAGCTGGCCATACATATAAGATGTATGTTTTTGGTAAATGCCAATTTGAACAAAAGTTTATTTCTGTTTAAAGCCATTTCAAAAGATTCTTGAACTGTGAATTGCTTCTGTTGCTTAATGAAAAGAAACAATTTGTCACTGGGCAAAGTAATATGTGGAATCATTGACTTGCATGTGTAGTGACCAGTTATGTTAGATTTATGACTATGTAATAACTTTCATTGAAGTGACCATTAGAAACATAAAAAAATTATTATTTTTTTAAGTGCCAGTCAATGAGGTGGAATAGGAAACTTGGGTAGTTGTGATCCTCTTCTGTTAGTGTTAGTTTCTGTATGTCTTTTCACTATCTGAAAATTGCCTCATGCAGAACTGACCTTGTGTACTGCCATTAATAAAAAATGTGCAAGCTAATAATTACTTTATAAACATGGCTACAGAGACATATAGAATTTGGCAAAAGTAATGCCCTTTTTTATTAATTTATATTGAACAAAAATAACTTACAGCAGTTTCAGAAATTTTATAAGTATTGTCCCATTTAACAAACTGTTCAAAATGCTCCACTTCTAGTTCAATACAATGCTGAACCCTATCAACAATACTTCTACAAATCATTTGACATTTCACACATTTCTATATCAATTTTAGAAAATTTATCAGCTTGTTTTAATTTAGGAATTGTTTTAGGTTTAAATCTGTAAACAAGATCTTTTAGTACATCCTGCAAGAAAGTTTAGTGACGTCATCTCAACCTCAGACTTAATGTTTAATTATTCTAATGGCCTCTCCACATCCTCCAGATCACCATCCAATGATTTTATGCAATTAAACATTTGAGCAAGACCAATGCCCTGTTACACATGTTGGTAATATGGGCCTGAAAAACCATGTAGCTGCTACTGTGACTTAACTAATTTGTTAATTTCCTAATATTAGTAATATTAGTTAGAATAAAACCAAATATATCTTTTTCTATGTGCCATTTCACTTCAAGATTTCACTTCAAGATCTAGATGATCATAGCTCTCCACAATTTTTCTGTCATTTGTATCTATTAATGAATTTTTATCTTTTTGTTATCTTCCCTAAACCTTGTTTTGCCATCAATTTACTAAAGCTCACTAAATGGGTTATGTGTTGTTTTCCTCTGTCTCACTTGTTTTCAGTCTGTCCTGGAAGTATCAGATTTTGTTTCTATTTCCTCTAAAACTCTGTTAATTACTCACATTTGGTCCATGGTATTCTCAGCATCTTTTTGTAGAACATTTCTTTTGCTTTTCTTCATCTGTAAGGAGAAGGTCCAATAGTCACTGTCATATAGAAGGACTGATATTACATAACAGTTCAGTACTGTCTTCTTTGTTTCTAACAAAGTTTTCCTAATTCTTACTACTTTGTTCAAGTTTTAGAATGCATCTTTCATTATTCCAGTGTACCTTTGAATTTTAGTGTTACACTTTTCATGCTTTGTTAAAACACTTTCCAGATATTTAAATTGTTGTACTTGTTTGATTTTGGCATCACCAATTTGTAATTTGAATATTGGTCTGTTCCTTTTACCAACAACCATGCATTCTGATATTCTTACAATTGATATTTAGTCCTTTCTTGTTCTCCTTCACTACCTTCAACAGGAATTTTTGTAGTCTCCTTTTCATGTCTGCTATCAACACTGTGTTATCTACATATCCTATATTATCAAGATTGTAGCTGTCAATAATGAATTCTTTATAGGCTCTGGATTATTCTAATGTCTTTCCAAAATATGCCATGGTTACTTAGCAGTTCAAACAGTTCTTTGTGACTTACTTTTTCAAATATCTTTGCATAAGTTATAAAACACAATACACATCCTGGATTTGTATTGCTCTTACTGATATCATTCTGAGCATAAATATCATATTCCTTGTTTCAGTGTCTTTAACAAACCCACATGGGTCTTGTGCTATTTTCCAGTCTGATTCTACTGTATGCTCTATTCATCATTATTTGGATAAGTTTTGTTATATGGCTCAATAGTCTGTGTGTTCATTGGAGTTTACATTTGTTTGTACCTGTCTTCGTAAGCAGTGTCCTTATCTCGAACATCCATGGTACCTGTACCAACTTTTGCAGCGTTGAATCCTTCCTCCACATAAATCCTCCTGACATCTTAGTTCTCAGTGAAACTAACCTTGATCCTTCTCTTCCTTTCTCTGATTTCTATATCCCTGGTTACCTTCCCCTCTTTAGGAAGGACTCTAATATCCATATGCATGAGATTGTCGTTTATGTCAGCAGACATCTCCCTCTAGCTAGGGTGATTTCTCTTGAATCTCTACATCTTTTCTACATGTGTCTCTGTCTCTCTCTATTGGGCTTGGTTAGCTATCTTTTCTTTCTCTATTGCTCCCATTCATCTCCTGACTGTTCCATATTTGACAACATCTCAAACAACATAGATGAGGTTATTTCTTCTCATCGGTTCGCTTTTATATTTGTGTTTGGAAACTTTAATGCCCACCACACTAAGTGGCTGGAAAACTGTGTTACAGATCTGTTTCACTTCTATCCTTGACTCTTGCCATGTCATGCAGCTTTGGTCTCTTGGCAATTCTGATCTTACTGTGATTTCTGTTAATATCTCCTTCCACTCCCACTTCTTCCCAACAGAATAAACAATTGCTCATACCCACCATGAGCATGGATCAGACTACTCTCCCTGCACCTCCTTGTCTATCTCTCTCAACCAAACTCAAGTAGAATGACTACATTGAATCCATAGCTAAATCTGCTGCTAAGAAGGTCGGTTAACTGTGTAGGGCCAGGAAGTTTTTATCGTCTGAATCCATCTTGCACATCTATAAATCTACCATCTGTCCATGCATTGAATACTGCTGTCACATCTGGTTGGGTGCCTCTGCTATTCATCTCAGGATTCTTGACAAAATCCAATGGAGAATCTGCAATGTAATTGATCCCGACCTAGTAGCTCAACTCCAGTCACTTTCACACCAATGTAATGTGATTTCCCTCTGTCTCTTCTACAAATACTTTCATGGCTTCTGCTACAATGAACTTAGCACCCTGGTGCCCCCTTTGCATGAATTTACTTGATCTGCTAGACTAACAACTAGGTCCCACCCTTTCAAAGTGAAATCAATCAAATATAACCACAACTTCTACTCTATCAGCTTCTTTTCTCATACTTCCCACCTGTAGAATTCCCTTCTGTATATTTGCTTCCCTGACAGCTACAATATCCAAGAATTTAACTGTAATTATCATCTCTTATCTCCTGACTCGCGTCCTTTCCCTGACAACCCTTGTATCATGTTCTTCTCGCTTTCCACTCTAGTCTCATGCAGCTCTCTTTACATCAATGTTCTCATCCTTCTCTTATCCATTCTCTGACACCCCTTGTAACTTGTTCCTCTTTCTAATCACTCTTCTTTTATGTAACCCTCTGTGCATCAGCGGCAGTACTACCTTGCTCGAGGTGAAATGATTATAAAAAACAAAAAAATATAAAACTACTTCAGTTTTCCTACACTTTAGAAAATTAGGCAGCTTGATTGTGGATTGCTGTGTTTTATATATTAAACCATTCAGAAAGTAATCTTTTGTTTCACATGTTTCTAATTTAACATTACACTAATTTCTTTGGGTTCATAAAATAAACATTACTAAAGAGAATAAAATGTATGAGTGTTTTAAAAATTGTTTCTACTTGGAATATTATAAATAATTGAAAAAATGCTTTTATAGGTGTAAGTCAAGAAAGCAACATCTTCTTCATGGTGTTTTTTATGTTGGCAATGTTAGGAACGGGATCAGCCTATGGCGGTTTATTTTTATATACACCTGAGCTTTACCCAACTGAAGTCAGGTAAGAAACTATATTTTATTATACATAAAACAGACAATTTGAAGAAAAAATGTCCTAAGAAAGATTTCAGTTTGACAAAATTAAGATAAATATTTAATGATTAGGATTTTTCTTTTCAGACTCTTTTGATTTTCAAAAGAAATTAGTTTATTTACAGGAATTATCTATTGAACTGTTGAGAACTTTCTTGAATCCCACATTGTAACTATTAAAATTTACAAAGAGAATTATTCAAGTAATGCAATCATAGACCTGCTTCCACCTATAATAATAGATAATAAAACCAAATTAAAACCTACTACTATGACAGTGTTCCTAATTTTAAATTTGGCAAGTAGCCACATTAGTGTAGGATTTGAGGATATTTACTCAAGTTTTTTCTGTTCTATGTATGAGTATTTAATAAACCTCTTCTTTGTTTTTCCTACCTAGTCTTCTGTTCCTTCAATACTCTCTCTAACTACAGCTTCCCTAATTCTAAGATATGCAAGGCAAAGTAACAGTAATAAGGCAAAAAGTTCACAAACTACAAATGGTTTTAACATACAAAAAAGATATAGATAATTGAATGCAGGATCTTCAATACAAGAAAGAACAGAAAGATGGAGGATGAGACTGAGAAGTTGCCTATCTTATTGGCTCAGAAATTCCAGCATGCATCTGGGTCATATGTCTTTGAATGGATAAAAGCATTGGTTAGATCTAGTAATCCCAAAGAGTTGTGAGTTCAATACTTGGCTACAGAACTTAGAGAGTTGAGTTCAAGGGAGATAACTACATGACATCCAGAAGTGGCATGGGATATTGAACAAGGGTTTGGTTCAAAATTACAAGCACCTGAAGAAGGCCTGAGTGTACAATGGCGGAAATATCATGAATATGGCAATAAAGATGAGAATATCAGTTTGAACAATATAAATAATGTAAATACTACCTAATCTCAGAAGTATTCACAAATGTGACTAAGAGATGGAGCCAATCACACACTATTAGATGAACTCCCTGAACTGCTTTGATGGGTGATGCTCTGGTATCTGGTTCTTCAGTATGGGTGGTGTTTAGTTACCACTTCCATGATTACAATCCAGATCTTCCTGTTCAGGTCATATTCTGCATGAAAGTTGAGCTTATTGATGGTGAAGGTTGCACACAAAAGTTGGTCAAGTTGAGGAAAAATCACAGTGAGACTGCTGGTCTCTCTCTCTCTCTCTCTCTCTCTCTCTCTCTCTCTCTCTCTCTCTCTCTCTCTCTCTCTCACACACACACACACACACACACAGAGCCTCTTGATGATGCCAACGCCAAGTAACTTTCAATCTACAACCTGGACCTTAACATTGATAGGAGACATGTCATTCACACCAAGTTGAACAAATTCAACCTCCCACAGCACCTAAGGATCTTATTGCCAATAGTGAACATGTCCACGTCCTCCCTCTTCCAGAAGTGACAAGATGTTCTGCTGCTAACAAGTGACTGTAAGCAACCCGTGTCTACCAAGGCCACACCCTTGATCCCATTGATGCATACAGTAATCACAGGTAGTGCTTCATTTAGATGGGATTCAGCCAGCAGACTTGCACTGAATTCTTTTACCCTGGCTTGTTTATAAGTTAGTTTCAAGTGAGATGGCTTATCTTGTCGCACATATAGCAGCGTATTCAGGATTTCAGCTTCTCAATATGTGGTCCCATGCAGTTCTTTACAAAATGATTAACACCGTTGTTTTGTTTTAGTGTGACACTGTTGCCCGGGGCTGGCTGGTTGAGATGCTTTTCTCGTCAATGGTCACAATGGCACCAACTGTGACACTGCCACTTGGCTGGCCGGTTGGTTTGGTCGCTCGCTGGTTCGGAAACAGATCTTGCTGTAATGATGTCAAAACGATACCAGTTATGTCGACGCTTTCGGGCCGCTGTTGCTGATCGTGATGATCTCGTCACAGAAGCTAGTCTTCAAGATGTCTATTACAACAACGGACCACTGCCCATGTTGTGATTTGATCTCAGAAAATCGTGTTGTGCAATTTCAGTAGCTGTCTTTCCACCAGAACCAGACCAGACACTTGTGGTTAAAAATAAACATGGCACCAAAGAAAATTAAATAAATGGATAAGGTCAAACACGCTTGTAGAGTTACAAAGAATGTCTTTATAAAAAAAATACAATTATTAGTCACAGGAGCAGATAATACAGTTGCTGGAATGATAATACAGTTGTCGGAATGCCAGTTTACAACGGAGAGAGAAAGAGAGAGTTCTATGGTGGATTCCTAGTTGAGAATGAAAGTAAGAGCACAAAAATATTGACTAGCAAGATGAGTGAACAAAAGCTAAAATGACATCAGTTTTCTGACTGGTCAAAGCAGAAAATGTTAACTAACAATACATAAGTGTCAATTGATTATTAGTAAGTCTGTAGGATGTTGATGTCACTTTGTTTCACTTAAGTTGGGATTTTCATAATTTCTCATTGGTAACAACATTATTGATTTTTTCTTTGCTTTTGACAGATCAGTTGGTCTCGGTCTGTGTTCTGCCTCTGCACGATTAGGGAATATGATGGCACCATTTGCAAGAATTCTGGTAAGCACTAAAGTTATAAAAACAGCTTCTTTAGTTTTAGTTTTTAATGGCAGATTTTATATTGGTGATTAAAAGGGCTCTTTGTTTTAACTTTATCTCCTTTGGTTAATGGTGGAAGTCAGGTACTAATTTCAGTTCATGAAGTTGAAAGTCTTATATATAGAGAGATATATAGTTACATATTTATTAGTAGACATTATATACACACTTTTATTCGATCATAAAATATGTTTGAGTATTCATCTTTCATTATTATCACAACCCTCAATTGAATTTAATATCCCATGACTAATCAAAACATTACTATTAATGATGAAAATCCTTCATCTAAGAAATTCTGACAATATTATTATTAAGTCTTCTACTGCACAGTTATACTTTTATATCAAGTCTTTATTGTAATATTTATTTTTAATTATAAAATTATTAAGTTAGAAAAAAAAATAGTTTTATCAACAACCAAATTGTGTATATTTTGGGCTCATCTTGTATTTGTTATATGTATGTAAGGCATTGGAAATTTTCACATCATGAACATCAAAAATCTACAGATGACAATATTTCTTAGGAAAAACTTGTGTTATGAGAAATTCCCAGATACTAATTTTTTAGATTAAGTTATTCAGAGAATTTTTAAAATTGTTTTTGGCATTAAATATATTTTCATCTGTTAAATAAAATTATTCAATTTTTTTTATTTATCTACTTTCTTCTATTTTCCAAAATGTAATTTCTGTTTTGTTTTCTCCCTTGATTTGAAGGCAACTTATTCTGCATGGGCACCAAGTGTCCTCTTTGGATCAGGGTGTATCATCTCCTCAATACTTCTCATTTGGGGTTTACCAGAAACCTTCAGGAAACGACTTCCACAGACTATGTATGAACTGAAACAAATACAAGAATCTCAAAAGTTAAGTTCACAAGAGCAAAAAGCATAAAACTATTATTTTTTAAGGAACAAACAATAAACTTATCAGAAAATTCTGCTGTTATCAATTTCAAAAATTAGGTTTTTATAAGTATACAAGTATTCCTTTTATTATTTTAATCAATAAAATTATTTTGGCTTTTTATAATCTCTATTTAAATGTCAGTAATAATCACAAGAAGTTACTTCATCAAATCCATAAAAGCTTTCTTAAATTATTGTGTATGATGTGTGTGTGTGTGATATGAAAAAGTTTAAACCAATAGTAAACAGATTTCATTGTTATAACCATTTTCAGCTTCAAGCAGAAATTGTAATCACTGAATATGGTGTTGAGCCTCCTCAGTTTTTGAATATGGTGTTGAACCTCCTCAGTTTTTAAATAATGGTGTTGAACCTCTTCATGTTTTAACAACTTTTCTGTTGTTCAAAATCTTATGTACATATCAGAATAGCAGTTATTGAAAGTGTAAGACAGCAACACAGAGAAGTAGAAGGAAAAGTGAGTAAATGCTATGATGTCCCCTTGTTTAACATCAGAGTTCTATTGAAGGCAAAAATCTATCTATCCTTCATATCATGTGATTAAGGTCAGACAAAACTACATAACCAACAAAGACGTGACATAGAAGTACAGGCTACTCAATGTATTTTTCCTGGAGCAATCTCACAAAAACCATCATATCACTATTGCCACGTCTTGATCTGATTTCACACTGAGCATATTCAATTAGAAATACAAATGTTGTCAAGAAACCTATCAAAAGAAGTCACACTAACACCTTAACAACAGACTAAATTAGGGTACTGCCATGAGATTTAAGATTTTTTCCTTTGAATAATGATATAATCATTCCATCCATCCAATTTTGTGTATAGGTGCACACTCCCAGCTATAAATGATGCAGTCATTAGGTGGTCATAACAACTCTAACCCAGCACCAAATAAAGCAATTTTACCTTTCCTCTGTCTATTAACTTGATAGTAATGTTTACTTTTGCTGTGTAGGGTTAGTATTCATGTGCATTCAACTCCTGACAATAAACTACATCCAGTAAATCCAAGAAATTCAAGGTTTTGAGGAGCATGGAACCACCTCTTAATTGCTGCTGTTCCCAGGTGCCCCCTGCCCTTGGTTGATAGCACCTGTTAGTGCCCAGTTAAAGGCAAATATTCGAAAGTCAACCCCCACTACATATATTGGTTTTACTATAACCACACTCAGCCATAGACTTACCAGCCACCTTTCTGATCATAGTTCAATAAAACAACATTTCTTAGAAAAACATAGCCATATATGTAATATTAGACAGATTTTAGTTGATAACACAATAATGCTCACACATACACAGTAAAATGAACCTTCAGATATTGGAGGCCATCTAGATTAAATCAATACTGAAGCTTGTTTGCAGTCAAGGAGAATACTAAGCAGTCAACACTCAATAAAATCACATTTCAATCTAATCACAAGACATGACATTGCATTTATACATATGGTTCTGTTAACATTTTGGTCTCTCGTGGTGTGACATCATCGAACTGCATTACAAATTTACAGCCTGCGTCTGCTATTCAGTGACTGTTATTGTCGCATAGCAATATTTTATGTCAACACAACATAATATCATCTTTGATGGTGGATGTCTTTATGTTAATGTCCCTTTAACCTCTCTGAAGATGGCTCATATGAGCTGAAAGCTTAAAACCATCAAAATAAAAAAATATCTAAATGCTGGACAATTTTTGTTTTTATTTTTACCTGAAATTAAAGCCAAAATACAATGTTTAGAACAACTAATGATTAAACATAATAGATATTCATTGTCTGTTATATTTAACAATATATGTTTAGAAAAAAAAAAATATATATATATATATATATATATATATATATATATATATATTAGTAAGAAGCTAACCTAGAGCCAATAGACCTACCAAGTGGATCATCAGGGCAAGTTGGCCTGATGATCCATTTGGTGAAACCTCGGCAGGTTTGTTGGCTCTAGGTTAGCTTCTTACTTATTTATTGCTTTGCCATTGTATTGAGCACTTTACGTGTTAGGTTCCTCGTCTTGGTTTTTTTCTTTCGGCTAGTACTTTCACTAATGTTCAAGTACTTAGTTCGTTTCTTTTTTTTGTGTCCATTTTTTCCCCTCCGCATTTATACTTGGTAGGTTTTTCGAGACATGTTCAAAGATAAACTTACAGTTATATATATAAGTAAAGCTAGTGAGTCAACAAACCTACCAAGGTTTCACCTAAGTGGATTGTCAGGGAACCTTGGCTAAAGAGGAAAGTAACGACAAGATAAAGAGAACTCAATAACCCACATGACCAAAACAGGAAGACACCAAACAAATAGTGGAGAACTTTTATTAAGAAAACAAATATATCTAAACATTAAAATATAAACATTAACCTAGCAAAGACGAAAACCTAAACCAACCAACAAAAACTAAAGAAAATAAGGGAATAGGCAAACCCACCAAACATAACTAATCCAAAAGCCAAGACTTCCTATGTCTACACTTATTAAGTGTAGACATTTTAGAATTCAATAAAATACTTGTGTGTTCAAATGACGCTATTGCAAGTTTTTCCTCCACACATAACCTGTAAAATTTCTGGCTGGCCTTAAACTTAGTACATCTTTTTAATATTTCCCATTTTAAAATGAGGTCTATGTTCAGTTCTTGTTTAATAGACCACACATAAGTAGAAAGAGTGGTGTTGCATTTATATTTTTCATTGTTAAAGCTACTAGTGTGGTTATAGTATCTTTTTTTAAACTGTTTTGAGTAGCACCTAAGTATATTTTGGGTTCAGTATCTTCTGCGTTTTTATAAACTTTAACACAATAAACAACACAATCTTGCTGGCATTTACCCTGTAGCAGACAGTTGTTCTTAATTCTACAATTACAGCTAGTTATACCTACATTTGTTTTATCAGTAACCTTTTTCTTATTCAATCCACTAATAATTTTTCCCATATTTGGCATACAACAATAACTGAGTTTTACGTTATTTTTATTAAATATTTTATATAACTCATTTTCCTTACCAAAATTTTGCTTTAATAAACTGAAAAATATTTTACCAATTTTGATTTTTACAGCTAAATTAAATGGTGGATTAAACCATAGGATGTTCTTACATTTGCCTTTTTTAATATCGGTATATACCAATCTATCTGTATGATTTTGGTTCTCTTTCATTTAAGGGGATATTGATCCATTTAAAATATTTAGCATAGTGTCTAAATAATTTACTACTTTTAAATTGCTTTCAACATCCACATTAAAACCGTACTTTTTGAAAAACCAATGAAGTTTTTTTTGTATATTGTCACATTTTTGGGGGTTACTATTATCAACTATTATTAAACTCTCATCACGGTACAACCCGTGGTTATTGAAATCTATGTACTTATTTAATTTATATAACAATAAACAATCTATTAATTCTGCTACCTCAGACACCTCATATGCACCCATGGGATTGTCAAAGTTGTTTAAATCATCTTTTTTTATCCATCATGTGTTGTTATGGTATCATAATGTTCTCCCCTATTTGTGTTTGGTGTCTTTCTTTTTTGGTCACATGGGTTATTAAGTTCCCTTTATCTTGTCGCTACTTTCCTCTTAAACCAACGTTCCCTGACGATCTGCTTGGTAGGTTTGTTGGCTCACTAGGTTTACTTTACTTATTCCGCTCAGCTTAGGTATTGAGCGCTCTTTTGTTGGTTGATTACTCGTCTCAGGTTTTTTCTTTGGGCTACGTGCTGACTCAGTCCGAATCCCTTTGGCTGATGTTCATGTGCTTAGCTCTTTCTCTTTTTTTACAACCATTTTTTCCTTCCACGTAGATATGTGGAGGGGTTTTCGAACTGAGTATAGTTATAAGTTTGTGTTTATCTAAGCTCTAGGTAGCTCTATTGATCACTTTTATAATCGAATAACATGGAACGAGTAGATTTAGGATGTTCTCTTAAGGATATACCCATCCTTGACCAACAGACGTATGAATTATTCTTATTACAGAAAATAGAGAAATTTATTGCTAACATGCATTGGAAAGCTTATTTTTTTCTTAACAATTTAAATAACAACAATATTAGTGAAAATTATGGTTTTAAGACTTACGCCCACCCACCCCCTCATATCAAAGAACTAGACAAATTTGAAGCTGAGCTTATTGGCATAATTAAAAAGCTTAAATATAGAAGGATGAAAAATAATATGGTACAGCAAAAAATTAGGGCTGACATAAATAAAATAAAGAGGAGTAGGAACATCTACATTAAAGCTGATAAGTCTAAATACTCATATCAAATGAGCCCTAACAACTATAAAAACGTGTTGCACAAGGCAGTCATTAAGCATTATAAAAAAGCTCCCACTGATGTGGAGACTAAACTTAATCAAGAAGCGAGTAGTTTAGTCGGCAAATTTGATTTACATAACCATATTGAGAAATTAAGTTTAAAACCATGCTTCATAACGGTTAAAGATCATAAAAGTAATTTTCCCAATAATCCTGAATATAGATTACTAAACCCCACTAAGACAGAACTAAGTAAAATTAGTAAGGTAATCTTACAAAGGGTTTGTAAAGCACTAAGAATATTCAATAACATAAACCAGTGGCAATCAACTAGTGATTGTATCGAATGGTTTCAAAAGTACGATAAAAATGAACACTGCTCATTTATTAAATATGTCATAAAAGAATTTTATTCTTGCATTTCCGAAAGTACGTTTAACGAAGCCATTTGTTTTGCTAAACAATTTAATGAACTCACTAATCAAGAAATAGACGTTATCAGGCACTCCTGTAAGACATTATTATACAATAACAACACATTATGGATAAAAAAAGGCTGATTTAAACAACTTTGACAACCCCATGGGTGCATATGATGGGGCTGAGGTAGCAGAATTAATAGGTAATTGTTATATAAATTAAATAAGTGCATAGATTTCAATAACCACGGGTTGTACCGTGATGACGGTTTAATAATAGTTGATAATAGTAACCCCCAAAAATGTGACAATATACGAAAAAACTCCATTGGTTTTTTCTTTGGGCTATGTGCTGACTCAGTCTGAATCCCTTTAGCTGATGTTCATGTGCTTATCTCTTTCTCTTTTTTTACAACCATTTTTTCCTTCCACGTAGATATGCAGAGGGTTTTTCGAAACGAGTATAGTTATAAGTTTGTGTTTATATATATATATATATATATATATATATATATAAATAGTGGACTTTCTCATAGCAGACAACAAAAGAGTGTTCAGTAAAATAAAGAGATGCTCAACTTTTATAGACATGCATGTGTCTTTCAAAGTCTGCAAGTGTTTTGCAAACTTTTAGAAAGATGGGACATGTGGTTGAGGATTAATTCTGACACGTTTCTGAGATTTGATATTGATATCTACTCAGGTTTTTGTTAAACATCTTCTTTACTGCATTTGACAAAGCAACAGTGCCAGATACGGCTATCATTAAGAAGAGCAGCAATGCTGCTAACTGCTTTCATATTTGCATGCAGCTGATCCTGATGTTCAAGTCTGCCTCACTCAAACTTTTGTATAGATAAGAAGCAGGACTGGTGCCAGCTCCTTCACTCTAATGCAGGGAAAAAAGCAATGATGTATCACTTCAGATTATTTTTTAGTTTGTCTTTTGTAGTACAAGATTGTCCTTCCAACTGACCTACTGGTTATAAGTTGGCCAAACAAATGTTATTTTGAATGTCTGCTATTGTTCATACAAGAAGCATGTCCTGCCCACCTGAGTTGAATTTTCATTAGTTGCATTTAGTCAGAACTTCACTCTTTCTAATGTGATCACCCAATTTTCTGTTGTAGATCATATGTAGGCAACACATAGATGTGTCATCAGTATAGAGTCCAAGATTTGCACCATAGAAAAGTATTACTGACTTGTACACCTCAATTTTCACCTTCAACAAAACATTGCAAGCATTCCAAAGCCTATGATAATGATTACCTAAGGCAGAACTAGTCTTCAAATCTTGAACTCAATTTCTTTGTCCATTTCAGCATCTTTGGATTCAGTGAAGCTAAAATAAGTGAAAGAGGAAATGATTTTCAAGACTTTTTTCTTCAGCATCTGTGAGATCAACAGCTTGGGTAGTTACAGATAGGCTGATGAACAAGTTCCATTATTTTATGCTGATGGTCAGACTGAAAGTTTTGATGCATAAAAGAATTTGTTAGTGATTCATTGCATATGAACAGTTTATACTTCCTTTGAAGTGGTGTTGGTTAAACAAGCCACAACTTGTCCTAAACTCAAATCTCAAACCTTCTTTAACATTGTCAAATGCTGTTTCTAGCATGACAGAAAAATACAAAGAAAATAAGATATAGATTGTGAGTGTAGCACTGTAGGAATCCTTCTACTCAAGTTTTGTTAAACATCAAAATTCCCAGTGTCTAAATTCGATACAATAACATAAAATATTGTTGTGGGGTTACTCCTAATTCAGTCATTTAGAATAATTCCACAACTTTCCTTGAAAGAATACAATACCGTAGAAAAAGACAACGTAGTATTAACAAATAACATTGATTTTATCTAGGGATACAAAAAATTGGTTGACTGTATTAAATGAGTAATGTCGTTATTTTTGTTCTTAATAGATTTTTGGATAGAATATAAACTATATTGTGTACATATGGGAGATGATGAAATGTGATTACATGTGTGAAAGTGTTATTATCTGTATGCATGCATAGTAGTAACATGGATAAAGAAAATAGGTAATGTTAAATATTTATTGATTCAATATTATGATATGTGGTGGGGTGCTGATTCAGTCAGATAAGTGCCATACGTGATACACGCTTGGGTGATCATATCGCGAAAGAGATATGACTAACTAGGCAGAAGATTATCCCGCAGTAGGTTGCCATTGCTTTCTGTGGTAGACTGGTTGCCAACCCAGGCTATAGAACCCAATCTGTCCTGTTATTTAATCCATAACTGGAGGGAAGAGACGGATTAATACCTTTCCCAAGGGTATTTGTATATAAGTGAATGCAAGGAATTCAACTAGAATTCGAACTCAGCTCCCCGATCTCTCGTTCCAAGTTGATATCCACTGCACCACAATCCACATACTCTGACCAAAGAATCTTCTCTTACTCTGTGGTATGTTTGAAGGAATGTCACTACTTTGTTTGAGAAGATGTCTTTGTATGGAAAATAAAAATAAAATATATTTTATATTTTATTTACATATGGGTCCAGTTCATTGTTTTTTGACAGAGGTGTTTATTGCAGATTGTATTTGTTGTTGCTGACGGTGATAACAAAAGAGACAAAGAAAATGAAGAAGAAGATTGTGAAATATCATAGTGATTATGAAATTGTTTACAGCGAAAGTCAGGTTGAGTGTTCCCAACGAAAAGTGAAAACTGTCCCCAGTAAAGGTTGGGTCAGTGGTAATCTCCAACAGAAACTATTTGAAATGTTTATGTGAAACTGATTTTTGTGAAAAAGGTTGAGTGGTCTCCGACAAAAATGATGTATGAAATATCATTTGAGAAGATTTAATTGCCCCAAAAGTTTTGAGTTCATCATTGGTCACTGAGCCCAAATTTTTAGCAGCATCAGTTAATTTTCAACATCATGGTTGCAACTTTTGTCGTTTTATCAACATCATGTGTCCCAGAAGAATTATATATTTGAGAGTGGTTTTTAACAGTATAATTTAGTTCTTACTGTGGACAGTGGCACCATTGTCTGAAGTGGACTTTTTGTAGTTTGATCAGTGCTGCTGAGTCAAGTTACTTTCACATGTCAACATGAACAAGGTCTTAAATATCAATAGCTAGAGTGACATGGACCTTGGCAGCATTTGTGAGCCACTTTGTTGGGGCCGAAATATTTTGGTGATATCTATCTAAATTATGATAACTAATAAAACAACTTTTCTGATTTGTCTTCTATGGTTTTCTATTGTACAGTTTAATTGGTATGTTTTAAGATGTTAGCACTTTGTGTGTTATTGGCTTATAAATATTTTGTAGGCATGTTTTAATGTTTATATAGCTATTGTTGGTTGAAAATGCTTCTCCTGTTTCTAATTAAGTTTATTATTAACATAATAATTAGTTTTATTGTGTGAAATATGTTGCATTTTTTATTAGATATTTTAATGGACACGACAGCACTTTTCTATATCACTAGAAATGATCCTCTCTCTAGATTTGACTTTTGTTTTTTAACCTGACAAATAAAATGCAATTTATAGATGTCTTAAATTTTTTAATTATTTTTAGCTCCCAGATCATTTAGCATGCAAATCAATGGATAGTAATTTTTTAATTATGTTGTAATTAGGAAATATCAAAAATCTTAAATATTTCCACTTTTTTGACAATATGGATAAACTACTAAATAAAACATATAAAATGATGAAAGGAAAGATTAATTTTATTTAATCTGCAACTAAATTGATTTAAAACATATTTTCACACTTTACAATTTTTAGCATATATATTTAGAATAGCTTGAATAATACAGAAAATAACTAGAAAATATTAAAATTGGTAATTAAAAAAATTGCATTAAATGGAGCAAAAACCTTTCCTACACCTACTTTTAAATTAATCAATTACATTCTATCCATATTTTTAGTTTTCTACTTTTGCCATGTTTAGGTAGGTAGGCTTTCTTGTTTTCTTTTTGACTTCTTAGGCTCATTTGTTTCCTTGGCTTTTGTTGTGTTTGTACATAGGTAGATAGACATAGACATAATAATAAATAATACTTATAACCATTCATCACTCTTTATAGATTAGAGACATTAGATAATACATACCAACCCTACATGAAAACAAATGCAAATTCAACATATATCCACCCAAATTTTATAACACTGCCCTAAAAAATAGTGGTTATAAATACCTTGACCATATATCAAACATAACAATAATAGTAAGAATAAAAATAGAAACAAAAAAATCATTTTGTACACACCCAAATGGTTAGCACTAAGTTCCTCAATTTAGTCAAGAAAAACTTCTCTAGAAATAATCCTCATAGTAAGATTTTTAATAAAAATATACTTAAATTAAGCTATAGGTGAAAAGATTATCAAAAACCATAATAATAGAATTTTAAACCAATACAAAAACCTAAATAATAACATTCTAAAATAGCAAAAATAAAAAACCTTAATAATAAATACCATTTATTATTATTTATTTATTATTTAAAAACCTAAATAATAAATGCCATTCTAAAATAGCAAATAGGTTGTGCTTCTCTGAAAACGGTTCAGGAGCAGCACTCTGTCAATGCAGATAAGATGTCGGAAAACTAATACCAGAATGCATACCACAGTTCTGATGATATCCAAGCTGTTAAATCGAAGGATGGGACACAACCCAAACTGCCAAAAATCAAATTTCCACCAGCATCCAACTCAGAAGTGTGGTGTATGCTAGATAATATCATTAGCAAAACATTACATAGAGAGCTGGGAAAAAAGAAATATCATGAACATTTGAATGAAAGTAGTCAAATGATCTGCAGGGTTTGTAAGGAAATCTACATCATGCAAGAGGAAAATGATAAGCTACCACGCAAAAAGAACAGATCTGTTTCGCAAATTTTGACAAGAAAGAAGGCTTGCTTAAATCTGGCAGGACCTCAAAGAGAAACACAATGCTCTTAGCAGAAAATCTAAGGAAGAGACAAGTGAAACGAAGGAAAGACCAAGAGCGTTTCTTCCAGGAACCTTACAAATATGCAAGGAACATATTTGATCAACCAAGATCAGGTGTGCTTAAGATAGAGAAAAATATTCTAGAGGAACATTCAAGAGATATGTATTCTGATCCTAAACGACATTCCTCTAAATCACAATAGCAACTTACTTTGGCCAGCCATTTCTAAAGTGAAGTTTGATGTGAAACAACCCACAGGCAAAGAAATAAGATGCATAGTCAACAAAAGTAGGAATAAATCTACACCTGGCCCTAATGGAATACCTTTCCTTCTATACAAAAAATGTCCTACACTTTTAAAATGGTTACATACTAACTTAAAGTTAGCATGGAAAAATTACCATATCAGTCAACAGTGGATGATAACTGATGGTGTTTACATGCCCAAAGAAAAGAATTCCAAGGATATCAGTTAATTTCGACCAACTTCACTTCTCAATTTAGAAGGAAAGATATTTTTTGCAGTTTTTACATCAAGGTTGACCTTTTCAATAACAAGTATATCAATGCTTCAGTACAGAAGGATGGTGTTCCAGAAATAGCTGGTTGCTTAGAGCATGGAAACATGATCTGTGAGGCCATTCAAAAAACAAAAATTAAAAGAAAAGACTTGAATGTAATTTGGTTGGATTTAGCTAATGCATACAGATCAGTACCCCACCAAATGATACAATTATCATTGCAAATGTACCATATTCCTGAGGAAATATCTAATATGCTAGGAAGTTATTTTGATGGTTTCCTCATGTATTTCACTACAAAAGACTATACAACTAAGTGGAGTAGACTTGAAGTTGGAATTGCAATGGGATGTACAGTGTCACCAATACTTTTTGTTCTAGCAATGCAGCTGATTCTCAAAGTGACAGACAACAAGACTGATGTTGTTGAGCTTTGTGGAGGTTGTCAAATGCCACCAATGAAGGCGTTCATGGATGACTACAATCCTTTCATCCAAAGTAAGTTCAATTCACAAGATTAATATCTTGTGAATTGAACTTACTTAATTTGGTGTAGAATGAAATTTAAACCAAACAAGTCCAGAAGTCTTTCTCTTAAGAAAGGAAAATTGAATCAAAATGTAAATTTTGTAGTAGGTGGTCAAAGGATCCCTATTGTATTAGAAAAGTCAGTGAAAAGTTTAGGTCGGTGGTATGATCAAGCCTTAAAAGATACCAATCAATTAAAAGAAACATCCAGATCATTATAAGATCTCCATAAGAAAGATCTTTGTCCTCTAAAAGGAAAATACAAGGTATGGTGCTTAGAGCATGTACTCATTCCAATGCTACTATGGCCCCTACTTGTATACAAATTTGGAATGAGTATAATTGAGTCAATGAAAAGAAAGATAAACAAATATATCTGAAAATGGTTGGATTTGCCTCTAGGTTTGTCTGATATTGCATTGTACTGCAGACAAGCAAAGCTAAATTTGCCATTTAAATCAATTGGGGAGGAGTATAAATCCGGAAAAATCAGACTTCAAATGATGTTGAATGACTCCAAGGATAAAGAAGTAAAAGTATTAAAAACAGGAAGAAAGTGGAAGGTCATAGAGATGATAACAAGTGCTAAAGACAATCTAGCTTTTAATGAAGTCATAAGATACACTCAAGCAGGGTATAGGTTAGGTTAAGACTCGATGAAAGTCAATGGTGGTCGAAAACTTCTGGTAAAGATTGCTGAGACATGGTCATCAAAAATGTAAGGAACAAAGAAGATTACTTGGAAGGACATTTGGCAGATGGCTCCACTCAGGTTGAGTTTTTTAAATGGAAGAAACAGAGTGATCCTACTTGTCCTCTGTGTAAGGAAAATCCACAAACATTAGAACATGTCCCTAGTTCCTGTAAAACAGCTCTTGTCAATGGAAGATATACCTGGAGACACAATAGTGTTTTGGATGAGCTGGTCAAAATTATAAAGAAATATATGAAGTCTGAGTCATCTAATTCAACCCAGAAATTTGTTTGCAGAGGGAAAAATATATGTTGGTTCAAAGCAAACAAGCAAATGTCAAGCTATACCTAGAAAATATTTCCATAATACTGGTGGCATTTGGGAGATATCTGCAGACCTTCATGTTTGGCATAAGGATTACCCCAAAATAATATCAAGTAAAGGTGTGCCACTAGATATTGTTCTTCTATCAATGGTGAACTATAAAATCATCCTGGTTGAATTAACAGTACCTTATGAAAACTGGATGGAACAAAGCCACGAATATAAAACTAATAAATATGAAAATCTAAAATCAGAGCTGATAAAGGAAGGGTATAATGTTATTATTAGAGCAGTGGAAATTGGAGCAAGGGGTTTTGTTGCAGGCATTTTGTGCCAATTTCTGGGCCAAACTGAAATCAAAGGGTGTAATAGGGCTAAAAGTATAAAATGCCTAATAGGAGTAACTGAAAATAGTTCTATGTGGATATAGAAAAAAAGAAATATTACATGGAGCGTTTCAGCGAACATCACAGCATGACATGACTGATTGTGAATGCAGAGTTCATTTTGCATTCTCAGCACATGAGGTTTAACCGTTTTTTTGTTTTTTTTCATAAATCTAATTTTGCCATGAGACATTTCCTGTGTTTACAGGAAAAATTTAAAATAATCATGTTATGCTAACAAAAAAGCTTTGTTAAATCAAAGAAGCAAATTAGCAGTAACTTGTTGACACTATTGTTCATCTTAAAGTATAGTTTAAAAAATTTCTGCTATTAAAAACTAATTATACACCACAATTAAATAGCCATTATTTCATTAATATATAATGGGCCACCATCCACTGATAATTATTTTAATTGTTTTACTTAACTTAAATAATGCTGTTTTGGCATCTATTGAGTATTATGAGCATCTTATTTAGATAGATATTCCACAGTCCTAATTATGTAAAAAAAACCCTTAATACACTTCCGTAAAAAAAAAACACTTCTTCAAAGACATCACCAGTCTGCAACACATATGACACATTGTAGCTATATCACCACCATCAACTGTCCATAATGTTGACAACACCAAGAGCCAACTTATTGTGATCTTTTGAAATAACTCACCCATCTTCACCCTCTAACCTTATTCCCTCATCCAAGGTGGACTTAACCTTCCATTGATTAACTGAGATTTTATTACAAGAACATT
Organism: Ascarosepion bandense; assembly: GCA_037127315.1. Taxonomy (NCBI): domain Eukaryota; kingdom Metazoa; phylum Mollusca; class Cephalopoda; order Sepiida; family Sepiidae; genus Ascarosepion; species Ascarosepion bandense. Next base: position 992,387 of record JBBBDQ010000743.1, on the reverse strand, counting down.
CCTAATTCTATCCTTATGCACCCACTTTAATAGTCTAAAAAAGGGCAACAAAATGTTTTTAAATTTCCATAAGAATCATTCCTATCACTAGTTACCAATTATTGCCTGACAAAGTAAAATTCATAGTACTGAAACATGAAAGCCTTTGTGTAATGATGTAAAATGTTTTTATTATAATTGCTTATCATAAAAATATTACAATAATTATATATTACTGTACTTTGTATTGAACATCTTTAAAAAGTAAATGTTACAAACTGTATATTTTTACTCCATTTGTTTTTATTCTTACTAAAACATTAGAGAAAAAAGAAAATTATTAGCATGAATCACACAAGTTCCATTCTATGATTACTTTGGCAAGATACATCCACAAATAGATAATGTTACTATGGATAGTCCTTTAGGTCCTATTTCTTTAAACTTTTATATGGCTCACTTAGAAAATACAATATTCAGTCAAATAACTAAATCAATCATGTTAGATACATTGATAATAATTTTATTTTAGTACAAAATGTAAAAGATTAAAAAACTAAAATATTTAAATTAAATTTTGTTAACTTACAAACTAAGCATTAAAAAAATATTCCCACAGATGCTCTTACTGATTCATTTTTTTTTGTAATTCATATTTTAACCTTATTTACTACAAATGTGAATGTCCATATTCATAGAAAATAACTATTTTAAAAATTGTTAAGAATAGAGCCAAATTAATTTTTTCTAAAACAATTTCTATCAAAAATTAAGTAAGATAAGCACTCACCAATAATGGTTTCCCAAATTAGAGGCATATACAGTTTTATTCATGAAACTTTGTAATAACAGTGATGAACATGTAGTGCAAAATCATAATAATAACTCACTTCACCCATTGCCTTCAAATAAGGAGAACTGAGGAAGAAGTAAGAAAGAAGTTCACAAACCTTTGTGAGATTTTAGCCTTTCATAGAAATTAATTGGTGAGATGAGAAGAAAAGCAATTTGTGAGCTAATATAAAATTGTTTTTCGACCTATGAAAACCTTCCCTTCACAGAAATTAGCTGATGAATGAAAAAAGTAACAAGTCTATGCAAAATTCTTTTTGATATAAAATAAGTAGAAAAATTAATGAGAAAAGTGTCTGAAGTCATATGAAAAATTTTGTTTCAGGTCCTTGTCACCAGGATTGATGTCCTTGTTTCTGTAAAATTACTTACCACTTATTTACCATTAGAGGATGATAATCATCCTCTAACCAGCACATGACATGTCAAAGAATTTTCTCTCATCAATCCAAGGAAGCTAAGTATTTCAAACTATCTTTCTTCATCTACTTTTGAATGTAAGCAAACCATATATCTCTTTGGTAAAGAACAAACTCTGATACATTCTTCTTAAACATTTTTAATATTATTTTGTATCAGATCATTTAATCTGTTGTATGAATATTTCGTCTTCATTACAATTTATTGAAGCTATAGACTTCTATAGAATTCTGATTTACTTTCCTAAAACAAGCTACTGACACAACTTCAAGTAGGAATAAATTCCTTATCTTGTTTTTTTAAATTATCTGTCTTCTCATCATTATCATCCTTTATCAATCTTGCTGCAGATAAATTATTTTTACTTTTACTGCAATCAGATGTACTTTCACTATAAACAAGGTGAAGTAGTTATTAAAAAAATAAACTCCATTCATGTGTTATAAACAAGCATATGGTTGCAAGAAGAATTATGACAAAGGCAGATATGAATTTATCTCATTTATTGGATAAATACAGATGAATGGTTTACAAATTCTTAGCCATTCTTGGCATCAGATATTGGTATGAATTTGTTTTAGGCTCTCCATTTTTAATTGTATTTAATGTTCACAAAGATATGTGTGGAGTAATCATGACATTGACAGGTTGTTCCTTTTTTCTTCCTTGCCAGCAATGTCTGAGGAAGAGAGGTAAGGATTGATGTGCCGGTGGATGAGAAGGTAAGGCAGGGGTGTTGCTGTAAGCTCTTTTGATGTATTTAACTTTCTCAGCAATTTATATAGTGAAACCAAACTTTGCATAGACTTGTTAGATTTCTCAGGTTTTGTTTCCAGATATGTTTTCCAACATTCTCATTTGCTGATTAATATTTTCACATATATGTGTGAGGAAAGAAGAAATTTGTGGGGTTAGTTAGTGATCCAGCTTTGCAGACGTAGGCAAGAACATGATACTCCATTAACTAATCAAACAAGAGTATTTAGCAAGTGGAACTTGGAGCCTGTTTTAATGAGTTTCTGAGACAGAATGTAGAAATCCAATTTGAAGCCAGAATTGTATGTGTGCTAAGCAGATTTTGAGTGTTTTCAGTAAGTGACTGTAAATCAGAGGAGATATGACATTCAGTTTTATAACACATGTATAAAATCAACAGTAATAAATATCTACAATTCATTATCTGTTTATGTTTAAAGCTTTTAGAACACTTTTTAAAAATCATGGAGTTAGTAAATTTAGAGGATGGCCACTTATTTTTTATTATCTAACTGTAAATAAACAAATAACTGATAAGGGAAAAATATTTTATTTAATAACTTCAATTTAATTAAATTTACCATAAACAAACTGGATTAAATTATTGAAATTAATGGTATAATTTTTAACAAGCCATGTTTTCTTTTTATAATCTTTTCACTCCAAGCAGGGCTAGACTGGTGCACAGAGGTTAGAGTGAGAGAAAAAACAAGGTACAGGGAATGTCAAAAAAGGCATAAAAGATGGATGGGAATCAAGGAGATAGAAGATGGCAATTGAAGTTGCATTTAAACATTTGGAGATTGTAGCTATCAGAGAAGCAAGTATACAGAAGGAAGTTACACATGTGGAAAATGCTAGAAAAAAAACTGTTAGAGTAGGAGAAGCGGTTTCATTTAACTATTTCTATGATAAAAGGATGAGACCTTGATGCCAATCTAGTAGCATATGTAAATACATGTGGTCAGAGAAAAAAGTTCATCATAGAAGTTGCAATGAAAATACTTGTAGAAAAGACAAAGAGAAGCAATATCATGTCGGTGAGAAAGTCACTGAAGGCGGGCTGCCAAGTCAGTATTGATTACATCCCTTTGGATTTTATTGAGAACCTCTAGATGAATAGCAGGAGCACCTGACCAGATATGGCAATGGTATTTAATCCACAGCTGAATAATTATAAATGTACAAAGTGGATGTAATATTGTTTGTCAAAGAGAAGGTCATGAGATGTCTATTTCAGCATTGATAATAATTTGCCAAAAAGAGGTAAAAAGCTAACAAGGGGATGATTAGATGGGTTAGAGGGCTCCCAAGAGTTATTAAAAACAGGAACTACAGAGGAGGACTTCCAACAAGCAGGAAGCAGTGAGACAATAGTTGTAGAGTTTGGAAAGGACTGAAGCCAGCTCGAGGACATATTTCTGTAGGACAATGACTGGAATTTCATCATTTCTGCTTGCCTTATAGGAGTCAAGCTTAGAAATTATGTTAGAGAACAGAAACGTGGTTATATATATATATATATATATATATATATATATATATATATATATATATAATATTCACTCTACTTTATATTGAGCATTTTTTAAGAATAGAGTTTCTTTGGATACAGAATTTTATTCCATCCATACCTACGCTATACTTGGATATGTATATATATATATATATATATATTACTCAGTTCAGCTACAGTTCTAGGTGGGAAATTTGGTGTGGATACTACAGACAAATGCAGAGTTGGATGAGAATTTGCGAAAAATATGTAGAGGAAACTATGAAATAACGTAATATTAAGGAAAACATTATGGAATAATTTTGTAGTTTGTATTTCTAAAACTAATATAGCAGAAGTACTGCAAATGCAAATTGGTCTACAGTTAAAAAAGAGAGTTCTTGCAGACCTCAACAAATGTTTGAGCAAACCTAATTGAAAGGAAACATGGTTCTAACAAAAAATAACTGGCAAGTGAAACAATAGAAAGGATCATAAAACTCATTTAAGAAGGCAGTCTACAATGGAGCATGGGTGAAAAATGTTGATTATTAACAGTCACTATGTTTAAAATTTAGTACAAACATAAAAGAAATGGGAATGTTAAAAAAGGAAAACATTGGTAGATCATAAAAGACATCAAAACATCAGGAAAAAAACAAAGCAATATGCCTTCACATTAGAAAATGTACAGCGAAACAAATGAGTTGTGACAGAACTATAACAAATTGGCAGAATGAAATGAAATATACATGCAGAACAATAATGTTTGTCACAATGCAAAGTGGATTAAATCTTTTCTTCAGACAAGTTATATAAATTCTTTATATAGACAGCAAATGGTCCAGATATAAATCTAATTGAAAATTTATGGTGGAAATTTAAAAACAATCATGATCCACAAGAAGGCTCTATCCACCAAAGAAGATCTATTAACTGCCATTCAGGAAAGTTTGAACCAATTTGATAAAGAATATTACTTTAAATTAGTGAAATCCATGCCTGAAATAATTGAGGCTGGTAAAAAATCTCAAGAAGAGGCAACTAAGTATTAATTCTAATTTTTTTGTGGATGAATTTCATAATTTTCCCTCAATATTGGATTATTCCATGAAATTGTGCCTAGTAGTATACCATCAATTCAAATAATTTAATCTAGTTTTTTAAGGTATATTTTATGAAGCCAGGATGTTCAGCTATTAAATAAAAATGTTTTCTGTTATTAGTTTATTTACAGTTAAATAAAAACCCAAGTGAATGTGTGATCTCCCACACCAGCAACCCCAAGTCTCAGGCTTGTGTATATATGTATAGTGTGCCATATAACTGGCCATAAGTTAGGAGAAAACAGACAAGAACAAAAAATAGAGACAGCAGCAAAAACCAGTCTATGTGGACTAATGATTATATTTGTAACTCTTTGTACAGCAAAAGAGAGGGAAAAAGAATTAATAAAAAATAAAAAGCATTAAACAAATTTTTCTCAAAGTTCGCAAATTACTGCTGCTACTATGTCTATTAGAGATAAGACAGTCACTGATTCTTTATGCTACCCCTTCCTTTTTTCTCTGCTTAGCGGCAGTGGATGTGTCTTTTAGTGTGAGAGAGAGTTCTAGTCTTAAATGCCTGGGCTGAATATCTCTCTACCGTGTCCTGAGCGTGTCTCTTCGTTTTTCAAATCGGTTCTGCCTTTTTGTTAAAAATGCTTTGATATGGCACGGGGTTGGCTGGCAATCAGGGTGTTTTTCCCCAAAAGTCTAATGTCAATTTCGTGTATCTGGATTTAATCACCCGTTACGATTTCGCGCTGATGTCTGCCAACCTGAAGCCTTGGAGACAAAGCTTGTTGATTTTGTACATTCACATGTCATTATAATTCCTCTCATCATGTGGGTGGTCCTTTTTGAAGTCGGCTGATTAATCAACCTCGGTTGGCCTTTATCGCTTCACTGAGGAGAAAAGGAGAGAAAATAAAAGCAAACAAGAAAGAGGAGAGTTCTATCCCCTTGGCAAAGTGAATTTTCATCTGGTTTGTCTTCGATTGCTGTCATATAAATCAATGTCATTTCGTGAATGCCTTGTGTCTCGCTATGTCTGCCTCCCCCCAGTGAATATTTCTCACTTTTTCTCTTTCCTAGCTCTTCCTAAGAAAACGAAAAAATGTACACACACCGATATATTTTTCAACTATCTATTTCTGGGTTCGAATTCATGGTCGTCGATACTATTTTAACGTTGGTACATAAATGGGTGTTACATTACTGTCCTACCATTTCTGTCATTTACTCGAATATGACATAAGCCTGTGGGAAGGTTCTGGAACGAATGCATAAAAGTCCCAAAATCAAGTGTTCATGATTCGTCTTTTTTTTTAAACGCCAAAATTAAGAAAGAGTGGGACACATTGTCTCTTACATTTACTACATTCTTTCTTTTCTCAGAATCATCATCAACATCATCAGAGCCTCTATCTTCCAAACGTTAGGTCTACCGCCCTTTCTAGTCTGGTGGTGCCCACCCCTATAACATCCATCCTGACATCATTGTCTCGCAATGGGTCCGCAAACAAGTCTGTCAGCCGGACCTGTATTGCAGCCCCTTCCCTGGCTGTATCGTTGGGATAAGGCCATCCGTGCCAGCTCGGCCATCCTATCCCTCAGCTAGCTGACCGACTCCTTCTCTTCCTGCCGGATTCGTAACAGTGCACAGGATGTGTCTATGGCGGTACGCTCTGTGGCATACTGCCTCTTTAGGGTCCCACTTCATTTGCCCCTAATCCATGATTGGGTCCTTATCAAAAAGCCTACCTATAAATCGGGACACGACCTCCATCGCTCCGTCATAGGCTAACAAAATCAGCTCCCGGTCCGATAGGCCGTATATGGCTCTCTTTTTTTCCAGTTCCGCCAGCCACCCATTTAATTCCGTGGGCTTCCCTCCATACCCTGTAACCTTGATACCGCCCATCAGATTCCTAAATTGAAGGGTTGAAGGGCAATATCTGCCCTAGCAGCCCCAGCTGTCCCCGTGGTCTGAGCATCAGTTACGGACTCTACGTCACTCATTTCTAAAGCTATGGTCAGCACAACAAAAACAATTACTCAATTTCAATTAAACAAATGGTGACAATATATAATTTACTACAACAGCAATAACACTGGCAGGATCAACAATGTGACAAAGAAACAAAAATTATCACGATGAGAACTGGAGGTAAAAAAAATGCTCCCTACCTTGCTTCGTCGCTCGAACTCTGCTTTATCCGTTTTTGTTTTTGTTTTTTTAATTAATGTCTGTTTCGGGTCTTGTGGTTATTGCAACCAAGGGTCGTGGCTCCGGACTGGCTCTTCCGTAATTCTGTGGTGATCGAAAAAGGCTGGATCCTCAGTCAAACCGCTCCCAATGTGGACTGCCAGTTATGGTACCCGAACGAGTCAAATCTTCGATCTTGACGCCGAATGTGACCTCGAAGGGGTTGAATCCTGGTGAACTGGCACTAAAATGTGACCTCCCTAGTGTGCCTGTTTCTCTCTTTTTCTTTCCTAGCTCTTCCCAAGAGTAAGAAAAAATGTACGCACACCGAGATATTCTTCAACTATTTATTCCCGGGTCCGAATCCATGGTCTGTTGATACTATTTTAACGTGCGTGCATAAAGGACAGTTAGTGTTACAAATGCCATTTAAGTGTGCTAATTCCATAATTTTTGCTAAGGATGAGATTTGTTGTCAGTAATTCAATCAAAACTTTTCTAGACTAATATTGTTTACAGAATCACTTGCACTATTGAAGAGGAATTTAAAAAATTAGCTAGTGTAGGATTTAGAATCACAACACTTTCTCATAGTTGCACTTATATGTCCAACCAAAGTACAGTATTGTAACACATTGTAGAGTAAAAAAAGAAAAAAAAACAAAAAACATAATATAGCACACTTCTGAAAATATAATATCAAACAAACCGTAAAAAGATTACAAATTTTAGTAGCTGTTCATATTAAATTAAAACATCACATTCACTTATGTACAGAAAAAGCAAAAAGATTTTGCAGCCAGTATAAGATCAGGGTCGTTTTCTATAACAGAATTATACTATGCAACCTCTTCACAAAAGTTGGGTCACCTTGTAAGAAAAATGTGATCACAATCTATGTTTATAACATCATTTGCAGACTCTGAAGAAGAAAACACCTAAAAATTGGGGAATGTTAAAAAGTCATAATCCATGGTTAATCAGGCACAAAAATAACTATGTCACTCTGTTAATCAGTCACAAAAATAACTCTGTGGTCAAAATAACAAACATGTGAATTCACTGGATGATGTAGAAAATGAAAATAACTGTGTACATGCTGAATATGTGGATGTTTACAGTGAAGTAAAATACTGAAGATCTCTTGCAAATGTACAAAGAAATTGAAGATATATGTTGATATATTTAGATGAGAATGTTATTTCAAACAACAATAATAATGGAATAATGAGTCATCTCATAATGTTAAACAATATTTGCAAAGTTATATTTTCATTACTAAAAGTTTTATTTCTTTATCATCTTACAGGTAATTTTTGTGGTTACAAAAATATTTTTTATTAAATACCAAAATCTCTAAGATAATTTTTTTAGTGCTTTACGTTTTTCAATCAAAAACATTTGCTGCCACTAATATCCTTCCTGAAGTTATTATTGCCATGATTAAAAATGTGCAAAAGAATTTGCCAAAATTATGATATCCAGCAACAACATCAAATGTTTCTTTTGTGTCTGGTATATCTCGTAGTTTCAGTACTCGATACGTGGTACACTGTTGCACGTGAGATAAGGCAGTTCAAACAGTTAGCGGCTTAGCACTTAAATACAACTCAGCTCATTTATATAGGATATCACTCCTTCCCTGAACCGGAAAGGTCGTACACCCTTGTTTCTCCTTTCGCTATGTCTAACTACTCTTGATTTATAAAGTTCTTGCTTTTGCTCCTCACTTCTACTTTTTATTGGCGACCTTGGTCTTCCTTCATCCTCTTCTTCGTCAGTCTTTTCTTCTCTACTTATGTCCATTTCTTGTTCATCCTCATCACTGTAGTTTTCTCTTTCTTCTTGCTCCTTAGTTTCTGTTCTCTGCTTCCTCACTGTAGTTGCCTTCCTCCTCCTGATTTTGGTCTTCCATCTCCACATTGTCTGACACAATCTTTTTTCTAAATTGATCCGTATGAGACAAAACATACTGCCTCTTCTCGATCAAAGCTGTCTCTGCAAAAGGAAGTTCGATTCTTCGGGATTTACACTTTTGTCTTTCTTGTACTGTAGGAGTCTCAGTGAAGTTTTCATAATTTTAAATATCAGAAGGTTGGATGTTGAAATGTGGAAGGAGAAAATATTTCGTTTGAACATTAAAGTAAAATTTTTATTAACAGAATAACAAATTTTTAAGAAGAAAAATAAAATGTTCATAGAGAAAATGCATGTAGTTGATTATTCAGAGAGAAATGTAAGTATCTAAATGTCCCACAGAAATTCAAGAGTTCATAGTTGATAGTGTGTGTATGTAAAAAGATTAAAAAGTTTGCAAATAAAAGTCTGTGTTCTTTTCCTTTTTATGGCCGGAGAAAAGGGGAAAAGGAAAGTCAGGTAAGAAGATTGTACTTATCGAAGTCAGTTGAAGTATCTGTTTGTTGTTGTTTTCTTTGATGGTGTGTAGGTGAAAACGAAGAAAAGAAAATTGGAAGGAGAGATAGAACGAATGCGTGACGCGCCCTTACGTCCTGGTCGGCAAATTAAATTTTCTTTAGTCACATTGCGACGAGGTCTTTCAGATTCGCTCCCATGTCAGACTCATTTGACTGGTCAAGAGATGTCGTTTAAGTAGTGGATTTTAGTCACGTGACCGGCCCCAACAGCATACCTATTTTCTAGGTGTGAAAACAATCGACCGGGGTCATAGATCAATTTTCTATTTCCTATCCAATCAGAATCTAAAATCTTAACTTTCACACTGACTTGTGAAATTTGCCTTGGTCTGAGTTTTTCCAAAATATTTTTAGTCGTTTCGATCCGTTTTTACGGGTGTGCAATTTTACTTTTTTTTCGTTTGAGTTAATTGTTAGATGATATAGGATTTGTATCCTATAGTACCATACTCTCTCTCTTGTGGCAGTGGGCTCTAATCTGTTTACTTTCTCTGCATGTGGTATTACTGAGGAGCATTTTTGCTAGAAATGCCTTAATGTTTTCTGTAACGGGTGAAAATGCTTTCTGTGTCATTTTAACTGTTTGTAACATCCGCTCTGTGATTCTGTTAGACTGAGGATGGTTCGGAGGAATTTCATATGACACGCAGCCTATCCGCCTCAACCACGTACACAAATCTTCGTCCCAAAATTCAGGAACATTAACTGACACTAATGTTTGCGGTACTCCAATTCTTGCAAATACATCCCCCCAATCCTATTTGACTGTAGATGCTCTCCAGTCTTTAACCTTGATTACTTCTGGCCAACCACAGTACGCACCCACCATTATAAGAAATGATCCTATGCTACTGACATGTGCATGATTGTGTCTCTTTAGGTCATGAATGAAGCTCTTTTTGCCTAAATCTTCTAATGTCATTGGATTTTGGACATTTATTAATAAATTCTTCAATATCCTTTGCATAATCTAGCCACCATGCTCGTAATTATAATCTTCTGTGTGTTGCCGTTATGTCACAATGTACGTCATCGTGTATCCCTCTCAATATGACTGTCTTTAACGTCTGCGGAGAACTATCACCTCTCCATTGCGTATAATTCCATTTTCAATTGTTAACTTCTGCTGTATCTTCTTAAATGGCCGTTTCACAATTGAACAATTCTTCCACTTATTATTCCTTATTCTTTCGCTTATTTTGCTCAATGCTGGATCCTGCTCGGTCTCATTTTTTAATCTATTGACCGTCCGTCTCTACCCATTGAATTATTTTGTCTTTCTCAGTTTCATGTTCATTGTCTGTTTCTTTTATAAACTGTAGTCTTGACAAAATATCTATATGAGGGATGGTATTTCCTTTAACATATACAATGTCAAAATTAAATGCCATACAGATATTTTGTCAAGACTACAGTTTATAAAAGAAACAGACAATGAACATGAAACTGAGAAAGACAAAATAATTCAATGGGTAGAGACGGACGGTCAATAGATTAAAAAATGAGACCGAGCAGGATCCAGCATTGAGCAAAATAAGCGAAAGAATAAGGAATAATAAGTGGAAGAATTGTTCAATTGTGAAACGGCCATTTAAGAAGATACAGCAGAAGTTAACAATTGAAATGGTTCATTGTAAAATTCTCGATAACGTAACCTTCGGTAACTCCTTTCCCGGGTTAAAAATAAACTCCAATACTTGTGATCTGACTTTAGTAGAAATTTCTTACCTAGTAAAAAATGTTGTGCCCTCTCCACACTCCAAACAATTGCTAGAGCCACTTTTTCAGTGATTAAGTAATTTATCTCTATCTTTGTCAATCTCCTAGATAAGTACATTATCGGATGATCTTTCTGCGATAGGATGGCAGCAATTGCTTTCTCACTTGCGTCAAAGGTTAACAATATCTCCTTCCTTGGATCAAACAACCTTGTTATAGTTTTCTTTTTCATAATTGCTTTCAGTATCATAAAAGCATTATTTCATCTTTGTGTCTATTCAAACTCTGTATTCTTTTTATGCAACTCTGATAATGGTTCAATTAGTTCACTTATATTTCAGGATGTATCGACTTTAAAAATTTATCAACCCTAAAAAAGATTCTAATTCTCTTTTATTGGTTGGATCCATTACCTCGCTAAATTTCTTTGTTAGCATTTCATCAGGTGTTATACCAGTCTTCGATATTTGGCATCCCAATGCCAGGTTCTTGAAATCAAAGTTACATTTGTCTTTATTAATGGTTAATGTGTTGCTTCGTTTTTGTATAATTAGAAGATAACACAAACTTGAATTAATGGTGTTTATTTTTGGTATAATACTTTAGGTTTTTACATTAAGTTACAACCTTTAAATTTTGAGTGGATACAGGAGCAGACTGGCTAAATTCTCTTCACTGTTGGATCTAGTAGTAAACGAGCCTATCCCTTCTGGACTCTAGTGGTCAACTGACTAGCGTCTTCCTCTTTTCAAATCTCCTACACAAAACTACTGTCCTTAACTCCTACTTCTTACTCCTACTCCTACCAAAATAAACGTTTCCTTATTTTACCGCCCAATTTTGAATTCTTGGTGTCAGTGTGTCTATCTTTTTCTATTTTTAGAACACTCGCCATTTTATAAACCATAACAGAAGTTCCCCCTTTAGAAAGGAGTGTACTAATAATAATAGTACTCGTTATATTTCTTCCAGGAAACTTTTCGACCTGAACGAGATTTTGTATTTATCATGGGAGAATCTTCTTTTTTATTTCTTGTATTTATTTCTTGTTCTGAATTACTAAGCGTTTTGTTTTTATTCATCTTTTCTTCTACTTGCTTCTCTACTATTTGTTTTTGTACTTCTATATATGGTTTCAACCTGTTCACAGAAACTTGAGTATCCATATCATTATTTATCTTAACCAGAAAATATTTAGGTGTTCGCTGAAGGACTGTGTAGGGACCTGAATAGGGTGCCTCCAATGGTCTTCGAACACGATCCACTCTAATCCAAACTTTATCACAAGTTTGAAGTTTTTCTGGGACATAAGATTTTGTGGACTTATTAACTCTTTTGGTGAAGTCTCTCACATCAATTTGTGACATGGTTTTATGTAAATCTCTTGTGGACTTTTGAGTTATAGCCTCCTCGCTTGTGCTATCTATTAGTAGCTGTGGTAGCAAACAATATGTGCCTGTAACAGCATAAAAAGGAGAAAAATCAGAGCTATTGGGCATACTGCGAATCCCAAGAAGTACTATTGGAAGAGCTGAGAGCCAGGACTCTTTTCGTGCTATAATAGCAGTTTTAATGGTCCTGTGCATTCTCTCAATCAAACCATTACATTGAGGATGATAAGCTGTCGTACGTAGTCTATAAAAACCAATTATTTTTGCTACTTCACTAAACAACCCACTTTCAAATTGTCGGCCTCTGTTGGTTATAACATGCAGCGGGACACCCCAAGTGTGACCCACGTGTTTATAAAAGCCTCAGCTACACTAGCTGCAGTGATTTCGTTGATGGGTTGTTCTTCTACCCAACGAGTTGTGCGGTCAATACATGTGAGGATATATCTACACGGGCTGATGTAACTGTTATTTGGGCTTTTTGCTGGTGGGAGTGGTCCTACTATATCTATGTGGACTGTGTGAAATCTAGCTGATGGTATTTCTAATGTCTATATAGGTGATTTTGTATGTTTGTAGACCTTTGCTTGTTGGCAGGCTGTGCATGATGAACAAAAGTCTTTGATTGATTTATCCATGTTTGGCTAGTAATATCTAGCTTTAACCCTCTAGGGCCATTCGTATCATATTTGATACAGTATTTCCCTATAAGGAAACATTTGGTATTTCCCTATAAGGAAACATTTGGTATTCATTGACTGAGCAGTCAGTACTGCTTGCATTTGAAATTTATATAATATTTCTCTTAAAAAATTTTTCAGGAAAATATTTCTTTCAAGGCTTGTTTTCATACTGTATCAAATATGATACGAATGGCCCTAGAGGGTTAAACATCGTAATGGATGATTTAATGCCAGGGTGATTTATGGAATGGATACTATAGAATATGGACTGACGCAATTTAGATGGAACAAAAGGTCTGGGGTAAGACGTTGATAAGTCACACCATATAAATTGGTTATCTCCAGGTATGGTGAATTTTTTTAAGTCCTGAAAAGATTGAATTTCTGTATAAGATGCCTGTGCTTCTGCAAGTGCAGGTAAATCACACACACCTATTTGTACAGCAAGAGTTGATCGGTATAGACAATCAGCAACTATATTCTGACTACCTTTTACATGTTCAATATCTGAAATAAATTCTGTCCTTGTTGTCTGTCTGATTTAGCGCGGTTTAAACTATAAAATGCACCACACAATGGCTTATGGTCAGTTAAAAGTAGCACTTGGCGACCTTCTATGAGGTGACGGAAGTGCAGCACTGACAAATAACCTGCTAAAAGTTCGCGATCGAATTTAGAATATCTCATTTGTGTTTGTGTTAATTTTTAGAGAAAAATCCGATCGGTATTGGATTTCCTTCCACCATTTGGTGCAATGCCGCACAGACAGCATAATTACTACTGTCAATGACTAATTGATAATTTGTACAGATAGGTTCAGGGTGAGCTAATGGGGATATATGATTATGTTCCTTAATTACAGAATTGAAAGATTGTCGTTCAGATTCATCTAATGTGAACGAGCCTTTAGAGGATAACCTCATTCTCTCAGATAGGGGTAAGACTATCTCTGAAAGTTTTTCTATTAATTTTCTATAAAATCCTACCATTCCAAGAAATCTTCGTAACCCTTTTGTGTTCTTAGGGTAAGGAAAAGATTTTAATTCTTCTATTTTACTAGTTGTAGGTTTAATGCCATCTACGCTAATATAAAAGCCTAAGAAATCTAGGGAAGTCACATTGAAAACAGATTTTGTGGCTGAAATTTTTAAATTGTGTTCATTTAAAATATTAAAAACAGTTTCAATGTCTTTTTTATGAGAAATCTCATCATTACTGAAAATTAAAATGTCATCAATATATATAAAAACACAATCAATGTCTTCAAAAATTTTTTAATCCAAACGGCATATAATTATATTCATAAAGACCAAATGGGGTGGTGAGAGCAGTTTTTGTTACATCGTCCGGATGCATTTTAATTTGGTGGTAGGCTGAAATCAAATCGATTTTGGAGAATCGTCGTTTGTTCGCAAGTTTTGCTGAAAAAGAGTTTATTTTTTGGTATAGGGTACCTGTCAGTCTTGGTTATGCTATTGAGAGAATGATAGTCTCCACAACATCTAAATCCTCCGCTTTGTTTAGATACTATATGTAGTGGGCTAGACCACTCGCTTTTGGAAAGGGAGATCACTCCATCTTTTTGTAGGGTTTTAAATTTGCTACGCGCGACTTCCAGTTTTTTTACATTAAGCCGCCTGGGTTTTGCAAATACTGGCGTATGGCTTCCTGTGTCAATTCTGTGGTAGACGCCGCAGTGTTTTTTGTTACTGTTCTTATGTGGTGTGATTAGGTTCGGATATTTTTCTTTAATCATGTTCCATATGAATAACGGGTGCTCCGTTTCATTAACGACTAGATTCACCGCTGATGCAGATATTTTTAAACTCTTTCTCTGGGTTGTTGTAGGATCGTAAATGGTTTTGTTACTGCAGTCTACTATTAGACCAAACTTGTTGAGGAAATCCAGTCCAAGGAGTGGGTTGGTTATATCAGCGATCACGAATGTCCAAGTAAAAGATCTCCTCAAACTGGGTATTCCAATTTCCAAACTCGCTTGTCCGTAGTATTTTATTTTCTCCCCTTTTGCAGTGGATAGTGATATGGGAGTCGGTTTTCATGTAATACTATTTACTGCAGAAGTTGGTAATATTGAGATACTTGCTCCAGTATCTATAATAAATTTGAATTTGGTAGCCCCTAATTTTCGGTCATTTCTAATAGCGGCGAACCTCGTGGGACTGAACTTGTTCGCCGTATTAGTTTTCCGAATTACTTCCCGTAGGTGTTACCGGTCGGGAACTAGGCAACATTTGTAAATTGTTCTTTTTGGGTCATTTACACCAAGGTTTACATGTTCTTGCTTCATTGGCGAAATAAATATGTGCTCTGCAGACTTTTGTCCGTTGGTTATTCCGATACGGCCTGACATTTAGTGGCACTGAAGTGTCTTTCTTGGCTGTATTATCCTTTATAATTTGTTTGTGAGTTATTCTTAGTAGATAAGGGTCGCTGAATGCCTTATCGTTATTCAATAATGGCATCAGTTCATCTGTTAACCTGCCAAGTTGGGTATGGTTTAAATCTTTTTGCGAGACTATTACTGGAGCTATTGTTGACAGTAATGCCTGCAGGAATTTAGGTCTCACAATGTCGTCGCTAATATCTATCCGTTGAGCTACAGATAGCATTTCGTGCAAATATGTCGACGGTCGTCCTGAAATAGTCGTAGCCGACATTAATTTTTCTAAAAGCTCCGGTTTTGTTTGTTCGTGAGCTTCTATCAGAGTCCATTTTAATTCCTCGTAGTCTTGTGATGCGAGGGTAGCATTTGGTAGTTTACCCACTTCTTCGGCTGGTAACGATGATATTACTGTATAAAACTTTGTTTTCGACGCTGTCACATTTCGCAAGTGAAATTGGGCCTCTAATATTGTAAACCATACATTTACAGCAGTTTCCATGAATTCTGGTGCCTTGATATTGACTTGATGAGTGGTTTCCTCTCGTGTCTGTTCCATTTATCCTTTTATATGTGTATATATATATATTGTATATGAGGTTGCTTTCTGTTGGTATGTCGTGGTTACCACCGTTGTGTTGCTTCGTTTTGGTATAATTAGAAGATAACACAAACTTGAATTAATGATGTTTATTTGGGATTAAACCTTTAGGTTTTTACATTAAGTTTGTAGGGGTATTGGTAAGTGCTTGGTTGATGTGCTTCCGTATTTTACGGGTATTGCTCTCGAGATTAGTTCCCCCGCAAATACAACACAATGTTTTCCAATCGCGCAAAAGAAATGGAATAAGTCACAACGAACATTAAACAACAAACAATTTAATATGTATAAAATAAAATTAGCATGTGGAAACAAATAAAATACAAGATGTGAAAATTGCCTTTTGGAAAATAAAGTTTGGCAAGAAGTTAAATTTGTTTAAAGGTGTGTGTAAGTTTATATTAACGGAGTCCGTAAATAAGTCGTTCTTACTTACATTAAGTTCATCTCGGGTGGCGACAGCATGTCGCGTTGATGAAAGAAAGTTTGTCGGGTTTTTCCTTTCACGGCCCTCTGTAGCTAGGTCATGAACTTTGGTGTGGAAGAATGACTTGGCCGGACAAAGTATCGGTTACATGCTGACTTAATGGCTAGCTTGGTGACTGACCTTTTTTTTCCTAACTGTGTGTTATTTATATACCATAATAGGGGATCAAAGAATCTTCCTAACATTTAGGTGTGAAGACATTTATTGACCAATCGGATTTGTATTTTACTATTTTGTTTTGGGGCCTAAATATTTTTTGTTAATTGACTTCCGATCCTATTTTTCTAGAATGTTCTTATTCTATGTTTTTAGCTGATTGGTTGAGAAATATAAAAATGTAATTTAAATTCTAATGCCGTTTTGATCCAAAATTTCTATAATGTTTTTATGTATTTTCTTATGCTTATTTTAATAGAAAAAAAATGTGTATCCCATATACCCCACCGCAGATTGATAAATATGGAAATATTTATTTATATGTAATATAAGTTTTAAAATGTTTCGGCCAATGTACCTTTCTTCCAGCTTTTGTGGTGGTGTTTGTCGGTGTATTTGTCGGCGTGGAGGTTGGTTTGGACAATGTGGTTTTTTTGTACTTGTAGAGTGTTCAGCCGTACTTTCCTTTATTGGTAAGTCTAAGTACGCTGGTTTTAGTCTGTCTATGGAGACAGTATCAAATTTGCCTTTTATGGCGAGTTTAAAATATTTGTGGTGTCTTTCAGCTACCTGGAAAGGTCCGGAGTAGGTAGGACATAAAGGTTTTTTGACTGCATCATTTCGAATAAAAACGTATTTGCAGTCGTGAAGGTCTTTTGGTGTGTAAAGTTCTTTAGTTTGTGTTCTTGTGGGTGTGTAAACTAAATCGTTCATTTTGTGTTTAAAATCTTTTACAAAAGTTGTAGTTGGTTGTAAGGAAGTGTTTTTTTCACAAAATTGACCTGGTAGTGTTAAAGATGTTCCAAAAACCATTTCGGAAGCTGTACATCCCAGGTCTTCTTTGATAACATTCCTTATTGACAATAAAACAAGAGGCAAATTTTCAGACCATGTTCTGGAGTTGTTGTTAGCTGTTAAAGCTGTTTTAAGTTGTCTATGGAATCTTTCAATTAATCCATTTGCGCAGGGGTGATATACTGTTGTTTTTATATGTTTGACTCCCAATAACTTTGTAAATTCATCGAAAAGCGTTGATTGAAATTGGGAGCCTCTGTCTGTTGTTATTACTGAAGGACAACCAAAGACTGCGATCCACTCTCGTAATATGGTTTTAGAGATAGTCTCTGCTGATATATCTCTAAGTGGGACGGCAACAGGCCATCTTGTAAATCTGTCAATGATAGTAAGTATATATTGACAGTCATTTGCTATTGGCAATGGTCCGACAATATCGATGTGTAGGTTTGTGAACCTACCGTCTGGTTTTTTTAATTGCCCTGGAGGAGACTTTGTGTGTCTGTTTGTTTTGCTCTTCTGACAATTCAAGCATGTTTGAGTCCAGTTTTTTATGTCAGTGCGCATATTAGGCCAAACAAAACGGTTGCTGATTAATTTTGCGGTTGCTCGGCGTCCAGGGTGTGAAAGGTTGTGGAAATGTGTAAATAACCTTTTTCTTAGTGATGGTGGTATATACGGTCTAGAGTGACCAGTTTTGACATCGCAAAGTATTGTTTTTGTTCCAAATGGAACAGGCTGTTCCTTCAGCTGTAGGGAAGTGTCGTTTAGTTTGTCTAATGTGGCATCTTTTTTTGTTCATCTGCAATGAGCTCGAAGGTGAGATCTGCCGAATCAATAGATCGTATTGTAGAGCGTGAAAGTGTATCTGCCACAATGTTGTCTGAACCTTTTATGTATCGGATATCCGAGGTAAATTGTGATATATAGTCCAGTTGTCGAGTATCTCTGGGCGTATATTTCTCGGTATTTACATGTAAGGCGTAAGTAAGTGGTTTGTGGTCAGTGAAAACGGTGAAATCTCGTCCTTCGAGTAAGTGACGAAAGTGCCTTATGGACAAGTAAATTGCCAGTAACTCCCTTGAGAAGGTGTTGTATTTTCGTTGTGCAGTGTTCAATTTCACTGAGAAAAAGGATATTGGTTTTTCCAAGCCATTTTGTTTTTGTTGTAGGACTGCTCCAATTGAGTCTCCTGACGCGTCTGTTGTTAGTGAAAGTGTTGTAGTGTTGTCATTAGAGATGTAGGAGAGCTTGGTAAAATCTGCTAATGCTTTTTTAGCCTTGTGAAAAGCAGTTAAAGCTTCTCCTTCAATTTGAATTTTTGCATTTTTATTTTTTTGTTGTTGCAACATGTTTGTTAGCGGGGTTAATATTCTGGAACAACGTGGAATAAATCTACGGTAGTAATTTATCAAACCGAGAAATCTTCGAAGTTGTCGCAGTGATGTTGGTTGTGGGAAATTTTGTATGGCTGTGACTTTTTCTGGGATAGGTGTGATTCCCTGTTCGTCTATCATGTGGCCTAAAAAGTTTAATTTCGAGACAGCAAAATCACATTTGCTTATGTTGATTTTCAAGCCGAAATGTGCTAGTCTCTCGAAAACTTGTAATAAATGGTCTTTATGTTCATTGATGTCATTGCTAGCAATGAGGACATCGTCGATATAAGCAAAAGCAAATGGTAACCCTCTCAATACCTCGCCAATGAGTCTCTGGAAAGTTTGGGCAGCATTACGTAGTCCAAATGGCATTCTGGTGAATTCGAAAAGTCCAAAAGGAGTTGTAATTGCTGTTTTTTCTATGTCTTCTTCGGCTACTGGAATTTGGTAGTAAGCTTTAACCAAATCTAGTTTTGTAAAGATTCTGGTTCCTTGCAAGCCCATGGCGAAATCGTGTAGATGTGGGATTGGATACTTATCAGGAACTGTTTTTGCGTTGAGGTTCCTGAAATCCCCACAAGGTCGCCATGCACCTGTTTCTGGCTTCTGAACCATATGTAGCGGTGAGGAGTATGGACTACTAGAAGGACGTATAATGCCTAATTGTAACATGTGCTGAAATTCGTCTTTTGCTACTTTATATTTCTCTGGATGCAATCTGCGTGGTGATGCATGTGTGGGTGGTCCAGAGGTTGTGATATAATGTTTGGCTGTATGACGAACTTCATCAGAATGTTTAAAGGGCGTAGTAAGAGTTGGAAATTTTGTAATCAACTCTTGTAGTCCATTCGCATCTGGTAGTGCCGCACAGATTCCTGTTGACTTGTAGATTGAGGTGATTCCCTTTGCTGTTAGGTCTGTGTTGCAATCGACGAGAGATCGTGTAGCCATGTTCACTGAAACGTTGAAATGGGACAAAAAATCAGCTCCAAGAATCGGTGTTTTTACTTGGGCTATTGTGAAGATCCACGGAAAAGATCGGCGTAAACCCAAATTGAGCGTCAGTGCTATCTCTCCGAAGGTGTCAATTCTTGATCCATTTGCTGCTTGCAGTGTGAATGAAGATAGTTGGTGGTTTATTCTGGGATCCGGTGGAATAACGCTGATTTGTGCGCCGGTGTCGACTAAAAATAAATATCCGGTATTTTTGTCTCGGATGTAAAATAGACGACTTCCTTGTTTTATACCAGCAGCTAATGTCGTCTTTACTTGCTGCCGGTGTAACCGTTTCCCTGGTTTTGTGTTAAAGTGTGTGAGGTCGAATTGAAGTTGCATGGTTTTATGCACTTCCTTGCCTCACATCCAAATTTGAAATTATACCAACAGGTATCATAGGTGCGTCGCTCTCTAGAAAATGAGCTCGACCTACTTCGACTTCTGCGTCGTGAGGAGGTTCTGTAAGGACGGGAACGTTCAGATGCTTGAAACTTCACCAAACTTTGAACCTGCAGAGTTTGCCATGCCCTGCAGCAGTTCAGTATACCTGTCTGGCGTGGTTGTTTGTGATGCTGTGTTTCTTGGTGTTGGTGTATTCCTTTGTGTTGCGTCATTTGTTGGGTTGTAAGATGTGGCGTAAACGTTCTGGTTTTGGTTATTGTCGTGTATTTTATCAGCTATTTCCGATATTCTATCCAAGTCTAAATCCTCAGGGAGTGATGCGAGTATCTGTGTTGTATGAGTGTGGAGTTTGTCTGTCCATAGTTTTTTTTAACACCGTTTCGGACATGGTGCTGCTTCCCAACAAAGATTTCATTTTCCTCAAGAGTTGTGAGGGTGTCATATGTCCAAGGGTCAAATTGTTAAATAGATCATGTAACTTTTTTCCATCCGATGTACCCATACGTCTTATAATGGCGTTCTTTAGTGTATCATATGGTTTGTCCTCAGGCATATGGTCTAGCAAGTCGACCACTTCTGCCGCCACATCGGTGGGAAGTTTTTCCACGACGTATGCATACTTTGAGGTTTGCGATGTAATTTTTTTAGCGCTAAAAAGTGCATTTAGCTGAGAAAACCATACTGGGATGTTAGTTGGGTTGTAGCTGGGAATGCTGGCTGATATTGTTGGTGTTGTGGGTTCAATGTCGTTGTTTTCCATCTTTTACGCGTTGTGATAATTTTTTTGTACTGTTTTCTAATATGAGAGCTGTTTTTGCTTTTTTTTTTTTTTATGGGTTGCGTGCTTTCACCAGTCGGAAGGTCACCAATTTGTAGGGGTATTGGTAAGTGCTTGGTTGATGTGCTTCCGTATTTTACGGGTATTACTCTCGAGATTAGTTCCCCCGCAAATACAACACAATGTTTTACAATCGCGCAAAAGAAATGGAATAAGTCACAACGAACATTAAACAACAAACAATTTAATATGTATAAAATAAAATTAGCATGTGGAAACAAATAAAATACAAGATGTGAAAATTGCCTTTTGGAAAATAAAGTTTGGCAAGAAGTTAAATTTGTTTAAAGGTGTGTGTAAGTTTATATTAACGGAGTCCGTAAATAAGTCGTTCTTACTTACATTAAGTTCATCTCGGGTGGCGACAGCATGTCGCGTTGATGAAAGAAAGTTTGTCGGGTTTTTCCTTTCACGGCCCTCTGTAGCTAGGTCATGAACTTTGGTGTGGAAGAATGACTTGGCCGGACAAAGTATCGGTTACATGCTGACTTAATGGCTAGCTTGGTGACTGACCTTTTTTTTCCTAACTGTGTGTTATTTATATACCATAATAGGGGATCAAAGAATCTTCCTAACATTTAGGTGTGAAGACATTTATTGACCAATCAGATTTGTATTTTACTATTTTGTTTTGGGGCCTAAATATTTTTTGTTAATTGACTTCCGATCCTATTTTTCTAGAATGTTCTTATTCTATGTTTTTAGCTGATTGGTTAAATGTAATTTAAATTCTAATGCCGTTTTGATCCAAAATTTCTATAATGTTTTTATGTATTTTCTTATGCTTATTTTAATAGAAAAAAAATGTGTATCCCATAAGTTACAACCTTTAAATTTTGAGTGGATACAGGAGCAGACTGGCTAAATTCTCTTCACTGTTGGATCTAGTAGTAAACGAGCCTATCCCTTCTAGACTCTAGTGGTCAACTGACTAGCGTCTTCCTCTTTTCAAATCTCCTACACAAAACTACTGTCTTTAATTCTTACTTCTTACTCATACTTTTACTCCTACTCCTACCAAAATAAACGTTTCCTTATTTTGCCGCCTAATTTTGAATTCTTGGCGTCAGTGTGTCTATCTTTTTCTATTTTTAGAACACTCGCCATTTTATAAACCATAACAAATCCAACCTTTTCAGTTGCCATAATATTTGATCCACTTTTTGTTTTATGTTTGGTCTTTGCTCCTACCCCTAAATCTTCTTGGTAAATAATCATGTTAGTTACCTTGCCTCACAATATTCCTTTGATTACCCTTTGAAATATATGACTGGAAGTTTTAATTCTAAATGGTAAGCGATTCAACTTTACCAGGCCTATAGGGGTGTTGATCGTGGCAACTTCTTCAAATTCTGTGCCAATCTGAATTTGGTTGTAGGCAGATCTCAAGTCAATTTTTGTAAAATATTCCATATTTGCCAGTTTATGGCTCGCAGTTTTGATGTTTGGTAATGGAATCAAGTCTGAGCATCTCTGGTGATTTACTCCAATTTTATAGTCACCGCATATCTGTAAATTTTAAATTTGTATTTTTTATTGCTTGATAGGTGATGCCCAGTTACTTTCACTATGTGTAACTTTTTTGAGAATGCCTTGCTTGATCATGCGGTTTAATTTGCCTACCATTAAAGGGAATGTATTTGGGGTGGTAATTTTCTTTTAATCGAACACTCGCTTTGTATCCTTTTAGAAGTCCTATCTCACATTATTGTGCTTCCATAGAGTTTATTAATTTGGCTTTTACGATGTCAATGCCTAATAATCGGTGGTCCTTCTCGCGCGCTACTACCACGATTTGAATAACCTCGAACCGAGTATCCGTTTCAAATGTGCCTCGGAAGGTACCCGACATCTTTATTGTTGTCCCGTGAAATTCTCCTAACTTTAAACTAGCTTCATTTAAGTTGTGTTGGCCTAACTTGATCCAAAAATTTATTGGAATTAGAGTTATCTTGCTATCCGTGTCAACTTGCAGGCTAAACATACGGCCATTTATTTTCATGTTCATTATTATTCTTTTGTGTGTTTACCGTAAATACACTGGCTTCCTTCAGTTCTATGGAGGGGGGATTATTACTCTCATTTTTTTCTACATGTCTTTACACTTTGGCAAAGGTCTTAAAATGATTAATTATTCCGCGTTTAAGGCACTGTTCCCCAGTGCCGGACACTTAAATTTATTCTTTTTATGCGCCGTTCCGCATTAACAGCATTTCACTTTGGCTTTGGTTACATTCAACCTGTATGACTAACTCTTCTCTTGGCTAGTTGAAATCTCTGATTCGCTTCAGCTGCTGTAAATAGTCCACACTTAATTCTAAGTTTATATGGCAACCTTACATACATTCCAGTACTTTTCGTTTATGCTGCAGGTCTTTCAATTGTTCGTAATAGAATCAGCTTGTCTTCAATTGACATGCCTTGAGTCCCTAGTTTTTCAAATTTGCAATGCTTTGCCTGTTCTTTGAGTCTGTGTACGTACTGCATAATAGATTTCTCTGGCCGCTGCCTGGCTTCTAGAAATTTCGTGCTTTCAGCGATGATCAGTCTTCTTTTCAACCTGATGTTTCTTTTTATTTTGCTGACAACTTTCTCAAAGGTATACCTCGTAGTTTCAGTACTTGATACGTGGTACACTGTTACGCGTGAGATAATGCTGTGCAAACAGTTAAAGGCTTATCACTTAAATACATTTACATAGGATACCACAGTTTCTTTGGAGAATTTTGAATTTCCCCTCATACTTTTTATCCAGTTTATAAAAACTGTTGAAACTACCCAGTATAAAAAACTTAGTTTTAATTAATTATTTTCAGCTATACAAGCCTAATAGCTCTCATCACAACAGGCACCTATTTGTTGCTTCTTGTAATCAATGTAAAGTCTTTGAAGGAGCTAAGTCTCTGCAGGTGAAGAGAGTGAAACACCGCATAGCATCTGTCATAAAGGAATAAAGTGTCGCTGCCGACATTTGGTTTTGAACATGGATCGCCAGAGAGGAAACTCAGTCAACCTTGTCTTGAAGTAATTAGCGGTATCGTGCTGCTGGGATCACGTAACATAAAGGTAACATACGCAAAACTATATATATATGCATATATAATAAGCATTCGGTGATTAGCGTTGAGAAGAGTGAGTGTATGACTCAGTATTGTAACTGTAACTCTACAAAAGTACCTTTACAAAAGTGGTAATGAGTATTCGTTGAACTTACACAAGGAAGCAAAGAAAAATATACGTCGTAATAGGATATTCAGTAATATTTACCGCTTCACTAAAGAGACATCATATTCGCAGAACTGCAGAGCAATAACCAGCAAAATTATTTAAAAATTAATTTACAAAATATTCAGCAGGGTGCAGCAAAATAGAAGAAAAGCTATCATAATTTAAATGTTGGCTTTACAAAAGCAACAAGAACAACAATATGAACAGCAATTACAACAACAACAGAAATTTTTTTTTAATTATTTACTAGAACTAAGGAAGAAAAAAATTCAGATTTATTCAACCCAGATGCTGTTATGAATTCAATCAGCGAAATTGTATATAATCCAGATGAAGGGATAACTTCTCCAGCTTATTAATTATAGAAGATACGTAGGGATCTTTAAAAAGGAATTGTTCGCATTGGAATTATGAGAAGAAAGTTTGTTTATTGTTAAGGAAATTGTTCTATCTGAACGAGAAAAGTATGTGAAGTTTATTTTACAAAAAAACAAAAAAAAACAAAACAAAACAACAACAAAAAAAAACAGGTGAGATAAATTTTGATGAAACTGTTGTACTTGTAATACTATTAAAACCTTTTGGTGATAGAATCTCATTGTCTAATACACTGTCTGTAGCAATGTCTTAAAATTTTGTCACTTATGCAGGAGTTGTGAATCGAGAATGAAAGAAGTTCAAGTTAAATGAATTAACTCCAGATTTATTTAAATGCCTCATATTTGTACACTTCTAATAAGGACGCGGAAAGATACTTGCTGAATTAGAAATGGATCTGTTATGGTTTATAAAATGGCGAGTGTTCTAAAAATATAAAAAGATAGACACACTGACACCAGGAATTCAAAATTGTGCGGCAAAATAAGGAAACGTTTCTTTTGGTAGGAGTAGGAGTAAGAAGTAGGAGTTAAGGACAGTAGTTTTGTGTAGGAGATTTGAAACGGGGAAGAGGCTAGTCAGTTGACCACTAGAGTCCAGAAGAGATAGGCTCGTTTACTACTAGCATCCCACAGTGAAGAGAATTTAGCTAGTCTGCTCCTGTATCCACACAAAATTTAAAGGTTGTAAAAACCTAAAGTATTATACCAAAAATAAACATCATTAATTCAAGTTTGTGTTATCTTCTAATTATACCTAAACAAAGCAACACAACAGATCCCAAATTAAGTCTCCCGAAAATAGCGGAAGAGTGTCAATGTATTGTAAATCTAAAATTTGATACCAAAATATTGAGGAAAGAGACATTTCACAAGTACACAGCATCCAACTATCTAAGAGAAAAGACTATAGACGTTTTTCAACTCCTAACATTACAAACTGACGATAAGCCCCACTCAATATCTGATACTTACCACGGTTGTGGAGGTAAGCATTTCAAAAGTAATTGTTCTTTTTTTTGTTTTTTTTTTCAAGAACAAAAAATGCTACAAATTTGGAAGGGAAAGAGATTGAACTTTATGGGTGAATTCACCAGTAACATTTCTTTTGGTGGAAAAACCAACAAAGTGGTGGTGTTTGTATTAAACAATACTGTTAATTTATTTGTAACAGATTTGGTTGGATAATAATAATATTTGGGACATTCCAATTAACTCTTTTTGCAACAAAATATTCTTACTTCCAGTGCTAATACAGTAACTGAAAAATAAGCACAAAAGTACTTATTGCAGATACAAAAAATGGAGAAAAAAATAAAACGTATGTGAACATGATAAATAAATGGAGTAAAGAGAAAAATCATAAAGAAAAAATTAACAAGACTTCAAACGTGTTTTTAACCGAGTTAGAAACATCTCACAAGAGGAAATTTGTTTTTGTGGAAATTAATAATGTAAAAATAAGATTACAACTGGATACAGGATATTTTATGATTATCATAAATGAACAGACATGGAGAAATGGGTAAACCCAGTTTATTGATTTCTAATAAAGTTGCGCGTGGAGTTTCAGGAAAGTGTTTGAACTTTATGGGTGAATTCACCAGCAGCGGTTATTTTGTTGGAAAAACCAAGAAAGAATTCGTGTTTGCATCAAAGAATACTGTTAATTTATTTAGAACAGATTTGATTGCCTTATTTGATCTTTGGGACCTTTCAATTAACTCTTTTTGCAACAAAATATTATTACCTCCAGGGCTAATACAGCAACTGAAAAATTAAAGAATGAATTAAAAATAAATTTTTTCAGAAGTTCTAGCGACATGCACAAAAGCTAAATTTGAATTAAAAGAGAATGTAACACCGGTATTTAAGCCAAAAAGGAGTGTACCTTTTGCAGCTTTAAAACCAATTAATAAGGAATTAGAGAGACAAGAAAAATAGATATAATCTCAAGAATAAACTATTCCGAATGGGCTTCACCAACAGTTTACGTTAAAAAAAATAAGAAATAATAGAATCCGGATATATAGGGATTTTTCAACGGGGCTAAATGAAAGTTTGAAACAATACAACTATCCGTTACCAAGGCCTGAGGAAATTTTACCAAATAAAATGGGGGTAATTATTTTTTTTAAATTAGACCGGTCAAACGCTTACCTACAAGTACTAGTAGACGAAGAGTGCTCAAAACTATTAACAGTTAACACTCATAGAGGAATTTACAAATTTAACTGACTTCCTTTTGTTATAAATGTAGCACTAAGCATATTCCAACAGATTATGGATACGATGCTTGCCGGTTCGGATTAGGCACAAGCATATTCAGATGATGTACTGATTAAAAGTGAGACCTGAAAGCAACATACGAAAGATGTAAAAAAAAATATTTGAGAAAATTAAAGAAGACGGTTTTAAGATCAGTGAAGAAAAATGCGAATGTCCAGAATTAAATACCTTAATTAAGGACAAATTATCGATGCAAACAGTAGATGATCAGATCCTTTAAGAGTGAGCGCAATAAATGACATCCCCACCCCAACAAACGTAACAAAGTTACAAGCATTTTTAGGGTTTGGAGATTACTATCATGTATATATATATATATATATATATATATATATATATATATATATATATATATATATCAAACATGCTTGAATTAAGAGCACTCTTGAACAATCTGCTAAAGAAAGACGTGAAATGGAATCGGTCAGATAAATGTCCCAGTGCTTTCTAAGAGATCAAGAAAGACTTAACATCGGACTTGTCACTAGCTCATTTTGAACCTAAATTAAAGATTGTGGTTGCATCAGTTGCAAGTGATTCGAGAATTGAAGCTGTGATACTACATTAATGTGAAGACAAAAAGTAAACCAACAGTTCATGCTTCCATATCATTAATTGAAGCTGAGAAAAGCTAAAAGCCATATAGAAAAAGAAACATTCACTATCATATATGCTATGAAAAAGTTTTGCAAATTCATACATGGCAAAGAATTCATACTACAGACAGTCCATTATTGTCCATACATGGATCAAAAATGGGTGTTCCCACACATACAGCAAATAGACTGCAGCACTGGAGAACTATCCTATTGAACTATAATTATAAAATAGAGTTTCTACCATCCAAAAAATTAAGTCATGGAGACGGATTATCTAGACTACGAAAATTCTGCAAACCACTTGAGGACACAGTAATTGTGGCGATAAGGGCTGAAAATTAAATTGATATCGTATTGTATAATACTGTACGAGAACTGTCCATTATAGTGGGTTATCCGTTATAGTGATGTGTATGTGCGTGTTTTTAATAATGTATGTTGTTGTCTCTTATAAAGATACAGAAAACACAGAACACGGGAGCTGGATTAAACACAGCCATTTAGCTGGGCCGTTTATTCAGGAAATCGTAGGGGAAAAGGAAGTCCCTATCTTTTTATTCTTTTTATTGGAGAGGGCCTGTCTAAGGGGGGCAACTCATATCTTCACATCCCTCTTTTACCATAAGGAGTTTTTTCTAACAGTTTCTTACAAGTCGTATCTTTTGGGTGGTTTGATAACACGACCTGATTTTGTAGTAGTTTCTAGTCTACTCGTATTGGTTTGTGTTGCATGTGCAGGGCTCTGCGCTTCCATAGGCGGTGCGCAGATGCTTATGTTGGTGCTGGGAGTTTCCTCAGGGTGCACGTCTGGTATTGATGTGGTGTTGGGTGTGTGGGCAACTTCCTTGAGGTGCCTGCGGTTTCTGCGGAGACTCTGCCCTGACGGCGTTTCGACGATGTATGAACGCGGTTCAGCACAGGCCTGTTTGACGATGGCTGGGGTCCATCTTCTTGAGTCTTGGTCTTGAATGCGCACTTGTTGTCTTGTGCTAAGATCAGGGAGGTCCTTGGCGTGTATGTCATGGTGCCTTTTCTGTGACAACTGTCTTTGGAGTAGTTGATTCTGGATTTCCTCCCTCCGGACGTTTTGGTTGGTGCATTTGGCGGGGAGGTTGCTGACTAGTTTGCGATTGAACAGCAATTCTCCCGGAGATGGAATAATGTGGTCTATTGGGGTGGATCGGAGACACAACAGGCTCATGTTTATGCCCCGGTTGCTCAGCATGGCTTTTTTCATAGCCGCTTTGACGGTCTGAACACAGCGTTCTGCCATGCCGTTGGATTGTGGGTATCTGGGAGAGGAGGTGATGTGCTCAAAGTCCCATGCTCTTACGAAGTCTTTGAAATGCTGGGAGTTATAATGAGAACCGTTATCGCTGATAAGCCTTTCTGGGACTCCTTGCTCAGCAAATATTTGCTTGATAAAACCGATAACTTCCTTGCTAGAGAATTCTTTGAGTTTGCGGATGAAGGGGTACTTCGAATAGTAATCCACAATTAGAAGATAATTAACTCCATTGAGGTTGAAAATGTCAGTCGCTAGGATTTGCCATGGTCGCACAGGGATCTCGTGTGGCATGAGGGTTTCTGCGGTTTGAGATTTTTGCAGCTCTTGGCATATGGTGCATTTCTGTGTTATTCTGTCAATGTCATTATTGATGCCGCTCCAGAAAACACATGTTCTGGCTCTCAGTTTGCATTTTTCGCGCCCCTGGTGCCCATAGTGTATCTTTTCCAATATCTCTGGTTGCATTGATGTAGGGATCAGAATTCTGTCGCCTTTGAGTATTATGCCATTTTCAATGGAGAGCTCATCCCGGTAGGACCAATATGGCCGCAAATTTTTGCTGACTTCTCGGGAAGTGTTAGGCCAACCTTGTAGAATGGTTTCTCTGAGTTCACAGAGGATGGAGTCAGCTGTGGTTGCGTGCTTGATCTGTGCTAATTTTTCAGTGGAAAACTGAACGAAATCCACTCTTATATTGAGGTTGATCTCTTCTTTGTTTTTTCTATTTGGTAGTCGGGAGAATCCATCTGCCAGGGTCATCTCCTTGCCTGGACGATATGTGATGCTCAGGTCATACTCCTGCAGGCGTAGAAGCATGCGTTGCAAACGAGGGGGAGCTGAGATTAGGTTTTTTAAACTGATCATCTCTAATGGCTTGTGGTCACTTTCTACCTTGAATTGACATCCATATAGTATGTTTTAAATCGCTCACAGCCAAAGACGACAGCTAGCAGCTCTCTCTCTATGTTCGCATATCTTTGTTCTGTCTCTGTGAGTGCTTTCGACGCAAAGGCGATTGGTTTTCCCTCCTGCATGAGTACTGCGCCTAATCCTTTGTTGGAGGCGTCCACCTGCAGGCTTGTTTCCTTTGATGGGTTGAAATATGCGAGAGACATTTCCTGGCATATCAGATCCTTTATTTTCTGCAGTGCTTTCTGGTGACTGGCTGTCCATTGATATTCTGATTCTTTCTTGAGAAGATCCCTCATGGGTGCCGTCAAATCAGATAAATGCGGAATGAAGGGCGCTAAGTAGGTGATTATGCCTAACACCTTTTGTAGTTCTGTTACATTGGTGGGGCTGGGTAGTTGTTTTATTGCCTCTACTTTGTTCGGATCGGGTTTGATACCATCTTTGTCGTATATGGCTTCAAAGAAGGCTATGCGTTTCTTGTCAATTTCGCATTTTTCACTATTGAAGCACAACCCTTCGGTTTGCGCCACCTTCATAAGCTTGCGGAGGTTGAGATCATGTTCCTCCTTGGTCTTTCCATAGACAATGACGTCATCTATTAGGCCGATTGTCCCTGGGCATTTTTCCAGTATCATGTCCATTCTCTGCATAAATACGTCTTGGGACATCACTAGCCCAAATGGCATTCTTTGAAAGCAGAATCTTCCAAATGGTGAGTGAAACGTTGTTAGTCGTTGGGATTCAGTATCAAGCGGTATGGACCAATATCCATTTTTGGCATCCAGTTTTGAAAAATATTGAGCACCCGATAGCTTGTGCGTTAGCTCCTCCATCGTAGGGGTTTTGTAGTGGCATCTCATGATGGCTCGGTTGAGGTCTTTGGGGTCCAGGCAGAGGCGAAGTTTTCCGTTCTTTTTCCGAACGTAGACTATACTGCTGACCCATTCGGTTGGTTCTGTCACCTTTCGGATGATGCCTTGGGATTCCATGGACTTGAGTTCCTTTTCTATTTCGTCTCTTAGGTGGATGGGGCACTTCCTGGGTGCATGGATCACTGGGTGATTGTCGGGTTTTAGTACTATGTGATAGTCGCCCTTGAAGTGTCCTATGCGGTCAAACTGGTCGGGATAAACCTTTTTTAAATCCTTGATCGATTCAATCGGATCTTTTATTTCTCTGGTGGTGCAGTGGAGGCTTACTAATTTTAGGCTTCTGAGTGAGGGTAGTCCAATTATGGCAGGTCCATTTGATGTCACCACATAAAATTTTATGTGTCGCCATAGACCCTTGTAAGCGCATTTTATTACGATGGATCCGTGCTGTGGGATCTTGGAGCCGTTGTAAGCTGTTAGAACAGCTGTTTCTTCTTGCGTTGTTCCAGGACGTGGATGTCCATTTTGGTCCACACATTTGGGGAACATTTGACGGAATGTACGTAATGGGAGGGCGTTTCCTTCAGCTCCGGTGTCTATTTTGATTTTTAGCCGGTCTGTGCCTTGCCTGTTTGGGAGTGCAACGTCGAGATTCGCGAAGGCTTCTGTTTCAGGTGTTTTTTCTTCGTGCTCATGCACTGAATAAAATGCCATACTCTCGAAATCACTTGCGATCTCTATTTCATTTTGCACATTAATGCAGCTCTGTTGGCTTCTTCCTGTGTCCCGTGCTGTTTCAGCTTTTTTGCGCTTGGTTTGCTGCCTGTTCGTGTTCTTTCTGTATGTCTGTGTCTGACACACTTTGGCCCAGTGGTTCTTCCGACCACATGCAGAACAAGTACTGCCTCGTGCAGGACAATTTCCTGGCTTATGTTGACGACCACATCTACCAACAGACGTCGAAGCTTACAGTCTTGTGTTTTATGGCGCTTATGTGGCTTTCCTCTTTTTTTAGCTCATTCATCTTCTCCATATGGCTGATTGAAGCTTCATAGCTTCTACACGTGTTGAGCACATCTGGCAGTGGTACGGGCTCGTTCTTGCTCAGTAGTTTCTTTTGTAATTCTGGGAAACGGGTTCCTATAATTATTTGTTCGGTAATTCTTTCCTCAAGTTCGAGCTCGTCTCTGAACTTGCATTTCTGCGCCTGAAGCCTGCACCTTGCGAGAAAGTCATCGATACTCTCAGTGTCGGACTGTGCGTATTTTTGTAGGGTGAAGCGGGCAATTCGGAAATTAGTTTGGGGCTCTATTTGTTCTAAAAAATTTTCCAAATCACCGCCGGATTTCGTTTGTCCGCTTCGTTGGCGAATAACCAAGAGTTGTATCTTCTCAGGCCTTCCGTGCCTGCCAGCAGCAGAATGTGGTCCACTTGTTTACTTTCCTCAATGGCTCTTACGGAGAAAAATAACTCACATTGCTGCTTAAAAAATTTGAAGGATTCCACCAAATTATTTGTTTCCCAGTGCATGTGCGGTTCCATTGAGTGACCGGACGTCATTTTGCAACAATATACAGGAGTGAAAGAGAATGAGAGAATGAATTCGACAACTTACGGTTTTTTCAGGAACATCCAAGATGGCGTCTTCTAGTGTGCACATGTGCGTTTTTTTTTTGTTTTTTTTTTTGGGGGCTCTCATTAATAAATTTCTTCTTGTGTCAGTTTATAGTCGTGTTGCGTGTTCCATTGTTGGTTTTACAGCTGCCACCATTTAATAATGTATGTTGTTGTCTCTTATAAAGATACAGAAAACACAGAACACGGGAGCTGGATTAAACACAGCCATTTAGCTGGGCCGTTTATTCAGGAAATCGTAGGGGAAAAGGAAGTCCCTATCTTTTTATTCTTTTTATTGGAGAGGGCCTGTCTAAGGGGGACAACTCATATCTTCACAGTGTTGAAACAGATTAGTTTGATTTGGCCTTGTTAGTAGATAGCCCGCTATAAGAGGGGTACAAAACAAGAAAATCAAATTGTATATGAAAACAAGATCATGCTTGATTGAAGGATTGATTTTGTTTTCTTAGACATTTCATTGCCTGGAATCTTGTCTTAGTTTGCTAGGCTTTCCTCTTCTCTGCTGGCTGGTTGGCTAGCACCCCATTTCCACATTCTGTGACTAAAAAGTTAGAAATATCTTTTACAACGGTCAGTGGCTTTGTTCTCGGCTTGGAGTTAAAATGTCTTGAATATTGTTGAATTCTGTTCTGGGTGAGCCATTATTTTTTTTATTTTTATTTTTTTTGTTCGTTTTGCCTAATTTTTGCTTGATTTTAAAACTTTTCATGCTTAATTGAAGGATTGATTTTGTTTTCTTAGACATTTCATTGCCTGGACTTTAACTAAGTTAAAACTTAGCAATTCAACAACGTTTTTTTTTTCTTTTTTTCTTGTTTCCTGTTTAGGATGCGGTTTCCGGTTTTCTCTTTTCCAATCTTTTCACTCTTTTCCTTTTTTATTTTTTTATTTTTTTTTCAATTGGAGTAGATAGACTAAACTATCGCCCGGTTCACACTCCACCCACATCTATTGAACAGGTGAAGAGGCTCACCCCTTGTTTCCTGTTTAGGATGCGGTTTCCGGTTTTCTCTTTTCCAATCTTTTCACTCTTTTCCTTTTTTATTATTATTTTTTTTCAATTGGAGTAGATAGACTAAACTATCGCCCGGTTCACACTCCACCCACATCTATTGAACAGGTGAAGTGGCTCAACTCTTGTTTCCTGTTTAGGATGCGGTTTCCGGTTTTCTCTTTTCCAATCTTTTCACTCTTTTCCTTTTTTATTTTTTTATTTTTTTTTCAATTGGAGTAGATAGACTAAACTATCGCCCGGTTCACACTCCACCCACATCTATTGAACAGGTGAAGAGGCTCACCCCTTGTTTCCTGTTTAGGATGCGGTTTCCGGTTTTCTCTTTTCCAATCTTTTCACTCTTTTCCTTTTTTATTTATTTTTTTTTTCAATTGGAGTAGATGGACTAAACTATCGCCCGGTTCACACTCCACCCACATCTATTGAACAGGTGAAGAGGCTCATCCCTTGTTTCCTGTTTAGGATGCGGTTTCCGGTTTTCTCTTTTCCAATCTTTTCACTCTTTTCCTTTTTTATTATTTTTTTTTCAATTGGAGTAGATAGACTAAAATATCGCCCGGTTCACACTCCACCCACATCTATTGAACAGGTGAAGAGGTTCATCCCTTTTTTCCTGTTTAGGATGCGGTTTCCGGCTTTCTCTTTCCCATTCTTTTTACCCTTACGTAGCCCCCTGCGCATCAGTGGCGTTACCGCCTTGCTTGGGGTGATATGATTAAAATATATATATATATATATATATATATATATATATATATATATATATATATATATATATATATCAATTAAGGTTTTACAAATAAAAGTAATGTCTTTTGGTTGGTACAAGCTCGTTAAAAATGCTCATAGTAGTAATTGTTGAAAGAGTATATGTGTGAGCGTTTGTTTGTTAGGAGTGTCTTTGAAGTCTCCGCTCAGTCTAGAAAGTGGATTCGTGAATAGGGAAGAAGGATTGATGAATAAAGAAGTCTCCGTTCAGGTAGAAAGTGGATTGGTGAATAAGAAAAGAAGATGAGAAAGAGAGGCTATAATAATACGATCACTTGACGTTTGTCAAGGGACGTGTTAATTATACTCGTATTTTCTCTACTGCAATTGTTTTCTTGTGTCGTCCTTTTATTTCGTTTTCTGGGGCTCCAAACAGGTCATTTGGGAATTCACACCCGGCAGAAAGAATAGGGATACCAGTATCATTGCAAAAACATATGTTATAAGATTTTCACATAGGACATCCAAAAAATTTCTAGATTGAAGTCCTTATTAAAGTGTTACACGTATTGGCCAAAAATGGATCAAGATATAAAAAATTTAGTGAAATTGTGGTGATACCGAGCAAAAGTGAGGGACCGGATGTTTGCTCTATAACGACCAGAAAGCAAATGACCAAAAGTCGTTTCTGCACAGGTGGATTCGCACAGATGTTCCGGTTGAAAAATAAAAATTAATCAAATATTAAATTTCCATTTCGCGAGTTTACGCGAATTTTATTTATCAGCCAATGGGAAGCCCAGAATCAAATACAGGTGTGAAATCCCAAATGAGCTGCTTTTGATCCAAAAAGCAGACATAAAAAGCCGAGATAGAAAGCACTCAGCAGACAGACCGACGGAGAGGAGAAGAGTGTAATCAATATCCCCTTGACTTAAGTCAAGCGGCTACTATGCTCGTCCCTTCAGCTCTCTTTACCTTCTTCCCTGTCTCAAAATTACTTACTGACCTAAGGAGCGACTACATCAAAGACATTCCTCATTTTACATGCTTCCCACATTCCTAAGCCTTAAATCTCTTTCAGCCTATTATTTGCCACAAACATTTTAACCTACGTTGAACTTATATTTGAGTATTACTGTAATTGTAAAAACATTAATTGATATGTGTATATATAAAAATGTTATTTTTATACTCAAATTTCTTTTCTTGATTTTATAATCATTTTATGACTTATAGTGGGCTATCTACCACAAGGCCTAATTCTGTTAACCTGCAACAGTATACAACTACCCTTCACTAGAATGGACTCCCACTACAACAGGAAAAGAATAGATAAGCAACCCACTATAAATTGGTATACCCCGATGTTCCCCTGATAAACTGGTGAACCTGACATTCCCCAGATAAACTGGTGATGAACATGTGGATTTTCAATATATATATACACACACACACAAAAGAATTTGGACTTTGAGCAAAATTTGAATATTTCTCCGCAACACAAACTCAACATGGCAATGGATGCTGAACAAACTTCAATAAACTCAAACCAACCAGTTCAAGCTATTATGGTATAACCGCCGAACTTTCTCGAATCAAATGTAACGGCTTGGTTTGCAATAATGTAGGCGCAATTTAATATTGCATATATCAGACAGCCCCATCAAAAATTTTTCAACATTCTGGCAGCACTCCCCATGGATATAGTAGGAAAAATACAACCAGCTATACTACTGTCAAAAGACTACGACACACTGAAAGAAGCAATGACAGGCACCTACAAAAAAACAAAACCGGAGATGCTGGACAAATTAATGTCGTCATCAACAGTAACAGGCCGTCCCTCAGTGTACCTGAATGAACTTGTGGCACTAGCAGGTCAAACTGACATAGAGGACAATATCATATGCCACAAATTCATACAAGCCCTACCCCACTCTATCAAGCCTGTAGTAGCAGCACAAGTTGACTTACACACAAATCGTCTTGGGAAAATGGCGGACAACTTACAATTATATTTTAATTCACAAGACACCGCACATATTCAACAGATTTCAAAGAAGAAAAAAGATGAAACTAAAAGGACACATGGCTGTTCCCACAATGAAAAAATTCCCCATCAGCGTTCACTGAAAACACTGACTATAAAATTTCAACCTTGGCCAGAATACATATAAATTTCACAGGAACATTAAATGGAGGTAGTTGATAGTTACTCTAAAAGTCCAGAAATATTGAAATGCAGAAGATCGACTGTCGTGGTAACAACGAATTTCTTACAAGTTTCTTTTTGCAAGGTTCGGTGTACCTAACTCTATTGTTTCAGATAACAGGACACAATTCATGTCTAGTGAATTAAAGGCTTTCTGCAAATCATTGGCAATAGAACATATTATCAAGCAAGATTAAATAGACAAGTGGAATAGTTTTTTGATACATTTAAAAGGGCACTAAAAAGTTGGGGGAGAGGAGTTAGATAAAGTTATGCTACTATAGAATACAAATCCTATATCATCCATCAACCAAGTAAAAACACACAAAATAAATTGCACACCTGCAAAATTGGATTCAAATGACCAAAATTTAGGAAAAACCCAAAGAAAAATTTAAACGACCAACATTTGAAAAACCTAAAGTAAAATTGCACACCTGCAAAAGAGGATTCAAACAGCTAAAAGATTTTTTTTCACCAGTCAGTGTGAAAAGCGAAACCCTAGATCCTGATTGGTTGACAAATCCAAAATTTCAAATAACATCAGAGAAACGGTTTTTTTCAAAGGTAAAGAAAAAAACCGACCTGGAAGCCAACCACATAATGAGATTTCGATATTTAAGGATGGCCCCTGACCAGTCACAACAGTCAGTCATTGGGTCAGTAGAGTCGGTCACTCCATCAGTCAAGCAAGCAGTCACTCGATCTGTCAGCCAGGCCAATCAGCCCAAAAAGGCACAGTGTCAAATATGCACAGTCAGATAGGTGCTGACAAACAAATCTGTCACCGACTCAACTGATACAAAGGAAAGAAGAGAGAAAGCAACAGCAACAAGATACCTTCAACGGCCATAAAACTTTTCACATCTCTCATCAACCACAAAGGAGAAGGAACATAGACTTTCTGAGTTAAGTACACTGATTCGTCGTTTTACACATGCACTCTACCAATTACTACTATCTCCATTTGACTCTCTCTCTCTCTTCGTGAATTCTCATTCACACTCCTTTTCACCGCAATTTGAAACACTTTCCTTTTCCACCTACTTAGCAGTTGATACATAAAAAGGAAAGAAACATTGTGCTACTACTCTGTTTAATTACAGACTCAAAACAGACACTTTTATATTCAACCAACATTCACTCAAATCTGAAAGACACTTTTCTATCAAACAAAAGATACAAAGAATTGTACAAATTGTTTATACTGTATATATATTGTCAAATACAATATCTTCATATTTTTATACAACATTTCTTATTGCGTTGTCTTTTCTTGAAATTTGTGATTGTGTTTTGTGGACCAGATTAAATCTCCCTTTTAATCTGAGTGTTCTGGAACCCCACACTATAACAATTTTTTAGTGTTTTCGGGATAACACCAAACCCTAACACCATGTCTGGAATGTCGCCTGTTGAGTTGATGCTCGTCAGGAAGATTAAATCCGTTTTTAATAAATTATTACTAGATTGTAAAGTGAGAGCATCTGGAAATAACAATATAAGCAAACAATTCAAACCTGGAGATAAGGTATTATTTAAAATGGCATTATAAAAAATGGATCAGCAAAATGACATACATTGTACAAGACCAAAGGTGGAAATATAAGTGACACCTTAATCAGTTAAAATGCAGATTTACTGATTTAAAAAATCTCTGAAAAGAGGTGCCTATTTTGTATGACATGTTTGATGTATGACATGTACCCATGCCATCAGAAAATTTTAAACCAAAGTTTTATGGTAAGAGAAAAAGATTAGCAACAGAAGTTTTAAATATTAAACCGAAGCTAAAGAAATATAGACTTCAGAGGAAGTCATCTCAAACAGGAGGTGTCATATAGGAATAAAGTGACACTTGGTTTTGAACACGTATTGCCAGACAGGGTATGATATACAGGTCTTCAAATACAGTCAACCTTGGCTTGAAATAATTAGAGGTATTGTGCTGCTTGGATCACATGATTTGTAAAAACAATACATATATATGGTATATAATAAACATTCAGTGATTAACGTTCTGAAGAATAACTGTCTGACACAGTACTGTTTGAAGACATTATTATTCTTGCATCTGTAACTCTACAAAAGTGACTTTCCAAAAGTGTCTTTGCTCACCACGTAGCAACTTTGGCACATGTGATTATTGGCGGCTCTGTAATAGGGTATCTAATAAGTGTAAGCTCTCTATTCTCCACTTTTCAATTTGATGTGTTAACATCCTCTGTTGACAAAGCTGGATGCTTTGCCCATAAACTCTTCTTAAACTCCACTCTTGACTCATCTGGAGTATCCCTGCCTAACTTTCCAATAGAACTCTCTGTTGAGTGATATGCATATAACTCCTTCTATGGCTTGTGCTATCATCTCTAACCTAGATCTCCATAACACATGTAGACCTGATGGTTTCCCTGTAATAGTTATTAAGAAGTGTGCTCCTGAGCTGGTTTCTGTTCTCTCTAAACTTTATAAAAATGCTTTGCTGCCTCCTGCTTTTCTGTCTGCTGGAAGACACAATTTGTTGTTACAGTTTTTAAGAACCCTGGTGAACTGTTCAACCCTTCCACTATCTTCTTATTAGACTTCTACCTCTTTTGGGGAAACTCCTACAGGCTCTATTCAATGTGTCATCATTAGGGCCTTTTTTCTAACAATCAATATGGATTTTGTTTCTCTAGCTCTCCTTCTGATGTACTGACAATAATTGTGGAAAGAGTCTGTCATGCTCTAGATAAAGCTATGAAGCCCGGGCTGTAGCAATGAACATCTCAAAAACCTTTAACCTATACAGATCTTCTGGATAAGCTGAAAAATTATATTTTTCAGAAACATTTTTGAACTAATCTAGTCTTTCTTATCAAATCATGAAATGAAGGTTATCCTGTCCTGAATGACCATGCGTCTAAATCCTTTCATACTAACTCCATCCTTTGTCTTACCAGGTTTTAATTTTCATTAATGACCTTCCCAGTAACATCAGTTCTCAACTTGGTATCTACATTGATGACATAACTATTTACTCCTACCTCAATAGTAAGTCTGATCAGTCTGATAGTTATGTCATCAGTGATACCAAGTTGAGAACTGATGGTATGTTAATCTTAAAGCCTCTAAAACAAAATTCTTCCCCATTAATAATCTAAGAGACCCCCTCTCTGCCTTCCAACATATTTATCTAAAGAGGGTTTTTGTCATGAGTCAAAGAAATATTGCTGGTAATATATATATATATATATATATAAAGTATGTATATCTTGGCAGCATCTTTTATTTTAAACAAGTTGTGTTAAACAATAGAGACAACATAGTCTTATATATTTTCTTTTGAATGTTTTCATATTTTCTGATTAAACTTTTTATTTCTGAATTATATTTGTATAAAAATTGTCCAAAGGTTGTCCTAGTACTTATGAACATCATTGTTCATCATCAGGGACTATATTACAGTTTAAAAATCAAATATTGCCTTGTAGCAGGGAAAGTGTTACAACATTTTAAAAGAAAATAACTAAACATTATGAAAAATTTTTAAGTTCAAAGGCAGTAATAATGTAAACAACATGCACATGTGAAGATATGTGCTTACGTAGATGCGTGAATTATATGGAATACTTGGTTGTTAAAGATTTTAAATGCCGTAAAAATACGTTAGAAAATTTGAACTTCGAAGGAACTAATTATATGTAAATTATCAAATTACTCAGAGGCGAAGAATTATTTACCTTAATTATATTTCAAGTAAACGCTCTAAACACAACTCAGTACATGTCCAAAAACTTGGTAAGATGTGCGATTGATAAGAGGTTTTTTACTTCTGATATATAGTGCCTCTAAAATTTTAGGCATCTAATGTCTGTGTGTTGATCAATAATTTTAGTATTGTCTATAAGAATTTTATGAATGTCAGAATGCTGAAGGGAAACAGTATATATATGTATATATATTCAAATGTATTGCTGATATTTTTACTATAAAAATCTATTTTCATGTTTTCATAGTGTATTAATTCAAGTTTTGGTGTTGAATATTTGCCAATAGCTGTGACCCTAATAGGTACTACCACCTCAGGGCAGGGTGGACTTAGGAACAACAGAAATTAAGAGGTAGTCCCATGCTTCTCAAAACCTCCTGATCAGAGGCCTTGTTGCTGGATGCAGTTTATCATTATACCCAGGATCTATTTACCTTGAGCTCCTTGATAAAATATAAAGAAGAATCAGCAGTATTATAGGTCTTGATTTGGAACTCAGCTTTAGTCACTTTCTCATCACTGTAAAGTTACCTCTGTCTTTTTATAAATATTTTTATGGTAATTGTTCAGAGGAGTTCTTCATTATGGTATCTAAATTTTTTAAATTTAAGTGCAGATCTAGACTGGCATCAAGATCTCATCAATCTACAAATGAGCTGGTTAGATGTAATCATAAATTCTATGCTAAAAATTTATTTTCTCACAGTTTTCCTTGTGGAACTCTCTTCCATCTCTATGCTTCCCAACCAACTTTAATCTGTAAAAATTTAAATGCTATTTTCAATCGCTAATGTCCCTCCTTATTAATCTTTCCTCTTCCTTCTCCTCATCACTAATTAAAGTTTCAGTTCCTCATTCTTCTCCATTCCATGACCCCTTGTATTTTAGTGGCTTTATTGAATATCTTAATTCTTAGTTTTAATTTCATTTTAGTTTTTACTGTTGTTGTTTGGAGGTCATTTTATTTTCCACTGCTAGCTTGTCTCAAAGAGACATTTGGTGTAGACAAACTTGAACTATAGGAGTTTTTTTCTCTCAAAAGGGAAAACATTAGAAAACTATAAGAGTTTTGTTGCAAAGAAACAAACAAAAATTAAGATTCCAACATGTATTGGTCAAATTCAGAATATATACATAGGTGTGTTAAAGGTGGCCAAAATTGTTTATATGTGATTCCTTAGTTGCTGTTGGTAAGGAAAAGTGCAAGGGTGTTGTCAGTAGGATAGATCTGGAGTGAATTAGCTATTGGTGGTGTTTGATGTACACTCTTCTTCATGGTTAAAATCAACACTGGTGTGGTGCTTATTGAGGTCATGGTCATGAATTGTTGAAGCCAAACTACTTGATAAGTTGGGTTGGCAGATTAGTCTACCAAGGTTCTGGTGGGAGGTCAACAAGCATGTTAACAGTGGTGACAATGAGGTAGGCCTGGAGTGGATAGTGAAGATGTTGAGGTGTTAGAGCAATTGTGTTGGTTGTTTATGAGGAGCTTTCTTTTAAGCAAATCTCATGGTTTTCAGAGTATTCTTATTTTCAGCAGGAACATTATTGATAGGCTATTGCATTTTATTGTAAGGATTTGTTTTGTGGACCAGAAACACCTGCACAGAAATGACTTATTTTTTGTGTTTTGCATTCTTAGTATTTACAACTAGATGACATGTTGTTTGAATTAGAAATAGATTTAATTGCATTGGTGTATAACAATGATAACATATCAAATAGGATTTAACTTAGACTTACTGCTGAGCAATTTTTCTACTTGCACTAACATATAGGTAAGAATGTTTTTATATACATTTTTAAATCTTGGCTAACATTAATGTCATTAACAAAGGAATTATTTAAAAACTGATAAAGTCGATTCTGAAGATGGAAAAGATTAATGGAGAAAATCAAAAGAAAAAAAAAGAAACCAAATGGAAAACAATGAATAAACCAAGAAATAGCAAAAGAACAAGTGAAGGCTCTCCTCAAATACATGAAACACCTTTTCATTTTGTTCTGACTGAAATGAGAGAGTCAAACCATATCACCAAATTATCCTGTCAATTTTGTGTTACTGTTAATATAAATAGATTTTAATTCTTATTAAAACTATATATACTGCTACTATCTATTATTGTGTCATAAGGAAATATGTTTTTTCTCCATCTTCTGTAAAACAAAGGCTGACACATGTAGATGTGAGAAAAATTACTAAATAAAATTTGTAAAAATTATCAAAATTATTGCTTTCTGGGTCTTTCCAAATATTTTCAGACTTTGTTCATGTATAATTTTGTAAAATGTTGAACTTGCTTTCTGTATAATTGTATTACACTATTATAATTTCTTGATTCTACCTATTAGCAAAATACAGCAGCTGCTCTTATTTTCCTGTAGAGTCGATGAGTCTTACTAACACAGTTTTGTTTTGTTTTTATGGTGGTATATGTTAGATTTAATGGTGATGGATGTGTTCTTATAGTGATTGAGTCAGTACTAATGAATAGGTGTAGTACAGTCAGTGATGACCAGCATTCCCCACTTACCATTTTGACCTTATGCCA
Source organism: Ascarosepion bandense (assembly GCA_037127315.1). Taxonomy (NCBI): domain Eukaryota; kingdom Metazoa; phylum Mollusca; class Cephalopoda; order Sepiida; family Sepiidae; genus Ascarosepion; species Ascarosepion bandense. The sequence continues at coordinate 949,906 of JBBBDQ010000743.1, read as the reverse complement.
CATGAAATGTAAATTTTAAAATAAACATTCTTTGACAAAGACCATTAAGACCAAGTGTAGGATCTATTCCAGCAGCAGACAGACAGCATCATCACAGGGTGTAACAGCCCTGAGCATCCAATCAAAAAGTGAAATAAAAATTTAGTTTATATTTAATTTGAAAGAAAAGTGTTTATTTCATGTTTTTACATATTTAAAATGTCTTCCTATCTCACATTTCTCAGTACTAGGCCATATAAGTCCCCCTACTTGAGTCCTAAAGGTATACAATTTTGGCATCTCCAAACTTCTGCACATTGTGGGTCACTTACATCATACCATCATAAATAGTCTTGTATTCACAGAGATAAAAACATACACAGACATGACATGAAAAACATCTTAAATTGTAAATCAAATTCATACAATTTCATTTATTTTGTTTACTGGTGTATTCTAGTTACAGGTGTTTTAAAGTTGCATGTGATAAAAGGAAAAAAGTCACTTTGTTTTATAAAAAGCAATGATCTGAGGAGAGGAGATGTACACTTTGATCCTCTGATGGTTGGTTGTGAAGAGAATGAGTTCAGTATTTTTGGCACAAAGTCTGTTTCAGAAAGGAAAAGTTTCTGTTGCATTCTAGGAAAATGTATTATTTTGGTTTTGTTTAATTGATTTTAAACAAAGTTTTAATGTTGTTTTCATTTATGATATTCGTTATTATTATTATTTTTTTTTATTAATGATAATAATAATGTCCCTACATCATCACTACATACATCATTTGGTCATACAACAAAACCAGTAGCAGCAGAGACTAACTCTCGACAACGACAAAGTAATAATTCATGGAATATTATAGGGAGCTTGGTCATGCTTATTAAATTGGCCTTGTGACAAACATAACCAGACTCCTCACAAGTTAGAATTATTATCATCAGTAAGTTAAAAGAATATAATTGTTTTGTTTATAAAATGAGTGGAATTCTATTAATAGAACAGAATAGCATCATTTTGTAGGAAGTGAAATTATTAACTGCAAATGTTCAAAGAGAAAATGTAGTACAGAGTTAAGTGTGAAATCCTAATTTTGACAAATAGGAAAAGGATTAACTCATACTGAAAAAAAAAACAAAGTTGGATTTCATGATCAGATGTTAAATTAATTTTCTAAAAAGGAAGCAATTTGAAAAACTGAGAGAAAAGTTAAGAACTCTATGTTAAAAGGTCTTTTGGTATAAAAAGAAAGAAAGAAAGCTGAATGAGTCAGTGAGATGGAAGCTGTGATATCATACACCAGTATCATGTGACAAAAGAACCTTCAAGTCTAACCCAGACATAAGGTCCCCTCACACATTTGTTCTTTTATACTCAAGCTATTTTCTTCTTCTTCCTCAAAAGTCCTGCAGTTAACAAAGAAGATGACAACAAGATACTTCAACTGACTCCTAAAATTAATGTCTGATAAGTTCAATTTCCTTTATAATAAACAAAATAAAGGCTTTATTGTGTTATCTTCTTTTCACTCTCTTGCTGGCCATAAAAAAAGGAAGGGAACACAGACTTTATTAGTTACCTGTTAATCTTTCTACATACATACATTCTGCTACTTACTACTATTTCTCTGGAACATTTAACACCTACAGTTGATGTTATTCTGTTCTGTTAATAAAATTCTACTTTAAACATACAAACTTTTATTCTTCCAAAATCCAACCTTCCACATTCTGATGACCTTCTGATAAACCCTTAAGTTGTAGGGAGTGTTGGCTATATTTGCAAATTGGCCTTGTACCAGGCATGGCTGACTGTCTCTACTTCACTTGTGACCCCACAAAGAACACACAGTGGAAGAACCCATACTACTTTACTGGTGAACTCTGATGTTCAAAGAAAAAAAAAAAGAAAAAAAATCTTTAACCACAAGAACACACATTAGAAGAGCTTCTCCCTACACCAAGTATTCATCTGCTAACAGAATCCATGTCACTCCAGTTCAAATCTCACTCATCTTTTTACCCAGCAACATGCAGGAATCACTTGTAAAATCCAACTTCCACTATTGTTTCTTCTTACCATCTCTTGACTGTTGAACTTTGTGTTTAATAATTACGGCAATCAGAAAATAAAAATTAATTCACTCACTCACTTTATTTGCCAAAGCTGTGTTCAACAAACTTTTCATCATTCAAAATATTCTTCAATGAACTTTTCATCATTCCAAAATAGTCACAGAACTATTCAATGCTAAGTGTTGTTAATTACATATTGAACATTCAAGCAAAATATCTTTGCTGCATAATCCAATTTCATTTCAGCAAAACATTGCAATAACTCTTAATTTGTGCATTACATGTTTTTGCCTTGATTTCTTAATTAAATATTTTTAATCTTCTCAAACATTGCTTGCAACTGATTTAACTTTCTTTCATCTTTATTTGTATATTTATTGAAATATATTATTTGTTATAACAATTTGTTGGTTTTGTTGTGGATGATTATGTGTGTAATTTGAATTTCGTTAAATATAAAAAGTGATTACGGCTGTGCGTGTTTCTTCAAAGAAATCTTCCATAATCATTAAATTTTAGATTAATTTTTCAGACACAAAAATAGACAAAAATATGTAAGACTTGTTGAATTGATCAATAACAGATTTAATAAATCAATAATTCAATAACAAGTATTTCAGTAGTCAACGAACTGAGGTGATAGCAAATATTAGGATTATTGAAAGTATTCACTTGACAATCAGGAGTTAGAAGATGACAGTGTTTGGTATGTGATCAAACATGTAGTTAAGGCTAATCAGTAAAATGCTTCACAAAAACAGAAAATGTTCAAAAGAAGATAACTGTATCAGGATAGTGTTAAAGATACATAGTTAAGTCAATATGTGAGTTGCATCAAATTTAAAGTTCAGTATTTGCAAATTAAACTGTTGTGTGCAAAGAACAAAACATGCATACCTTTAGTTAATGCGAGAATAAAACATGAAGTGGAATATTCACATTAATATACAGACATTTTTCGGGATTCATATAATTCGTTTGGAATAAAAAGTTGTGTTTGTATGAAAAAGTCCGAACATGGATCTTTGTACGTGAAAACCAAAATGTCTCGTAATTTTTGTGTTAGGAAAATTTAGAACAAGTTGTGTTCAATAAAATGTTCACAGGTTTAGGAAATTGAGTCTCTTGCTGAAAGAAAATTGTGTGAGTTATTTGGAAAGGTATGGGTGTATGCAACAAATGAAATTGTGTGTGAAGTAAGTGAGTGAGTGATTCCAGAATCCAAAAGCCTGATAGAGTTTTATAGTGAAAAGTGTTGAGAGAAAGTGCGCGAAAGTAATGGTGTGGCTTGTAAGAATCAAGGGCTTGAGTGACGTGGATTCTGGTGGCAAAAAAATCACTGAAGAAAAAGGGCAAAATATGCTCTTTATATAGTTGTTAGAAAGGGCCGGTTGACTCAGAATTTGAGTGTCCCTTTTTAAGCGCCAAACCAGGCGTTAGCCAATGAAATTGCTTGGGTAACAATCTCAAGCCTGGTTGAAGATTCCATAAGACTGGAATGTAATTAGAGGGTGGATAGAATATTCTATCCCCATAGTTTTCTCAATTGAATTCAAAATTAAATATTAAAAAATATGTGTGGAGTTATACAGTGTGATTCTGCCACAGGTTCAATATTCAAACTTTTAGAAGGCTGGAGCCTACAATGGCCAAAACATCATGAATATGGCAATAAAGATGAGGACAACAATATGAAAAATGTAAATAGTTACAATACCTCATCTCAGAAATATAAACAGATGTACCTTGTGCTATTACCCAAAACAAATTTTGTGTCTCCCACAAATAATATAATAATCAGATGATCAAATTTTGTAACATGTAGATCATGGTAAATAAAATCTCAATCATGTTCCTTTCTCCATTTGTTGTTGTCATTTCCACATTTTTTGGAAGGTTGCCGTTATAAATACAGAGCAGTTCAAAGTGAGAAGTATAAGAAATCAGTGAATAACCTACATGCAAACAGATGAGGAATATGTATCAAAAAAGTAGTAAAGCAAATGATAAATGCAAGTATTGCTGACACTGACAGCAATGAAAGACAAGGAGCTAGGATTGTTCTTGTCTTGACAGTGAGAGAACGTGCTTGTTAGGATATAGCAAAGTTTTGCAAAGTTCCCAACGTTAAACAACTAATGAAAAATCAGCTTTCAGATCGACAGTATTTTTCCGCTAATCAGAGCCGACGTCACAAACAGAAATAGAAATTTTGTGTTTGGTTTTCGTCTCCAAACCATAAGCACCAAACCGCTACGAAAAGAGCACTAATTGCGACAGATTTTTGTGCCAGAAGGGTTTGGCTCTTTTAAAGGACATTATTATTTTGTTGCTAGTATTGGAAGTAAGTGACATGTTTTTTAAATTGCAAAAAATATTTTTTAAGCTGCAGTGACGGTAATGATGCGAAATTATTTTTTTCTTTTTTTACACCACCTGGTTTTTCTCGTCTTTCTTCGCATTCTGATTAAGTGAACTTTTTTAAATCTTAAAACACTGTCGCTGCCTGATGTTTTATTTTTTATTTTTGTTTGATTATTATTATTTTCGTAAAATTAACTTTTTTGTCTTTTCTTTTTGTTTTCATCATGTATCAAGCTTATATTCCTTTAAAAGTTAAAATGAAAAAGTTTCCACAACAATTTGTCACTTGAAGTTGAAAGATATTCTGCTGAAAAATAATCACGCAGACGACGATAGGCTTTCTTTTCGTAATTACGTCTATTCCTGTTTGTTTTTAATTAATGTTTTTAATTAATAAAAATAAAATGAAACCTGGCTTTACTACCAAAAAAACCAAAAACGTTTTTTGTTCCATAAATTTTTTCTCTACTCTTCTTAATCTTATAGCTTTTTTCTACGATCTCAAAGAAAAAAAGATATTTGTGTTTGAAGTGCTATTTGAAAAAAAATGTGTTTCTGATTTCCTTCACCGATACAATTATTAAAAATAAAACAAAGTTCTCATTTACGCGATTGATCTCTTAACAATAAGCAAAGGTACATAATCTATTTTTTTATTTTTAAGAAAGACTTATTTAATTTTTAAGTTAATGCAAAAGAATATTTTTTACAATATCGCTACTTAAAAATAAAATAAATCTTGCTGTTGGCTGTGACAACGAAAACGTATAAAAATTGGAAAGTAGACTAGAGGCAATAAGGTCGTTAATTGGAGCAAATTCACAAATTTTCAACAAAGTTATAATTACTTCTCTTTTTAGAAATTGTCTTAAAATGGATTTTTGTTTTCGATTTACTTTTAGTTTTCAATTCATATTGTTTTTATGAATGTATCTATTTCTTTAGGTCCTGACACTTAATTCTTAATCCTAAGAAAAAATGCATTTAAAATAGTTAGTTCACTTTCCTTGAAGTTAAATTTGATTTTACTTAAAAAAAAAAAATTAATTTCCGTATATAAAGTTTTTACCAAATTAGGCATTTTTTGTCTTGTCGTCACTCATCGATTCTCTCTTGTTGTGAACTGTCAGACGAAAAAGATGTAAACAACAAAAATAAGAATCCAATATTTACAAAAAAACATCACCCAAGAACCTAGAGATGTTTCGAAGTTATTTAGGAAAAGAATTAAACTTTATGAACTTAATGTTTATTTTTTTACTTACAATTTAAAATGAAAATATAACTTTTTTATTCAAGCGCGATAACCTGTGGGCTCAAACAAAAAGTATAATAGTACACTCGTGATGTAAAAAAAAAACAAAAAAAAAAACGCATGGAAAAATTAAAGTTATACTGAGTACTAGCAGTATATTCAAGACATGGTAATTTTTGTTTTGTTCCCCCGAAGGCCTTTACCCCTTCAAATCTTTCCAAAACATCTTTATTTCCGTGCAAATGTAAATGCTGAACTCAAATCGATAATTATTTATTGACGAAACCAACCTTTTCGAATGTTTACAACCAGAAAAATATCGAACTTCTTTTCGCAGTTTATCTCCCCCCCGCCATAACCACGCGTCAAAAAAAATGTAGAATGACTTCACGCGTAGTTTGCCGATTTTTCGACCAATTTACTTCCTTTTTGCAATTAATACGCGGAATTTGATTTCCGAACCCAAACAAATCGCGGAGTATTTGCTAAAAGAAAGTAAACGGGCTGAAATAAGTATCCTACGCCACAAGTCATTCAGCGGTGAATCCGATATGAGAACGGTGGTAAGGGGTGAGATATATAGTCCGATTTTTTCTGGTCGCTAACAGTAAAAAAAGGTAGGTTTCTTCAATAAACAATTATCGATTTGAGTTCAGCATATACATTTGCTTTGTTTGCACGTAATTAAGGAAGTTTAGGAAATATTTTTGACAGGGTAAAGGCATTCGGGGAACAAAACAAAAATTTACCCAAGACATTGGTATTTTTACTATTTATGCTTAAAAAAAAATAATTTGACTTTGTATACCAGTATTTTTTTTTTTTTAAGAAAATAAATATTTTTATTATTTTATTCCGTACTTTTTTTTTCCTTTTAGTTTGATTTAAACTATCATCAAACAGGTACAAAAATAACAATCATTAAATAATTTAATAATTGTTATTTTTGTACCTGTTTGATGATAGTTTAAATCAAACTAAATAAATTTAATTTAAATTATTATTACTCTTTTAGGGAAAAGTAGTCAAAGGCGGTAATTCAGTTCAGAATGATTTCCTTTTGAAAATATACAAAAAAATAACCTTACAGTTACTAAAATGAAAAAAAAAAAACAATTTAGAATTGTCTTTATGAACTGCAAAATTGCACTGAAAAATTAGAAGTAACTTTTTCAAAAATAATAAGTGCATTTTTTTTTTTTTAATTTTTTTACGTTCAACCAGAAAGAAAATAATTGGTTTTATTATGCAAGTACCTGCCATGTATAAAAACATTTTGTTGTTGATGACCGTTCCGCTAACAGTATAATTTATTTTATTTTAACTTAGGACCTTCACATGAAACACATTTGAAAGGCAAATTTAACTTTGTTTTAAGAAAAAAGTGCAATGAGGGTCTGTTTGATAAATATTTCAAAGAAAAAATGTTTTTATTTTTTGTTTATTTTATTTAGAAAATGTTTAAAATTTTCCAACATCACAGAACATAAATTTAACTTAAAACATAGCTATACACCCACCTCTCTAACACTTGTTAGAATAATAAAAATTAAAAATTTAGGTCTATTAAGTTCAATAAACTATGTAATTAAAAGATACAAGTTTTTAAAAAAATGAAATATGCTCTGACAACAGTGTAAGTGTATAGTGGACAATATATTCTCATAAGTGACCAATTACACTTCAACACCAAAGAATATAGTCATTTTGTGAAAAGAATTTAAATAACCTCATGCAAATCTTAATCTAATTTTGTACAGTGAAGGAGCAAATTTTTGATTCCAACCCCTTATACATCGAGGGCTTTTAACACAACACAACACAATACAGTGACAGTGCACTACTACATTGAAATGTACATGTGTGGTTAGCTAGAAGTTTAAGTGGTGCACGAAAAAGCAGAATGCCCATCAACCTCCACCACTATTCGTTCCTCCTTGGTACGTGCAGATAATGGAGCTGACATGTTTTTTTTTTACACTACAGCATCAATAAAACAGGCACGATCAAGCTCAAAACTTCAATCACAAGACCACAATAGTACAAGCATACATGAGCAGAAGGCAGTGTGGCAAACGTAAAAAGAATAGATATGGTGAAAGTGCGGATAATTCTTTTTACTTGCCTTTTAATTTCTTCAAGTTTGTATCAAAAATTTGCTCCTTCACTTTAATTGTGCATGTGAGGAATGCTCGAACTTCATTTTAAGTTGATTCAAACTAAAGTATTGAATTTCTTATTTAAATTGTAAGAAAGATCTTTCAAACTTCAAACACTGGAAGCCAGGTTATGAAAAGTGTGTGTGAAATGTATGATGTAGGTAGTTTAGATGGAACGAAGATGCAAAATTTTTAATCTAGACCAAAATAATGCTAAAAGTGCCATGACACATCCTATTTTTTTAAATTTTTTTAAAAATCGTATTTATTACAAATTCTCAAATATAAGAAGTGGGAAGATGCGGAATGTAATGAGTAAACAAACATCAAAAATATAATGTCAAGAAGTTAATCAAGTCACAAAATTTCAACTCAAAAATAACTTCCTGAGTGCCTGTCTAGACATGTACAAAATTAGATTAAGATTTGCATGAGGTTATTTAAATTCTTTTCACAAAATGACTATATTCTTTGGTGTTGAAGTGTAATTGGTCACTTATGAGAATATATTGTCCACTATACACTTACACTGTTGTCAGAGCATATTTCATTTTTTTAAAAACTTGTATCTTTTAATTACATAGTTTATTGAACTTAATAGACCTAAATTTTTAATTTTTATTATTCTAACAAGTGTTAGAGAGGTGGGTGTATAGCTATGTTTTAAGTTAAATTTATGTTCTGTGATGTTGGAAAATTTTAAACATTTTCTAAATAAAATAAACAAAAAATAAAAACATTTTTTCTTTGAAATATTTATCAAACAGACCCTCATTGCACTTTTTTCTTAAAACAAAGTTAAATTTGCCTTTCAAATGTGTTTCATGTGAAGGTCCTATGTAAAAAATAAATAAATAAATAAATAAATAAAAAATTCTTAAAATTTGTTTCTTTAAGTTTAAAAAACCGAGTTACTTTGTCTTTTAAATAAATGCTTCATATAAATTTTAAGTACATTAAATATTAATTAAAATCAATTGCATGTTTTTCTTCAAAAGCCTTTTATTTTGTCTATATTAATTAACATTTTTATATACATTTTGTCTATAATTAACATTTTTATGGTTAATATACTATGCAACCCTATAAAATTGAATATTTGAATGTGACCCTTGCACTGAAAAGTTTGCCCATCCCTGGTATAATATAAGAATTTTTACTTCATGGCTTAACTATATGTGGAATTTAGTTTATTATTGACCTTCTGTACAGTGTCTAAGGGACTGATGTAGTCAAATAACTTGAAAGTCTTTGGTTAATTGAAAGAAATGACAAATTTCTTCAAGACAAAAGTCTAATTTTGTTTGCTCAAAAATGGTATCCTTACTCTTATCTATTGTTTTTAATGAGTAGTCATATTAATTGTATGCTTCAAGTCATATATAAGTAATGTGGAGAAGTTTGTCACTTGACTGAGCAGAGTCATGCAGACTTTGAAGTTTCTTGAAGATACCTTTATGATGTCATTATTCATCAGGGCTTAATTTCAATCTGCTGTTGTCCTAGTGTTTTCTTATTTATAGGAGCTTGGTGTAATTCAATATTTTGTTATGTGAGTTGTTCTGCAGGTGGTTAATTGCTTTTTTTGTGTTGACTTCTTTTTAATGTTGTATTATTTGCAGGTGGTTGATATTTTTTTTTATTGTGAAGGTGGTTGATTTCTTTTTGTGTTAATTTCCTTTTAGTACATGTGAATGGGTGACCACTTAATTGCTTTATAATGAGTTGGTTTCTTGCCATTTTGGTTGACCTCTTTTTTTACCATGTGAGTATATGTAACTGCTTAAAGGATTTTTTTAGGAGTGTTTATTTACACCCTTGTGCAAATTAATAGCAACAACTACTTCAGTATCCTTTCTTTCATCATATAGTCAGTTTTAAACCCACTGGAGTAACAGTGTAATTGACTTTTATTTTCTTCCTCAGATTAGGTTATTTGCAGTGGTGTGCAGTACTATGAATCTATTTTCTGGGTGAATGATGAAATTTGTTTGGCCTTGAAAAACATTGCATCTTCTGTGATTGTGTCAGATTTTTACCACACCCATAGAATATTTTCTCTACTGTCAATTAGTTGTTCTAACACATCACTTAATAAATCTCTGAGCTAACTAATCAAACAACAACTTTTAGACAAAATTCAACTTCAGTCATCAATATAGTCACCTTCTAGGGTGATACACTAATCCCAATGCTTCTCTAACAATTCAGTGCTTTTTTGTAGAACGATTTGTCTTGGGCCTCAAAATATGCCTCAGTTTCCGATATCACTTCTTCATTGGAGCCAAATCGCTTTCCCTGCAATTCTTGTAGTTTTGCTATAATTGCAATTGACTTTTGACACAGTGCATTGATCACTTTTTTCTTTATTTGTGGGCATTTTTTTTTTTTTCAATTTCTTCCTTCAAATGAACCAAATGCTATACAATATTTGCTATTGATGGTTTTTCCTTTCTCAAGGTAATCAATGAACAAAATATCTTGCACATCCCAAAATACGGAAGCCAAAACCTTGCCTGCTGATGTTTGTGTCTTTGGTCGTTATGGACGGCTTTCACCTGCTGCTCTCTACTCAGCTGACTGCTGATTTGACTCTGGAGTGGATCCATATTTCATCCATTGTCACATATTTATGCAAAGACGCTCTTTTTGCTCTGAATCGACGCATTGTTTTTGATCCACTGTGATCAAATGCGGCACCCATTTTGCACAAAGCTTTCTGAATGGTAAATACACTGCCTTCTGATATGTTCAACTCTTCTGCTATCTCATGCAACTTCAATTTACGATTGGCCAAAACAAGTTTGTGGAATTTTTTTGGTATTTTCCGGAACAATTGCTGATTTTGGGTGACTTGAGCATTCAGCATCATTTGTGTCTGTACAATTGCATTTAAATTCGGCGTACCACCCCTTAACCGTTGTTTACAACAGAGCAGTTTGAATAACACTTATCAAGCCATTGCTTTGCTTGAACAGTATTTTTCCCATCAGAAAACAATCCTTTACCAACCCACAAAATTCAGATTTTTCCGTTGTTTTGAAAATTTGCAACAGTAGCTTCACTTAAATAACAGTAATTTGTAAACTAATAATCCAGTTTGGCCCAAATTTTGTCATGTACCATTTGAAGGTTAGTACTTCATAAAGATCATATGGATTTTTTATTAGTGGCACCATCTATATGTCAGACCTGGGACTTATTAAATGATGTGTTATGCCCATTGTCTGTGATTGACGTTACTCCAAGGAAGTGTACAAAAATTGTAACGTTGCGCAAACACACTGTCATGCCTTCCAGAGGAATCAGATATTTTTGGTGTCAGCTTTTCAACTGTCAGTTGTATTGTCAAAGCAAAGAAGCAAACTGGATGCATCAGTCCAAAACATAAAAGAAAATGCAGTTAGAAGAGAAAAACAATGCTAAGAGATGATGTATACATGATCAGGGAAACCATGAAAGATCCTGGGAAGACATTCGTTTTGTTTCAATTATTTTGCATGCAATAAAAATGTTTGTGGGTTGTATGTGTGATTTTATTTTTATTTATTTATTTATTTATTTATTTTTTTTGCTTTTTTTTTGTTTTTTTTTGTTTTTGGTGGTTATATTATCTTCTGTTTGTCATGAGTGCGTGTTTTATATAGATGGTAGTTTTGGGTTTGTGTTTTGTTGGCTTTTGTTGTTATTTGCATAGCAAATTAGATATTTATTCGAATGTCTACATTTTTCCATAATTTTATTTATTTTTTTTTTTTGTTTAGTATTCTACTTTGTTTTTTTTTTTTAAAGCTAATTATTACTAGATTTTTCTCTAAATATAATTTACAGTTTCTACTGTTGTCTGGGGTTCTCTTTTTATGATTTCTCATTTAATTTTGGTTGTAATGTTATTTTCTGTTTGGTTTCATGTGTATTTTGATAGTTTTGTATTGTCTTTGTATCTTTCTGTATCGAGTTATGTATTGTGATTGAATCTTTCTTCTGTTGCTCTTATGTAAATCTTTTCATTTGTGTTTGTCACAGTGGCTTTATATACTAAGTTGTCTGTTAGACATTTATTGTTTTATATATATATATATATATATATATATATGTCTCTTCTAGACAAAAGCATGCATGGCTTTCACTTTCTATGAATTGCCATGATTAGAATGGTTTACCATTGCCTTTAGAAATTAGTTCTTCTCTTACATTGGCTGCCATCAAAGACTAGTGAGCCCAGTCTATTCTGTTATTTGACTCTTAACTGTAGTGGAATCATGACTTTTCTAAAGGCACTAATGCAATATGAATATCATGTTTCCATGGATAAAAACCATATGATAAAATATATCTGTCTGCACTCATAGGCTTCACGCAGACATTCAGTTAGCATTGAAAAATAGAATATATTTCTTTCATCCAATCAGATATCCTCCTGTCAAGACCATAGAAGACTGATTTGTATCTGACTTTATTTATAGCTGAGCCAAGAATAAATTCAGTGGACTGGTTTAAGAAGCGGGGGTCATTATAGTTATTTCCACCCTGGTCTATATCTGGCTGCTATCAAATACATCCACAATCATACTCACACATAGAAGCTTGAACACCGTAAAAAATAATCATTTTAATTATCCTATTTTTTTTTTATGTAATGTTTCACACAAACAAACAGAAATGCCTATATTACCAAATTTAACCATTATTACATAACTACACAATTTAGTTCCTACAATTTCCATGAAGACTGTTAACAAACAAGAAACTAATCATTTAAATTTTTCAACCAACTTATTGAATTGTTGTTGGTATATAGTCATACCATTCTTTTATTATCTACATCCCTTTTATCTTTAATTTTATTGTTGTGAGATTGGCCCTGCGAGGATAAATTTCAAGCATGTTTGCAACAACTCTACTGATGGGGAAAGAACTTGAACTTGGCTCACTTTATAAACGGTCCCTGGCTGAGTCCAGCCAACCTTTCTGACCTTTGGTTGAATCTACTCACATTGTGTTTGTTGATTTCAGATCAGCCAAAGCGGAATCACCTGTCATCACCCGACTAGCTTAGGCCAGACATATGAGTGAACGGTGTATAAAAAAATTAGATTTAAGACTGCAACACCATGGTGTAGATTTATATATATTTATGTATATTGAATAGATACAAAATTATAAGCAAGTTAAAGCTAAATGATGCAAAAAAAATTAGTTGGCATTTATTTCAGTAGCACGCTAATATTTGTGAGTCATTATCTCCACAGCATGGTGGTTTGCTCAATTTGCAGCTCACTGAATTTAGACTGATCGTCTCTTGCAATCTCAAACCCAAATCATTTTTCTGTTGGTAGGCTATTTCAGATTGACTGTATCATTCACTCGCTGGTCCCTGTCTCTTAATTTTGTTTTCCATTCCAGTTTTATTAAAATGGCACAAAACCAGGGTGTTGAAGATAGGCACGGGATTTCTATTTTTCCTTTCTTATATATGTCTTACCATCTCGAAATGTAAGTAATATCATTTAACCCTATTGACTGAGTCTTCCACCCTTCTGATGGAAGGGGAGAAAAGTTACCCTTTGTTATTATCTGACTGTTCCTACCAGCTGTCCTGGTAGGCAGTAAAAAGGAAATTCTCAAAGTCCATTTTTGACCTAGGGTCACAAGTTGTCAAAACTAGATGATGATATTGTGACTATACTTTTAGGTAAACAACTTTGATAAATTCGCTTACTTCTCTTGACAAAAGCAATTGTATTCTTTGTATTTTTCAATTTGATCACTTTGGCTACTTTTTCCAACAAAAATAATTATATTCTCCAATTTTAGAGATTTCTCTTTTCATCAATAAGAATTAATACCAGCCATCTAGAAATAGGGTCACATCACTCCCAACATCACCTGTCATTTATTTCATAAATAACACTATAACTACCAGTTACGCTATTTAGCATGCATATTAAATTTTAGCCCCCCCCCCCAATACATGCAATCGTGGATTGAACGTATTAGATTTAAGCAATACTAACGAGAAAACAATTTCCATGCATAATAGAAGTGTCCTTCTAATACTATGAAATTGAAAAAATGTCTTTTCATTTTATTTCATGGTAAAAAAAAATGTCCTTTTTCATGCAATAATGAAAAAATGTTCTTCCTTTAATTTCGTGCAATAACATGCAATCTTTTTTTTCTTTGTTTCTCTTTATTAAAACATAGGGTTCACACCCATTTTAACAGGAACATGTCCTTTTTTTTTTTTTTTTTTTTCAGGTGTGGCTGTGGTTATGTATGTGTTTCTTAAGATTGATTTCTTTTTTATTATCAATCTCCTCTCGGCAAGGGGAGGTTTCAGTGACTTCTTGACAGGAGTTGATTCTTCTTCAGCTCCTGCGGCCAGGTTCAGTTGGATCTTGTCTTCCTCTGCTAGATCTGTTCAGAAAAGAATTGCTAGATGACAATCCCCCTCCTGTCTGCTGTATGCTCACTAGGACTTTGTTATTCCATTTCTCGTATTTTTTTTATTTTCTGCTTTACCACTACAACAACAACCAATAAAATACTGCTCCCCTCTGACCAGTTTACCAAAATTACATTACTATTCTTCCAATTCATATCTTCTTTTTCCAAAGTATTTAATTTGTCTTTTACATGATCCATATTAATTTTATCTATTGGCTTTAATAATTCTGGTATTCACTCTATTGTGACCTTAGGGTATTTATTCATTACCAGCTCCCATAACAGTGTGCAGTTATTTAAGATTTTGTCAACCAACTCCATTATTGAGTTTTTTTCTTCAAATTTCAAAATTTTTTTTGTCTTCAAATTTCTTTTCAGCCTGGTAATGAGTGGGTAGAGAGATAGACATGCCAATTGCAGAACACCCCAGAGTTCATTTTATCAGGGATATGGCTGGTTTCACCCTCAGCGTCTTAGTAGGTTCTCCTTCACACACCCTGGAAAGATCAATAGGTTTTTGAACGACCACTACCTAAACTCCATCAGATATACTGATCGCTTGTGGTAGTATAGTATCAATTAATATCTCAACCTGGTAATATTCTTCAACCCCCTTCCCATTATCTTTAAATAATTTGAGTATACATAGCCGGTGTTCACTGGTCATGTGAACAGGACTCGGAAAGGCACATGTTCCCAGGGCATTGTTTCTACACTTTCAAGCTTCTTCTGTGGCTAACATCATGAATTTTGTCCAGGCCAAATTTGTAGCGATATGCCCTGATTCAACTTAATATCTGGCTACTGCCCCCAGGCCTTCTTGTGGTTGGGGATATGGAATAGGTAAATTTATAACCTGATTTATCTCAAACTGTCTCTGTCTAGTAATGGTATGGACACCGCAACCAGTAATTTATTATCCTTCAAGAAAGTTATACAACCCAGGGCACTATATTTCCATAATTCTTTAGAGGGGTTCACTGGTAACCTCAAATGGTGAGGTAACTCAGTTTGTATCTTGTTTAACGATTCCCTTAAATGATCAGGGGTCACTATACTCTGGGACAAGTGACCCAAGGACAACATGTCTAGCTGAGCCCTTGCAGTCTCTAGTAAAATTATTAGGGACTGACTAGCCTGTTGCATTTTGTTAAGAATAAATGCCAATTGATAATACTGTTGTACAAACCTTTTTAATCTCTGTACTTTGTTCATCACTGCCTCAGTAGTATTGGCTCTCTCATATTAGCTCCCTTAAATTGATAGTCAATCAATTTATTTTCACTCTATTCTTTGTTAGCTTCGGCCTTGTTACATTCAATATTGATACTCTATTCTTTGCCACCTTAGCTAGGGCTGTTTAGTTTTTCTCCAACTCTTCAAGACTCCATTTTATAACTCTAACCTCATCTTCTGTTACGATCCCAAATAAAACATCCAATACTTTCCCTTCAAGGGGAACTATTGCTATTTTCCCTCTAATTTGTAATAATTCAATTCTCTTCAGGTAAATTCTCATCTCCTTACATTGGTCTGCCATCACAGTTATGTCCCACTCTAATGAGTACAACAAATTAAGGTATCCTGTCTCTGTGGAGTAATTCTCAGCCACTTTTTGATCTGACTGGGCTCATTTCTTTTATTTCACTCTCCAGTTTGCTTAGTAATGCCTCATATGGGTTTAGATTAATCATGAAAGTAACTAGCCACTGATCTAGTTATTACCTCTTCGTTCATTTTCTTGAAAATTGTATTGTGGCTGTCTTTCCAAGCTGTTGTCTTCATCATCATCACTATCATTGATGCCAGGCAACAAGATATCCCATTTTTTATTCCTTTAACCATTTATATCCTTTTTGTTCACACATTCCTTAGTTTCTATTCCTTTCTTCTAATAGGCTAGTTGAAATTCAGACAGGTGCACAGCCCTCCTGCCCTGAAGGTCTGATGTTATTATCAATGACACTGTTAGACAAGCATCTGGCTGGTATGCTGCCCGAAAACGTAAACGACAAGTAAATTTTTTCCACCCCTTCTTGCCACACTCTGTCAACCAACACCTTTTGAAAATTAAAGGGTAAATCAAACTTATCTACCTCAGTTTCCACAACTTTATCTTCTTACTGAAATTCAGGCTTCCTTGCCTCTCTAAGTCTTTATTTCAAGGATAACTCAACTTCAACCTCTGACCTATTCTCTTCTCTGTTGCCTCTTTTAATTTTTCTCCAGGGAATAATTCTGGTTCACTCTCTGACATTCTCTTCTCTCAGTTGTTCTTGGAGCTGAGAGAGATAGTTTGTCTTCCGCCTCCCATTCACTTGATTCTCCTTCAACCTTGGGGAGTTTTGAACCATTGCCCTGGCCCTTTTCACTGGGATTAATTTTCTTTTTAATAGCCACTTTTGCTCTCCCACTCACCTGGAAGGCTGAAGCTGGGCAGAGCCACTCAGTGGTAGCACACAAGTTGCTCCAGCCAGCTGGCTATGTCTAGTTTCCACTGGCTGATTTCTATAGTTTCTTCACCCCCAGATTCTTTGTCTGTTTTCATATTCTCTGGCTCCACCAGCATTGCTTTTCTTGTTTTGACCTTCATTTTTTTTGACACACCTATTCTCCATTCAGCTATTTCTGCTATTTTAGATCAATGGCATGGGTCCTTCTCGTATGTTCAGTCATTTGATCCCAGACCACAAATGACACCGGTCTGGTTTGCTCCACTATTCTGTAATAGGGCTTCCATCTCTGATTTAGTTTCCTTTCCATTAAGTGACTTTTGAGATAGCTGGAGTCTCCAACCCTTAATCCTACCCTCTTTCTTTTATTTGCCCTGTCATTTCTTCTCTTTTGTGCCCTTTTTATGCAGAGTTAGGCCTGAGTGAACAACTCATGCTGTTCAATCACCATTTGATAGTGATCCTCCCCCATATGTTTCCTTTGTGGCTTTAGCAAATTATCTATTGGCAGTACTACATCTCGCCTATACAACATGTAATAGAGCAAGTTTCATTCATAGTGAATGTCACTGCTGTCAAAGCCTGTGCCAGGTCAGTCAGTTAAGTGCCATACATGAAACACGCTTGGGCGATCATGTCTCTTTCGAGACATGACTGACTGGGCAGAAGATTATCCCGCAGTAGGTTGCCATTGCTTTCTGCAGTAGACTGGTTGCCGACCAAGGCTATAGAACCCAATCTGTCCTGCTATTTAACCCATAACTGGAAGGAAGAGATGGATTAATACCTTTCCCAAGGGTATTTGCGCGTAAGTGAATACAATGGATTCAACTGGAATTCAAACTTGGCTTTGCGTTCCGAGCCGATATCCACTGGACCACAACGCAAATCCTGAGAATTGGGATTTGTACCTGGCACAGGTACAAATCCCAATTCTCAGGATTGTCTCTTGCTAACTTTGCTAATTTGCCAACACATCTCCTAGGGTTTATGGAACCTTTCCACTTTTGCATTGCCCTGTGGGTGATAGGGAGTGGTGGTTATATGCTTTATGTTCAGGCTAGCTAGAGTCTCTACCATTACACTATTCACATTTTCCAGCTCATCTGTGACCAGCTGCACAGGCTTGGAAATATTTCATTTGTCAGTAATTCAGCTATGGTCTCGGCCTTATGCCTCCGGCCAATTCATTAGTTAGTCCCCAAAGCTCACTATATACACATTTCTGCTGTGGGTCTTTCCATATGGCCCAGTCACATCCATATTTTCTTTTTCAAAGGGAAAACTGGGAATATCTGTTCCCTCTAGTTGTGCTATTTCTTGCCTCCTACTTTGGCTCTGGCATACCTCACAGTTGTACACATAGTTTGTGACTTCTTTATATAATCCAGGCCAGTAGTAAGTTTTTCTTATCAGCTTGCAGGTTTTGTCGACTCCCATATGACCTAACCGGTCATGGCATTGCCCCAATATTTCTGCTCTCAGGTCTTGAGGTACAAACAATCTGAGCATCATTTCTTCATCCTTGCCTGAGAAGTAATATAATTTTTCATCATGTATCACATATTTGTAAGTTTCACCAGATTTCACCTGGGCTTTGAGGGCAGCTATTTCATTGTCTTCCTGCCCTTACTTTATTTTGTCCATCCAATGGGAGTCTGTTATCACCTGTGGGAGCACTTCTGTATCCATTTCCCACTCAGGATGGTTTTCTAGTTTATTTGAGTTTATGACCCTTATTTGATAAGCTCTATCATCCACTCCTGGCTCCACTCTCACAGATTCAGTTTCCAGTTGTACCCACTCAATTTTGTTGCTCAGTTTTGGATTTTCATGTTTGTCCACTCAGCCTGGAACAAATACTGAAGTGATTTGTGGTTGGTTTTAATGGTAAAAACCGCCCCATTCAGATTGTAATTCAGCTTTTGTAAGGCATAAATAATAGCTTATGCCTCTTTCTCCATGATTGGCTACCTCTGTTGGGTTGCAGAGAGCTTATATGACAGAAAATATATTGGAACTTCTGGTATTCCTGGCACTGGACCATCCCCCTCTGGACATGGTTGTGTGAGGACTGGCATTTGTATACAGGACCATGGACTTGCTGAGATCTGGATAGATCAGCAATGGGATAGTGGTCAGCTGTTGTTTAAGTCAATCAAATGCCCTCTGGCAGTCCTCTGTCCATTTAAATCTGGCGTATTTTTGTGTTAGAGCTATTAGGAGTGTGGCCAACTTAGAGAAGTCAGGAATAGATCTTCTATAATATCCTATTGCCCCTATAAAGCCTCTCACCTGTCTCACTGTTGTTGGCTCCAGCATTTCCCTTATGACCTTGACTTTGTCCAAATCTGGCTTAATCCCTTCTTTACTCGCTATGAATCCCAAGTATTTTGTCTCTTCCTTCAGGAACTGGCACTTTGGCAACTTCAATTTTAGTATGTGCTCTCATAACCAGTTCAGCATCCACTCAAGGTGAGCAAAATACTGCCTGGCATCTCTGAAAACACCAATATATCATCCAAATAGGCCACAGCAAAGCTTTCTAGCCCTCTCAACACCACTGACATGAGTTGCTGAAAGATGCCTCGCACATTAGCCAACCCAAACGGCATAACTCTAAACTGGAACAGGCCCAGGTGGCATACAAAAGCTGCTCTCTCTGTCTCCTCCAGGCCCACCTGCCAGTACCCTGATTTCAAATCTAAGGTGGAGAAGTATCTAGCCTTCCCCAGCAAAGTCAGTATATCATCAATATGGAGTAGGGACACTGCCAATGTCTTGGAAACTGCATTCAATTTCCTGAAATTTACGCAGAAGTGGTGCCCTCCATCTTTCTTGTCCACCACTACTATGGAAAAACTCCAGGGGGACTCAGATCTTTCAATCATCCCTGTCTCTAATATATCTGCAACTGCATCCTCTATCAATGGCCTTTTGTGCATGGAAGTCTTATAGGGTCTCAGCTTAATAGAGGTGTGGTCACTCGTGTCAATTCACATCTTGACTGTACTGGTCTTATCAACTACTTATCCAATTCTGCCATCACATCCCTATTAGTATTAAGGAAGGCTTTTACCTTGCCTCTAAGCTTTTCTGGGACCACTATTGTCTTAACCTTCACCTAGCCAGCTTGTTTTGGGTATTCTTCCCCTCTAGGCATTTTTGCATGTAATAGATTCCTCAAGGGTAGAGCCCTTCCTACATTTTTCTCTTTTTTCATTTTTATAGTCTTATAAGCCTTGTTCACAATCAATATGGGCACCATTACTGCAGCCTTTACCACAGCCTCACTTAAGACTACTTCACTCTCCGAATATTCTCATTTACGAGGCTCAGCTGGAGAATCCTCCGTTATCTTTCTAATCAGTGCTAACCTACCCTTCCCCAACACTACGATCCTGGAGGTAGCTTCACATCCTCTTCCAATATGATGGCCTGGGTCTTCTTGGGGTGGTCACCCAATGGTACCTTTCTTCCATATACTATCAAAAACAGATGGATTAAACTGTAGTCCAGCTTCATGGCAATAAAGCCAGTCTTGTCCAAGAATTACTCTTGAACACAACTTCAAGGCCACACAAAACTTTTGGGGGTTGCTCACTCCTCCTATTTTCACCAAGACAGTTACCATCCCTTCTATCTCTATTAGAACTCCGCTCGCTTGGATGACCTCTATATCTGATTCTCTCATGATCCTTCTATCCACTAGTCGCTCATACTCCTTCAGCCTCAGTATCTAGCTAATTGCTTTTGTATCTAATAAGGCTTTTACTTCCAATCTCCCTACCACTGCTTTACAGGTAAGGTCCTCCACTTCAGTCAATATTGAGAGCATCTTGGCCTTTCTTCATCTCTTAGGGCACTGTTTCCCCTTACTAACCAGCTGGGGATGCTGGCAGTAACACTTCTTCATGGTCTTCTTCACTTTGGCCCATTTCATCTGGGTGACCAAAAGTGGACACTATTCATTTTGCTCTTCCTCCATCACTGACGACAGCTTCTCTTCAGGTGACCTGGTCTTTCACAATACCAGCATTTCCTCATGGGGCAATTTGCTGTAAAATGACCCTTACACTTACATGTCCAGCACCTCATTCTAGTCATTCTGATACAGGTCACCCTCCCTCTTACTACTGGGGTAACCCTTCTTGCTTCTACCCATGTTTCAGGTTCCTTTCTGATTCGAGATAGTGTGGGCTAGACAGGGGTGCACCACCATCTTGCTCTGTGCCCCTTTTCATCACACCTAGTGCACTTATAATCATTGAAGTCTGGGTGGCTACATCTACCTGGCATGGGTTCATAAAACTTATACCTTCTTCCAGAATCTTCTTTCCTAAACCTTTCACTCTCTACCAAAGATTGTCAAAAACCACCTTTATGATTCAAACTCTGCTCTGGATCATTGCTCTTGGTTTTTTGGCAGACTCTTTTTGCTAGAGCTATCACAGCCGATAAACTCAGGTAGGACATCATGGTGAATATGCTTCTCCTTGAGCTCTTCTACATGCAGGTCTGCTAACTGGGCCTGCATCACTGTATTTGCCTGCACCTCTCTGGGGAACACTATTCTGGCCAGCTTCTCTGCCCAAGCCTTCAACTCTCCGGGGGTCTCATCACTCAACTGCATTAGTCTGAGGACGTTCCTCATGGATCCATTGCCATCTCCTCATCGGCAAACCCACTTGTGACCCTCTCTTTTACCTCTTTCCAGGTCATATGTAGATTCCCTAACAGAATCTGCCCTATAAACTCTGAGACCTTCTCCTTTCCAGGATTCTATGCCACACAGATGGTTACCCTATGCAAAAGTCCAAAAACAACTTGGGCCGTTTGGACTGACAATAGATAATCCCTTAATTCCTTGGGGTCCCCTCAAAACATGGGTACCTGGGGTCCCCTCAATATCCCTCTCAGGTTGGCATTGTGTCGCTGCTCCCCTACTTCCTCTTCTACCTCAACCCTATCTGATCCCACGGACCCATGGTCTGTCATGCTAACTATCTAGAAAATTTTATAAGAATAATTTGTCCTGGTAAACACAACCACAGAATCAAGAATCATTAGGAATAACTGAAAAGTATCTTACCTGCTACCTGTTGCTGCTTGTTCTTGTCGATTTGTCATTGCTTGTTCTCGTCAGCTTTGTCGCTCATTCTCAGCTACTTGACTTGTTGCTACTTGTTCTCATCAACTTGTTGTTGTCGCCTGTTCTCATCAACTTGTTGTGACCACCTTAGGGTCTAATCCTGGTTGACTTGGCACCAAATATAACATGATTCTTGTCTGAGTCCAGCAAACCTTCCCAACCTTCGGTCAAATCTGCCCATATTGTGTTTGTTGATCTTGTACTGGCCAAAGTAGGATTGCCTGTCATCACCTGACTAGGTTAGCCCAGACACATGAAGGAATTATATATAATGAAAACCAGATTTAAGACTGCAATGCCACAGTATAGACTTATATATATTTATATATATATTGAATAGATACATAATTATAAGCAAATCAAAGCTAAATGACGCAAAAAAATCAGTTGGCTGATATTTCAGTAGCATGCTGATATTTGTGACTTATCTCCACAGGATGGTGGTTTGCTCAATTTGCAGCTTGCCGAATTTGGACTGACCATCTGTTGCAATATCTTGGACCCAAATCACTTTTCTGGTGGTAGGCTATTTCAGCTCGACTGTATCATTCAATCGCTGGTCCCCATCTCTCATAATTTCATTTTCTACTTTTCTTTTATTAGAAAGATACAAAACTGGGGTGTTGAAGGTGGGTATGAGACTTCTATTTCCCTTTCCCTATATATATCTTACCATCTTGAAATGTAAGTAATATCATTTAACCACTGTGTCTTCTACCCTTCCAATGGAAGGGGAGAAAACTTACCCTCTGTCTGTTCCTACCAGCCATCTTGGTAGGCAGCTATCAGGAAATTCTCAAGGTCCAATTTTGATCTTGGGTCACAAGTTGTCAAAACCAGATGACAATATTATGACTATACTTTTAGGTAAACAGCTTTGATAAATTCACTTACTTCTCCCAACAAAAGAAATTGTATTCTTTTGTATTTTTCAATTTGATCACTTAAGCTACTTTTCCTGACAAAAATAATTGTATTCTCAAATTTTCATTTTTAAAATCAATAAAAATTAATACCAGCCATCTGGAAATAGGGTTACAACTGCCTCCATTTTCTGCGCATTCCAAGGTTTTTTTTTCTTCTCTTTTTTTAAATTGCTGATCTTGACTAATGAACACATAAATCAAAACATAATCTAAGCAATATTTAAAGAAGGCTTTAGAATTCAATCTATGAGGGTTGGCTGAAAAGTTCATAGGCTAACTAAGATGCTCTCTCTATTTTTCTCTTTGTGATCCATACATTCCTTCCATCAGTGATGCAGTGCTTGGATTCCATTAGGGAAAAAGCTTTTATCCTGTTAGTAAAAAAAAAAGTCATGAATAACAGTCGTCATCATCATTATTATTGCAATATTGATTCCCAGCCAAGTGTTTTTCATGTTGTTGGAACAGATGGTCAGACGGGGAGATCAGGAGAATAGGGAGGGTGATCAATCAGTTCAAAGTCATGGTCACACACAGCAGCCTTTGAAACCAAGGCCTTGTGTGCTGAAGTATTGTACAGATGAAAAGACTCCTTTTGTCAGTTTTCCTAGATATTTGGTTCTTCATAGCCTTTTGAAGCTGCCTCAGTAAGTTGGCATTGTAATCTCTATGATATAGCCCTTTTGAAAATAGTCAATAAACACAATGCCTTTTAGATTCAAAATATTTCCCTGCAAGTGAAACAACCTTGGATTTGTTTGGAGCAGGTGAGGAGGGATGTTTCCACTATATAGATTGTCTCATGCTCACTGATGAATCCAACACCCATCCTGAAATGGAAACATTAAAGAAAACAGCTGGATCTACCTCAAATAATATCAAATTTTTCCATGATATGATCAGCGTGGTATGCTATAATCAGGTGCCAGAAGATATAGAATCTACTAAGCAGAAACCTTTATTAATAACCAACTTATACCAGATAGAAACATCTGAAATCATTTACCAGGGTTTATCGGAGTAAGAATAAACGAGCTGTGGTTTAAGGACATTATCCTTAAATTATGTTTACAAAGTATATATATTTAATATATATGCGCAGTCTGGATTTGGCATTAAATGACCCATAGTGATTGATATGCCATAAAACCCCAAACAAACTGATTCTGTGAATAATGACAGTTAAGACATCAACTGTGAATCTAGAAGTGTTTACTGATGACACCAACAAGGCTAATGGATTGTTATTGCAAAAGGCATCAATGCTTACCTGCATTCTTCAAAAATGGGACACAGTTGACACTTTCCATGGTCTTTGGAAGTATCTCTCCTTCAGTTAGTGGTTGATGATTTGCCAGAACTGGAGATAACTCTGGGCCGATATTTTAAACTGCTGGGTGGCCTTCTTTGACTCAGAGCTTTTGATAAGTCTGGAAACTTCCCATGCCATGATACCTATATTACAAAGTTTGTACTCCATGAGAAGTGGTGGTGGGGGGATCAGATAAGAGGTGATTCTTATCCTCTAATATATAGTTGGAGGCAAAGTTCATTGAAAAAGGCCTTTCTTTGTCACACAAGAGTGTAATTACTACAAATCGTAAGCTTACTGAAGTTAAGCAATTTTTCTGAAATCAATAAAACGATTGGGTTCAGTTTCAAGGACAAAAATGGAAACATTTTGGAAAATGTTATTTTTTGAAAATACAAGCATTAATAAATAACCCTTGCTATCAAGGCTGTATTTAGGCCTTAAGAGGCCCCTGGGCTAATGTAATTTAGTGGCTCTTTCATTATGCGTGTTCACATCTCCCCACCACCACCATATGATATAGTTTTAGATATTTTTTTTGGTTCAAAACATGAAACTCTCCAGTAAAATTTATGATTTTGGAACTCCTCCAATTTATTTAATTAGTAACTTTATGATAATTTTATTCAAATTTTACATCCTACAGAAATGTATCGAGAATGAAGAGTGGCCTGTATTACACTGAAATCCTAGTATTCAAATTTTCTAGCTAAACATTTTTGAAAACAAAGATAATTTAAGGATCAAGGCTGAAGCAAGAATTTTCCTTCTGACTTACTCTAACTAGAGAGACCCAAATAGTTGAAATTGTTTCTAATTGGTTAAAAGGAGACCCATTAAATCTGGAAATAAACAAATCTCTATTTTTTATTTATTTTATTTTTATTATTTTTAGTTTTATCAGGGATTCAAGACTAGTTCTTTAAGGGCTTCTGGACTGCAGCTCATACTAACCCATGTATAAATCCAAAACTGCTTGCAGTCCATAAATGTAAAAGATATGAATTGAAATATTACTGGAGATATGTTTTTCACTTTCAAGGCATAATGTTTTAGTGGTTGCAAATAATGTTGCACTAAAAAGCAAAGGAAATTAGCAATAATTATTCCTTGCTTAAACACATCTGTATAGCTTTTTATATGTAAGCTTTGCTATAGCATTTTTATCATAAAAATTAAATTTAATAAACGTTACTAACAACAAAATTGTGGATACTGCATAGTAAGAAAATACAGAGAGGAATTCAAAAACTTGTCATTTATTTCTCTTTAATTTAATAATTTTATTTTATTATTTTGAGTTTTCATAGGATTTTCTTTGCGTCATAAGTTTTAAAATGTTTTGAAAATCTGCAAATTACAATTTATGGAATTTTATTTTTCTATGCATTGATCTTGCTAAATATCTGTACTCAAGGTTATAAATTTGATAGAATTTTTTTATTAATGGTTATAATATTTTTTATAATTTGACATTTCATTAATGTTTATTTGTATTTGAATGAACTTGTTTTATTTGTTTATTTTACACATGAATACATACATTATAATTCTATGCAGTCCTGTTGAGATGCAAGATTTTTATAAAATTTAAAGGTTTATAGGACAACCAATTGAATATTAAAAGAATTGCTAGTAAATATACATTAAATTGTGAAGGTTTTCAAATTCTTTATGGAATATTGTTATTAAATAATGGTTAAATACTGCAGAGCAATATATTGTATATGAGAAAATGTATAAATTCAAGTTTGACACATATGAGCAGTTGGATATTTTTATTTTGTGCTGAAAATTTCTTGGCCTAATTCATTTCAGAAAACATAAATAAATACCTCTTATTTATCTTTCTTTGGTTGGGCTTTCAGCTTTTCAGCACCCACTGTGTATATTTGTAGATAAATGCAAAAATACATTTTTTTTAAGTCTTAGCTTTATTTACAATTAACTTGCTTGTCCAACCATTGATCAAATGCAGGCAGCAATAATATCTAGTGCCTACTAACAAAATTCAGTACTTTTTTTAAATTTTAATTATTTTATTATTTTTTATTGGTTGGGGTATATGTTAGGATTGGTATCAGTTTGTTTTTGTTTTTTATTTTATTTTTAATTTTATTTTATTTTTGAGGTTATTGTTGTTTTTGAATTGGAAGGTCAACTGTCAGAATCATTATCCCTTATCTTTTTGAAAGATGATAATTTGCAAACATAAAATTCTGTGTCAGAAATTTGACCTGGAACTATTATAGACTTTGGATCCCTTTCCTCTTCCAACAAGACTGGAATTCACATAAACAGATTGAATATTATTTGATTATTAATAAATAGGCACCTCAAGGTCACAAGAATCATTTAATATTTGTGGGAATTTTTTTTATCAAATATTTATAAAATTGGATTTTTGAATTTTAATATTAGCCAGTATTTTGGTCATATAGAGTGATCTGCTAAACTTGTAGCAATTAGATGAGGATTATATATATATATATAAGAAATTCTAAACAAAAATAATTTATTTCATTTACAGACACTGACTATTTATGATCCTATTCTTTATGTCAATTAGTTAAAAAAAATAGAAATAAAGGATTCTATGAAAATGAATGCTGAATTGTATTTTAAATGTTCTGATGCTATGCCCCTTCAGAATGTTTGATCATGGGTCTCTACAATTTTTATTTGTTGTGGTCTTTTACAGCATTTCTTACCTTGCTAAGCCCCCTGCCCCTGTTCCACCACCAAAAGCAATTAAAGGCTTATTTAATCAATGTCATAGTTTTATTGCTTTTTTTATTTTACTATTCAGAACAGATTTTTAGAAAAACAACCAAATGTGTATAAAAAAAAAATTTACGCTCCCAAGGAGAGCTGTGTAAGGAAACAAATTTTTGATACAAAATTATATTTCTTCAAATTTTCATAAAATTAAGTTTAAGTTAACTTAAGTTTACAAATGTAAAAAGAAAAATATATTTCTACCAAGATTCTCTAAAAATAATAAATTAAAAAATTAAAAAAATAATTTCATTCATTTGTATATAAGTCCTGAAGGTTTCTTTAAAATCTGACAATCATTTGATTTTTTGCAAGAATTTCCAAATTGTGTTTTTTCACTGGAAAAAAAAATGAGTTTTGTAATATTATATTATCCATAGTAAACTCTGATAATGATTTGGTTACCAAGTGGCGAAAAAAAAAAAAATTTTTCGAACATGTTAGAAATTAAAAATAAATAATGAAACTTTACTTTGATCTTTCCTCTCAATAATAACAAACATTTTGATGGAAAAAATTTTTTATTAATTTTGGGGTCTTTTTAGTGAATTAGTGAAGCTACCTATACTAATGCTTTTTTTTTTTTTTTTTTTTCATATGGATGAGGTTATTATGACTGTGTTTTTTTTTTTTTTTTAAAGCAATTCTCCAATTCATTTTTTTTTTTTATCTGTATAGATTTCTGTTTTTGCTTCATTTTAATATTTAGTGAGAAATTGTAACAACATTAAAACAAGAAAATAAAAGAAAAATGAAAATTTTTATTAGCTGGAATATCCATTCATTGAATAAGTTGCTCCAGCTTGATCGTATCTTGTACTTTGGTCCTTCATCAAACTTGATTAGTTTCTAGAACAACACTTACAAAGAATGCTACAATCAAGTGAAAGTGGCAAAATTGGAAGGTAACACCAATGACAATTGAAATCCAAAAAGTGATAATACTACCTCAAATAACCTCAGTGTAAAAGAAACAGGCTTAATCTATTTTATTATAGCAAGTATTGCTTCAGTCAGTTAAGTGCCATATATGATACACGCTTGGGCGAACATGTCTCGAAAGAGACATGACATGACTGGGTAGGTTTTTCCCACAGTAGGTTGTCAATACTTTCTGTGGTAGACTGGTTGCTAGCCAAGGCTAAAGAACCCAATCTGTCCTGCTATTTAACCTGTACCTGGCGGGAGAAGTGGCAGACAAATACTGTTCCTAAAAAAATTTGCCTGTAAATGAATGCAACAAAGTCAACTGGAATTTGAACTTGGCTTTTTGATTTCTCATTCCAAGCCAATATTCACTGCACTACAATACACAAATGTCCAAATAAGCAACAAAATTAAAATAAACATTATTTAATCACTATAAAAATATCAGTCAGTTAAGTGCCATATGTGATAAACACTTGGGCAATTATGTGCCAAAAGAGACATGACTGACTGGGCAGAATATTCTCCCACAGTAGGTTGCCATTACTTTCTGCGTAAAAATATATTAAGTTCAAATATATTTTTAGGTAAAACTGCACAATTTTTTTAAAATATAAATATTGCCATTATGTTCATAGGAGACTTTTGCAAATGTGGAGTAATTTTCTGAATATTAGGTTTGATGGATAGAGGTAGAATCAAATTATGTTTATAATCAGTTACAGATGATATCAATATTTTCATTGATGGGGATATTGTGAATAGGTTTTGTACATCAGTTGAGGCTAAAATACCTTAGTGCTCATGTTGTTTTAAGGATTTGAAGAAATTCATGAGTAGATGTGATATTTGGTAGGTAGATATGGCATAATGATATCATTGGGGAATTTGGATAACTGGTAAATAGGTGTTAGGATCTCACTCTCTTTATATATATATATATATTGATGCATGTTTCATTAAAATATAGACAAGATGGGTCTCTTTATTTTATGTAAATTCTTTTCATATCGTCTGATAAGCTTAATAGCATTATCATTGAAAGAAAATCACAATATTGATACATGTTTTTTTAATCCTTTCTGCACTTTCGGCTTACACACACACATACATATATATATATATATATATATATATATAATGTGTGTGTGTGGATCAAATGCAAATTAAATATGGATCAGAATCTAACAATGTTATGAGAAATGTTTATCACTCTATTCAGCTTTACTTTTTATTAAAACTTCATCAGAGAATGGTATATAGAGGAAAAACTGGTATTTCTATTTTTGTGTTTGATGTTCATTGCTTAAGCAGGCTTCACATGTATTTGACTTGTTAAGCAGCATTAGTTAGTATAATTTATCCATTATGAAGTCAAGGAGAGATGATACAGCCTTTTGAATCTGAAAAAATTAATGAATTCCAAATCCAAATGAAAAATGTAAATATAGCTTTATGTATGTAAGTATATCATAATTCTATTTTGTTTATATGGGATTTAGATAATATATATTTGCAAGTGTATGGCTGTCTGGTTAGTAGGCACTATTTACATTTCGTGTTTGTTCACATGTTGATTTAGGAATGTTTTATATAAACACTGGTTCTGGAAGATAAACATGTTAGATTCTTTAAGAATGGATTTAATAAAGGTTGGCATGTATTATTAGGATAGCGATGCATGTAGATTTTAGATTTCAAGATCTCTCACCAATATAAGTGTTTTTACATTGCAAGCACTTTATTTGATAAAGCCCAGAATCTGAAGTGGTGTTGAATTTATTTTTCTTCCTAATTATATCTCTGATTGTCTTGGATATAGGGGTGATGGTGAAAACATTAGTATTGGGGATAGCAAAGTTACTTACAAATTTTGTAGATCATGTTAGAAAATAAGATTATGAATTTTGTGTTGTCAATGTTAAAAGTGCTATCAGCAGAGTTTAATTTTTGTACTTTATCTGATCGTTTTCCAGCACTGAAGATGAAATGATGTTGGTAGTGAAGAAGTCTAAATAGTTTCTCAATGTATTTCTCTTATCCACTTAGATATTCTGGGTTACAAATTCTCAGGGCTCTGAGGTAGAATCCTATGACTAGTCCTGATTCTATTTTTTGGTTGTGGTGGGAATAGAAATTCATTAGATTGATTTCATTAGTGGGTTTACAGTAAACTCAAATCTAATTTGATATTGTTACGTATTATGAGATGTTGAGGAACCCTAGAGACTTGTCTGTTTCAAATTTCTGTGTGAATTTGATGGTAGATTCTAAGTTACTAAGTTTTTTTTTCATGTCTAGTAGATTTTATTATGAGATATAATAAAAGAATATAATCTATGTATCTTAGATAAGTAGAGTTTTTAAGTATCATCTACTTTTTTTCTCCTCTCATTCTCTGAAGATTTAATAAAAGTAAAACCTGTTAGATTACATAGTGTTGACCACACATTTAAATATGCCCTATCCAAGATATTAAGCACTTTTATTTATAAATATAAAATACCATAAACTATTGTGTGTGTGTATATATATATATATATATATATATATATATAATAAAAGCCTGATGATATTATTATTATTAATAATAATAACAATAATTATTATTTTTAATAATAATAATTAATTTTAAATAATAAAAATAATAATACTATAAAACAAAAAGGTTTTTTGTATATTTATTTGTATTTAGTATTAAATTTTCTATCATTATTAACATTGTTATCATACTACTATCTATTTAAAAATACGGTCCTGTATTGTTCGTGCCTAAGAAAAATTCAGTCCATCATCTTATCGTCTGGTTTTATTGGTAAATGCAACATTGGAGCCAAGACATCTTCATTCAAAAATCAACATTGTATATTTGACTCCTCTCAACAACAAAATGTTTTCCTTCTTCTTCTCCCCACTATTTCTTCTGTCTGGATAAATCTAACCCATTCAATTTTGTAAAAAAATTCCATCTGATAAGTTGAATATTTTTTTAAAATATTCATGAAATAAATTATCACTGATGGATTTATAAATTTCTCCAATTTATTTTCATTATAATACTTTGTTAATTTTTAATGTAGAGTTCTCATTGGATTATGATCCCCCATCGAATTAACCTTACCAATTACCAAGGATACTGCTTATATATATATATATATATATATATATATATATATATGTAAAACACACTGCTGGACCAAATCTTAAGAACACAAAAGGTATATTTTTCTTTATTTTCATTGGCCTTAAGATTTTGGCCAGCATATCTCTCTATATATCTCTCTCTATCTTATTGCTGATGAACTAAATAATAGGATTGGGATAAATCCTAATATGATGTTAAACAGTCTCACATCACTCAATGTGTTTTTTTTTTCTTTTAGCCTTAATGTTTTATGGGGAGGATGTGTCCTCTAGCCTTAACCAATCACATACAATGATTACAACACCTCATCTGATATCATTCAGATAACTGTTTGACATGTTCTAAAGAAAAATAATATTGCAAAAAGGGTGGGAAGTTGTGCATGGTAGAACTGGGAAACCATACAATCTGTAACCAAGAAATGTTATCTTTGCTTTCATTATCTCGTTTGAGTAGCTTCCTCTATGTATAAAAATGTAAGCTATAAAAAAAGATGGATTTAAAAAAAAAAATTTTAAATGATCAAGATTCCTCTTAATAGACTTGCAGTTTATTGTCAGAAATTTTCCACATACTTTTTATTTTAGTTTATAAGAATCTCTTTTGCTTTTCATTCTGTATTTCAAATGATTTTGCTATATCAAGTTAAAACATGAATACTATTGTTTTTTTTATTTGCTTTTACAGTAAAATCCAAACATTGATTTACCAAAAGCTGTAAATTAGATCTTGTTGAAATTGTTATATTAACAATATGGAAACGAACATACATCGTAAATTTCTAACTCATGCATACACATTTCATGAAAATATAGTTTTATCTTTTAGGTACTTGTTGAAACTTTTTTTTTTAATTCAATGTTTATCATATAAGAACAGTATTTTAAATTGTAAATTTATTATATACATGGTTGTTGAAAAAGGATTACTTTGTTTTTCATTTTTTAATCTAAATTTTATTTACATTTTTGTTGTCTTATAATTTTAATTATTAAAAGCAACCCAAGATTTTTTTCAATTATATGAATGTTTGGCATCTTCTATCAGATACTGAAAGCCTTCTGCCAAACCTGGTATTTTAAAGCAATAATTATTGTGTTTGAAGATTTTTTTTTGCTTTTTTCAAACTAAGTTTTTTTTCACCTATCTTTTATATTATGTACCACATTCATCATTCTCATTTTAACAGTAACACTAACACTCTACCTTGAGTAGCTCTCAAGACATGTATTGGGTGAACTTTAGTATTAAAAAAAAAGGTAATGTATAAATGGAAGTATCATATATGGTTGTATTAATAAGTCCCCAATTTGATAAGCGTTTATTTTACACAAATATTTTTCAACGAGATCACCTTTGTCAATGTATTTCAATGGTGAGTATTAAACATATGGATTGAATACTACAATGAGAATTTCAGATCAAAATTCAACTACAACAGTGATTTATTGATCCACTTTTTTAGTTTCATATAAAATTTGGTATGTATTTATCTTTAATCTTACTTAGCTTATTTAATATTCATTTAAGTTTTAAGATGTGCTTTTTTGCATATGAGACTCTATTTTAAAAAAGCAAAGCTGTATGGTTTCACTCCTTTCTCAGTATGTATAGACAAATTGCAATATTAATGTTTTAAATTTGAATCTCTTTATAAATAAGCTTTAATTAATCATTTGCACTGCCTCTTAAAATTTTAAACAGTGTCTTTTTCTCTACAGAATAGCAAAATCAACTGGCATTGTTATACAAAATAGATTTTAAAATCATATTGCTTTTCCTGATGTATTTTAAAAGTAAATACGAAGTCCAAAATCATGGAAAATTGGGAAACTATTTGAAAGGTGCTGGTAATTTGAAGAAAAACTTGAAGACAGAAAAACACTAATTTTTGATAGACTGAAGATATACTAATGACCAACTGAAGAAAAACTGAAGAACATGATAATTGGGATTTTTCATCTGCTGGAAAGGTAAAACAAAGGGACCATCTGGTTTTGGTCAAGAGTGAGATAAGTGATGGCATATTTTAATGACCTCTAAAGAAAGAATAGACAATATTTTTACAACCATTGAAAACGAGTGGCTAGCTTAGAGAATATTTTTACAACCATTGTATATAAAGTGGTTACTGGGCACAAAATTCAGTTGATTTAATTAAAAGTAACTTTTAAGACCAGACAGGCTCACAAACAAAAATAAAAAAGTAATTAAATTTTCCATCTGTGATAAAACAGCTCCAATCAATCTTTTTTTTTTTTTTGTCACTTTTTGGCAGAAAAGTTAATGATAAGCCCCATGTGCAGAAACAACTACACACAAGGGCATGGTAAGAGTGAATTTTGGAGCGATAATTAAAATTTAGCTGTTTGGGCTGAATCAGACCTCGGTGCTTCTTGGGCAGTGATGGTGAAGCTGTTTAGGGAATGGCGTCATTCTGTTCTGTGCTTTGAGAATGCCAGTGAGGCATGATGACCATAAACAGAACAGAACACCAAGCAGTCAGTTCAGCTGGCCGCCAAGAAAGAGGATGCAGACAAAGAGGGTTTGCTGACTAGAGAGATAAGATGAGACTTAGGCTTCACCGGATATGATTTGCTGTTGTGAAGAAAACCCTCCAACTTAAAGCCTTGTAAAAACCAAGACAACAAACACTGTGTCACAATAATCAGGAAGAATTGATAGTTATTGCATGGAGAATATAGACCCATTGGAGTCATCAATAACTGTACTAACAAGTTTGTATCCAGGAATTGCATATAAATATTTTTATCCAAGTTATTTTTTTCATCTGACTTTACTCTGACCAGACATTGATTCCAGTCAACCAAGCCAGTATTGCAATCAATCAACACAATATGGGACGAGACAAGGCTTGGGTTGAAGTGATCAACTCCATGATCAGCCAAGGGGTCCAAGTTTGAGTACGGCCGCAGGGTGGACATCATAAAGTATCAAATATTGATTTGCCAAATGGTTATTGCTGATATTCCTATTTTCCAGATAATTTAAAAATCACTTTTAAAAAAATAAACAATCCTACAGTTCAAGAACAAAGGTCACTCTAAAATTTTGCCAGTATATAATTAACATCCTATTAAGAAACAATTGTTGGTAGTTTCCAAATTTTTATGAAAACTACAAGCATATCTTTTCAGTTATCTATTTCTATATAATCTGTGGAAAATGTCTACATTTAGACAAAAACTTAGTAACTTGATCAATGGCAAAAATGTGAAAAGAACAGTAATATTTTGAAGTCAGTATTGTTTTTTGTGGATATTTTTTTTTTTAATCTTATTTTTATTTTTTTAAGTTAATCTGAAATCTATAATATGATTTGTTGCAAAACAGCAGAAACAAGTTCTGCATTTGAGATATGCTGCTATGTAAAGAGATTTTTACTTGCCTTTTCATTGAGCAGCATCAAAAACAACAAAATATGTTTTTTTTTTCTCTTATATAAAACTATTTCTTCTCTACTTGCTTCTTCCCTACTATTCAATTGCTGTTTTCCACTTTTTTTTTTTTACCCCACTGTAAGTTTGAGTCAGTTTTTATAGAGTAAAAAAAATCATTAATCATAGTAAAATATTTCAAATATGATTAATAGATTTAATACTAATATAAAATTTATTAATTAGCTGATTAATATACTACATACTTTCATTAAGATGCTGAATTGTGCAAATAAAAATTGTATTAGCCAGTTTACAATCCAACATTTGAATTTAAAGATAAAAATAATTTTGAGTTTTTATATAATAACAGAAAATAATATCTCTGTTTAAGCTAGAATTACAAGTGTTTATAATTATGTATTGCTCCAGTTGCTGAAGGACCATTCAATAGAAATAGCTTATACTGTACAAATATAGAAAATTTAAGTGGTTTGCAAAAACTTGAAAACATTCTTCATGTGTCTCTGAAAAGGGAAATAATATACACTTTGGTGCAAGACACCATGTTTTTTTTCTGGAAATATTATGTAAATTTTATTTATATTGTAATCTGTATTACTGGCTTGTATTACCTAAATGCTGTATTATTGACAGATTGTTATATTTTCGTAAAAATTTCTATTGCACATGATTTTGCACACGTTCCTTTTCCTTTAAAAAGGCTGAGTTCTTTTCTTTCTTAGGCATTTTGTTTACCTGCTCTTGCGTTTACTGCATGCTCTTGTGTTGCGAAATTAGTTCTGTAAAGCCTATTAAAGAGGTTTTGTTTCCGTCTTCAGTTACGTTAAAACACCACCACAATTTACAGAACTAATTTTCTATTTTCCTCATGGAGAAAATAATTCGCCTGGACAAATTTGATGTTTCCTCGGCAGACCCACAGGCCAGCAAGCTTTGGAGATTATGGTATCGTAACTTTAATTACTACCTCTCAACTATTGCTTCGTTAAACCCTGATAAACTCGAAGTTCTCTATTTAAACATCGGTCCCACTGTTGCTGACGTTATCGAGGGTTGTTCTGGCTTTGAACATGCTGTTGACTTACTGAAAGGTGTCTACGACAAGTCTCCAAGTGTCATTCATGCTAGACATCTGCTTTCTACGCGTTTGCAACAAGAAAGCGAGTCTGTCGACCAATACCTTCAGGCCTTGAATCGACTTGCCGCTGACTGTTAAAGACGTAACGGCCACCACTTACAGGGATGAATCTGTCCGTGATGCATTTATTCGTGGTCTTCGGTCCTCATTGATACGTGCTAGGCTCCTTGAAACTGACACTTTAACTCTCGCAGAAGCTACTCAATGTGCTTGGGCTTTAGAACAAGCTCACTTTTGCGCGGAATCGTATGCCACCCAGATTGGAGCAGCCGCCGTTACTTCTATTACTGGAACTAAAAATGTGTTGACCGATTCTGCCGAGGAGGCCACTGGTATTTCTAAAAATTCTGCTCTAACTGATTCTCCAATGAAGTGTGACTCTGTACTGTTCTCTCCTGCCCTTCCTGTTCGTGGCAAGTGTTACAACTGTGGAGGGAGACGTCACTTTAAGGACGACCTCTGCCCTGCCCGCAATAAGGTATATCGAAGCTGTGGTAAACTCGGGCATTTTTCTAAAGTTTGCCGTTCTACTCTACCGACACATTCACATTCTTCTGCTATCATAGGGGCCCATGCTAAAGGTGGTGATAGTTGCCCTCCTATCACCGAAACTGTGGAGTTAGAAGGGAAAAAGTTAACTGCCCTTATAATTTTATCAGTGCCCGTATTGTCAAAAAAATGAGACTGCCCACTTTAAAACGGAACTCCGTAATTTCTATGGCATCATCCACCGTTTCCCTTAAACTGTCTGAATATTGCACCGAGAACGTTTTCTTCAATGGTTGCGAATATAAAGAGATTGACCTTACTGTGCTTCCTGACTCCTGTATGGACATTATACTCGGAATGCCGTTTTTGAAACTACACCGGGGTATTACTATTTCTTTTGGTGGATCTCAGGAAGTTTTAAAAATCTGCGCGCTAACCAGGATCAGTTGTGCCCCTGTAAAATTGTTCCGAAACCTGACCCCTGATTGCAGACCCATTGCTACTAAATCCCGAAAATACCGTGCGGAGGATGCCCGATTTATTGAAAAAGAAATTCTTCAACTGCTTGAAGACGATGTCATTGAAACCAGCTATTCACCGTGGCGTGCTCAAATTGTTGTGACTTCGTCGCCTAATAGAAAGAAACGATTGGTGGTTGATTTTTCCCAAACCATTAACCGTTTCACACTACTTGACGCGTACCCTTTGCCTCGGATTGAGGATCTCGTAAACCAAATTGCCCAGTATCATATTTTTAGTACGATTGATTTGTCTAAAGCTTACTACCAGATCGAAATTTGTCCTGAAGATTGGCCTTACACGGCTTTTCAAGCTGGAAATCGTTTGTATCAATTCAAACGAATACCCATGGGTGTCACTAATGGGGTTTCTGCCTTTCAACGATTTATGAATTCCTTTATTTCTGAAAATAAGTTATCCGGAACTTTTTCTTACATTGATGACATTACTATTTGTGGTAAAACTCAAGAGGAGCATGACGCTAACTTGGAACGTTTCTTAAAGGCTGCCTCAACATACAACCTCGAAATAAATCGAGAAAAATCAAAGTTTTCGCTTCGTTCTATCAATTTGCTTGGATACCAAATCTGTGACGGAACTATTCAACCTGACCCTGAGCGTTTGAAACCTCTTTTGCAAATGCCTCCTCCTTCGGATTTAAATTCATTAAAGAGGTGCCTTGGTATGTTTTCTTACTACGCGAAATGGATACCTAAGTATTCACACAAAATTCGTCCCCTGGTTGAAAATAAACAATTTTCCATGCCTCCTATAGTTGTGAATTCTTTCGAAAAACTTAAGAAAGACGTTGCCGAATCATCTGTAAAGGTTATCGACGACGAACTACCATTTACTATTGAAACCGATGCCTCAGAGAAAGCTATAGGAGGCACTCTCTTACAGGCTGATAGGCCTGTAGCATTCTTTTCCCGATCATTAAACCCATCTGAAATACGACTACACATAGTTGAAAAAGAGGCTTACTCGATAGTTGAATGTGTCCAAAAATGGAGGGACCTCCTTGTTGGGAAGCACTTTACTATCATAACAGACCAGCAAGCCGTATCTTTTGTGTATAACCCAGCTAACCGAGGAAAAATTAAAAATGATAAAATCATTCGGTGGAAAATGGAGCTTCTCCCGTTCTCGTATGATATAAAACACCGTCCTGGAAGTGAAAACACCGTTGCCGATGCTTTGTCGAGAGTGTGTGGTGCTGCTGCTTCCTCCTTGGAGGAGCTAAGGACCATACACAGTTCATTAATACACCCTGGGGTTCAACGTTTTTGGCACTTTATACGATCACAAAATATGCCATACTCAATTGATGAAGTTCGGCGCGTGACATCCAAGTGTACAACTTGTGCAAAAATAAAACCTCAATTTTCCAGCCCTACTAATAATACGCTAATCCGCTCTACTGCTCCCTTTCAGCGCCTCTCCGTAGACTTCAAAGGGCCTGT
Organism: Ascarosepion bandense; assembly: GCA_037127315.1. Taxonomy (NCBI): domain Eukaryota; kingdom Metazoa; phylum Mollusca; class Cephalopoda; order Sepiida; family Sepiidae; genus Ascarosepion; species Ascarosepion bandense. The sequence continues at coordinate 911,903 of JBBBDQ010000743.1, read as the reverse complement.
CCCGGCATCATCGAAAGGATGTCGTTACCTATTTACTATCGTCGATGAGTACAGTCGATTTCCCTTTGCATTCCCGTGCCGTGATTGTTCTTCGCAAACCGCAATCAAGTGTTTGACGAATATTTTTTCTATTTTTGGACTCCCCACTTTCATCCATTCTGATAGAGGAACGTCGTTCGTGTCCGAGGAGTTCAGAAATTTCCTGACGAGACTTGGGGTTGGGTGCAGTAACACCACTGCATACAACCCAAGAAGCAACGGTCAGTGCGAGCGTTACAACGGCATTATTTGGCATTCAATATTATTGGCCTTGGAATCTAAACGGTTACCCCTTAGTGCTTGGCAGGACGTTCTGCTCGATGTTTTAAATTCTATTCGTTCCCTACTATGCACTAGTACAAATGTGACTCCCCACGAACGCTTGTTCAAATTTGAAAGGCGCTCTTCTACCGGTACTGCTTTACCTGTTTGGCTCTGCGAACCTGGAAGGGTACTGCTGAAACGGTTTGGCAACAGGAGCAAGTATGACCCGATCGTAGAGGTGGTGGAACTCCTCGAGGCCAACCCTACTCATGCAAGAATATGGCATGATGACGGCCGGGAGGATTCAGTGACGCTAAGACATTTGGCTCGCTTTCCACGCTCTGATGAACATCAGGGTCCTGCTGAGAATACTCGACCCGACCTTGCAAATGCAGACCCGGCCCATTTGATTGAAACAAGTCCAGTTGACACTACACTTAATGCGGAAGAAATAGAGAATCAGCCTTCCCAGAGACCTGCCAGTCCTTCGAATAGTGAACTGCCCCCGCGGCGGTCTAGCAGGATTCGTAGACCAGTTCAGCGACTGGACTTATAAATAAAATAAATAAAATAATATATACACCCACCTTGCAATCTCTCTTACTAGTGGGGGGAGATTGTCATATTTTCGTAAAAATTTCTATTGCACGTGATTTTACACACGTTCCTTTTCCTTTAAAAAGGCTGAGTTCTTTTCTTTCTTAGGCATTTTGTTTACCTGCTCTTGCGTTTACTGCGTGCTCTTGTGTTGCGAAATTAGTTCTGTAAAGCCTATTAAAGAGGTTTTGTTTCCGTCTTCAGTTACGTTAAAACACCACCACACAGATATACTTATTTGCACTTTTTTTTTCTTTAGAAATATCTATCAAATTTATTTTATTGAATGAATAAAGGTTTTTTGTATTCTTTTTCAATGAGCAAACTGCATTAAGCTTCAGCAAATCAAATCTGAATAAGTTTAATAAAATGGACAGCGAAATATTGAGACAATAGTTGTGCGTGTGCGTGTTTTTTCTTTTCTTTTTTTTTTTCTTTTGGGTTTTATTAACCATTTCAGTTTTTGTTATTCTACATTCCCATCACCATAAAAAATGCATATGTAAGGGATTACTGCAAAAGCTCTAATCAACTTCCCAAAATTGGATAAATTTATCAGATCTTTATTTGTGTGTTGTTTTTTTTTCGCCATTATACTCCTGAAGATGATTTTAACAGATTTTAGTGTTCTAATTCTTACTTGCATCAGCTCTACAACTGACTCAAAAGCTGCTCTCTCTCTTACTCAAAACCCTCTGGCAATGGGTGTGACAATATTTAGCAAAACATAGTATATTTATAATTTAGGATCTAACATTTGTTCTAAATATAGGTATCTCCATTTTCCATCATGAAAATTGAACATTTGAGTAAGTAAAAGAAAGAAAACTATGAAATCTGTATAAAACTTAATTTTATGGTCATTTCTTTGTGCTATCTGACAGAATTTTTGTCAAAATTTGTTGCCTTTTTGTATGTGTTTTCATATCTATCTATGTTAGTGTATGAGTCTCTCCCTCTCTCATCTTCCTCATTTTTCATTTTGTATAAATGATGTTGAGCAGTGACATCAAACAACAGACATGCAATACTTTTTTGAGAATATTAGGCTGGATGGTTAATATTCTCAAAATTATTACATGTCTGCACAACTAAAATCCACTTCTGTGACACATTGGTAAAATTTACACTCAAACTAATGCAGTATGTGTAAGAAATCCAATCGGTCTATGCTTCTCCTTTAAATATCTCTCATATAAAATTAGATATTCAAAAACAAATTACTAAACCAAAAGTATATGTCTGTTATGTAGATATTTTAATTTTAGCTAAAAACAAAATTGACAATTTCTAAATTACATTTTAAAAAATTCTTTTCTCAATTTTACCTATGAATTTAGTCAAAAAAGTAAACTCCAATTCTTGGGTGTTCTTGTGGAGTTTAGTATCAATACATTCACTACTTTGTTATAAAAAAAAAATGAACAAGTGGAAACTCTTGCTACCTTAATTTTACTAGTCAATATACTCTTAGATATAAAATAGGCATTATAAAAAATTTCCTCATGAATGTACAAGAATTCATCCTCTCCACTTTTCTTTAAAGAACTTAGCAATATGAAACAAATGCTAGTCAGTAACCATTTTCCAGATCATCTCATAACTGCAAAAAATGCTAGAGTCATCATTGATATTCTGGGCCTGGTTTATGAAATTAACCATCATTAAAATATTTTAACCTCTGAGAATATTTTTTCTTGACCACATATGACATTTTCCTGCCAGAAGCCTCCAGTTTGTTCCTGACTTTGCACATAAATGACCTGGCCACTTTCAAGAAGCTAAATATATCTGAGTTGCAGAATAGCTGCCCCATGATTTGATGAAAAGCAATTGCTACAGTTTGACACTTACTGCAATTTGCTCATCTCTTTAGAAAATAACCAACTTTGTGTGTTGTTACTGTTAATCTTTTCTGATTATTTTTGTTGAGCTTTAGATGCATATTAACTTTAGACAATAAGTTGCATTTGAGTTATGATTTAAAAGGCTCGTAACTATAACCACGTGCGTTGTGGTACAGTGGATATCGGCTCAGAATGAGAAACCGGAGAGCCGAATTCGAATTCCAGCTGAATCCATTGTATTCACTTACACGCAAATACCCTTGGGAAAGGTATTAATCCGTCTCTTCCTTCCAGTTATGGGTTAAATAGCAGGACAGATTGGGTTCTATAGCCTTGGTCGGCAACCAGTCTACCGCAGAAAGCAATGGCAACCTACTGCGGGATATTCTTCTGCCCAGTCAGTCATGTCTCTGTCGAGACATGATCGCCCAAGTGTGTATCATGTATGGCACTCAACTGACTGAACTATAACCAAATGGTGGTTTCAAGTTTCTTAATTGCGATATGATCTGTTGAGGATTGTGGTGGAGAAATTACAAGTTACCTTAACAATAATCAATCAGAAAAAATAAATCAGAAAAATGAAGGGTTTTAATATGGTTTATCTAAATAAAATTTTTTTCTCTTAATATTACGTGATTTCAAAAATCTTATTTAAATATTTTATTTGCATTTTTTTTTACCTTTCAGATGAAATGATACATTGATTTTTGTGAGTAGATGGACAAAAGATGGACAAAGATGAAAATTTTAATGTTCAAAAGAGTGAGGAGCTCCAGAAAATGCAGAAGGCTCGTCAGAATGTTATCCAGGAAATCTTGGTTACTGAAGAGTCATATGTAAATGATCTCAAAACCTGTGTTGATGTCTTCTTGCAACCAGAAGAAAAGGCAAAGGTAGCTACTACTGCATTTTTCACCAAAGTTCAATTTATCTTGTATATAGAAGCTGAACACTTACCCTAAATTGTTAATCATAAATCTCTATATCCTTTTCTCTTACTAACTCTTCATCAGTGCACCTAAGAAATGTAAATGTGTAGACTTATATTATTATTTTTTTTTTTTGTGTTTGCTATATTGTAGAGCATAGAATTAGAATCTGACTTTTTTCCTTATTCTAACAGATACAATTCTTTATTGCATTTAAAAAGAATCCCTGCATTTTTAGTCAATTTGACATAACAAAAAAGGAAAATTAGAAATATTTATTGGCTGTATATTACTATTGTTCAAGTAGTTTTAACCCAAATACTATTCAATATTTTAAATGTTCTTCGCTCCTAACAAATATTAAGTTATTAATTTCAAATAAGGAGGCATAAGTAAAATTGATATAAATCGTTTGATGTATGATTCTACTTTTAAAAAAGAAGAAAATCTGTTTGTACAGTAATGTTAATGACCACCTTCATGAATGGATCTGTTGAAAATGACCCAATTTATAAAAATCTGTATATAATATTCTCAGTTTTAAATTATCTTCTATTGAACATTATAAAACATTAAATTCAGCATCAGTGATAGAAATGTAACTTACAAGTAAGGTAGTTAATAATGATGGTAATAAACATTTTATTCAAAAGAATTTTTTAAAAAACATCACTTCATTTTATATTTGGAAATCTTTTTTTATGAGGTAAGATATTAAAAAAGAGAGGGGAAAAAAAAAGGAAAAGGGCAGAAAAGATGATAAATCAAGAAAGAGGAAAGGGAAAGACACAAAGGAAACAAAAAACAAAGAAAACAGGAGAGAAAGCACTGAGAAGAAAGAGCCAATGTAAACGGCTAAGAGAGAGAGAAATTTTAAATTTAGGCAGGAAGTGAATTGTAGACAGATATAGATATAGGTTACATGATGTCTGGGCTCAAATCTTTTTACATTAAAAACAGAAAGCGAAGAGAAAAACAAAAAAAGTGAGAAAATGCACAGAGGGAAGAACAGAAACGGCTAAGAAATAGAAATTTCAATCTATGGTCAAAAGTGAATTGCAAACTGATACCGATATTGGTTACATTGTTTCAAACTATGTCCTTTGGCATTTTTAAAAAAAATTTAAGTCATATACACAAACAAAAATTATTCAAAAAATGTAAATTAGAGGATATTTAAAAACATAACATGAAGATATAAATTCATTAGCACTAATATAATAAATTGGAGAAATAAAATAAAAGAAATAAAAATTTAAAATTAAATTAAAATTTTAAAAAGTTAAATTAAAATTACAATTAAAATTAAAATTAAATAGATCACAATTTGTAATAGAAAATAATAATAAAATAACTTAAGAGAGATCAGAGAGTTTAATTGTTCTTTCAATGTTGAAACAAAATGTACAATTTTGTAGTAGTTTGTACATGTTCTACAGTATAATAATAAATAGATATAATCTTTTTTTTTGTGTGCATATACTCTATTGAGAAATAGAATATAGTAATGTGCTATTGGAGTATCAAAAGAAATGTTTCAAAGAAACCATGCTCTATGCCTGAAGTGATTTACAGATAAAATTTAATACCAAAGGATTCCTCACCTTCATTTGCTAATATAGAGAAGCTAATGCGCAGTTTCACTTATTGTCGTTTCATATATTTGGGGGTAATAAAGGGTGTGTTTTTGTTTTTTTTCTATTGCCTGCAATTTCGAACTTTGTCTCCAAGTGTGCTGGCATGGATGACTTATACGTTTGCACATGAAATCAGTTTTTCTATTTAAGATATGGATAAAGGAAAGGTTGAAATATAATTAAGTCTACTTTAAAAAATGTTATCATTTAAAGTAAAAGAATATAGGATATCTTATATGAAGTCTCACTTTGCTTTCATACTTGATATGTAAACAAAGCAATTTAAGGAAATAATGTATTTTTTGAAAATTCAGCATTACTATGATGGTCATTTTAGTGCATACACATGTTTGTGTGATCTCTTTGTGTAGTCATTAAAACAATGTTTATAGTAATAAATAATGTCAGTTCGAAAAATATTACTTGCTTAAATTACTTTTTCATATCCAAAATTTATTTATTTTTATGAAGACTTGATAAAGTTCTATTCCTTCTTCAGTTGCAGGAAGCTAAGATTGACATGGACATATTGTTTTCCAATTTCAAAGAACTCTATGAGTTGGCCAAAAAGTTTCTTGAATTGTTGTATAAGAATGTGAAAAATGTTGACTTCAGTGAACAGAATGTTGGTGAGTTTATTTTTTGTTTGTCCCATTTCTTCAATTAATGTTATATATAAAGAATGCCAGACAGATTATATCAATCTTAATTTTTGCAACATTTTATATATATATATATATATAGATAGATAAGAAATATAGTTTTAAGGTGTACTATATTTATAGGATGAAGTGTGGTGCAGGAACAAGGCAGAAGGCAGATATGGAGTATGCTGGGGGAGGCCAATGGCTCCCTTCCTATTAGTCTCTCTCTAAAATATTTCAGTGACAAAGATGAGGTGAAATTACAACAGTATTGTTCTTGGAGGACCCCATTTTTTGTTCATCCTCTCTGGGGTGAATATATGTTGTGTGTAGGAGACCTGGTTTTCAACTCATGGTCATAAGAACATTCTGTTTAGAGGGTTTACTCCTTATTCAGCATGTTTTGATGGACATTTGAGAAGTGTTTCCTGGCTGGTAAGCAAGTATTTGAATGTGACATGTGAGCTTGTTTTTGTAGATTCAGTGAGCAGACTTTGCATGCTGGATGTTACCATAAAGGATAAAGCTCTTTGTCTCATTGCGGCCCATGCTGAGTGTTCTGATTTGTTTGAGTAGATCAAGCTGTTTTTAATGACATCTCATTTGGTAGTTTTAGTGGGGGATTGGAATGCTGTCCTTGACCTCAATTTAAATCGTGTAGGTTCCAATATAGGTACTAACAATCCCGACGTGAAACCATTTCAGGACTTTATCAACAAGTTTGAACTTGTCGATAAGTATCATAATGAGCACCCCCAGTAAGTTGTGTGGACTTGGACGAATAGGGGTGTTACAGTCTAGTTACCTCAAATGAGTTTTAGTTAAGAGAATTGGCATAGGGCTCTTACAGTGTTCAAGTTTTCATTCAATAGTTTATACAGATCATAGGCTTGTCTGGGTCTATGTAAACTTAGATAAGCCTAAGCCTAGAATCACTGGTTGCTGGAAATTGAACGCATCATTATTTGATGAGCGATATTTCCAGCAACAGCTGCTACTAATGATACAACGGCATTTGACAGCGGCTCTGATTGGGAATAGGTGGTGGGATAAACCTAAATTGAAAATTAGGTCATTTGCTGCTGACTATACCAGTTGGCTCAATCAAGCTAGTTTAACAGTGCAAACAGTAGCTGAGGGAAAAGTCGATCAGGCCATTAGATCCTGTGTTAGTGAGATGTAGCTATAGATAGGGCTGAGCTTGCCTCCTTGCTTAACAGGAAAATCAAATTCTGGTAGTTAGGGCTAGGTTAAAAGAAATGTCTTGTGAGGTGATGAATATGGCCACTAAATTGCGTGCAAAGGAAGTAAAGAAACTGTCTCAACAACATGTTGTATGTGTCACATTGCTGGATAATCAGACTGTGACAACAAATGCAGGCATATGTAAGGCATTTCATGATTACTTCTAGGAACTTTTCACCAGGGAGCCTGGCCGACACCTATTTGGCTGATTTTTCCTGCCTCGAGGCAGCTGGGTGCAAGGGTCCTATTACAGAGTCAGAAATCTGGGCAGCTCTGAAGTGGGTTGGTCGGGATAAATCTTTGTGTTTAGATGGTCTACCCTACGAACTGTACTTGAAACTGTCCTTATCCTTCTGCTGGAACTGATTTTCAACAACTAGATGAAGCAGGGGTCTATACCTCAAGGGTGTAATCAAGTTGCTAAGCAAGGACAGGAATGGTGAGGATGGGTTAGTTAATTTTCGGCCTTTAACAATGTTAAACTCAGAGTTAAAGATTTGTCAACATACACTTTGCATCACGTTCCTGGATCGAATGTGTCAGCAAACAGATGGTAAGGGCAAATTCTGGAAGGAAGATGCTTGCAAGAACTTTCCATCTCCCAGAAGTGTGCACTAGTCCAAAGAGAAGGCCCACTGTTTACCCTAAGGCGAGTGCTCTTTCTATCACGAGTGTCATATAGCTCTGAAACGACTCCTGTAGGCGGCGAACGGCATCTCCAACATCCAGGCATTGTCTTTTAAGGTATTCTATTGTGTTAGTCAGGGGATCTACTCAGGATGATTTGATTGGTGAGCTTGGTCTTACAAAGCAGAAGGCTTGCTCAATATAGCCTTGGGTGCCTGGGTTGAAATGCCTCACTAATGATGAGGCATCACTCACCTGGCTAGTGATTCATAGGGCCTTCTGGGTCAGCAAAAGGCTTTGTGCAGTGGGCTTGGAGAAGACTCCAAACTGCGTGCGATGTACTGAGAAGATCACACTTTCTTTCAGTGCAGGCTTATAGTACCGCTGTGCAAGTTTGTTGACGGTATCATGGTTCACATGCTTTGTGGAAATTTTTTGCAGCCAGTTCTGTCTGTAGCAATGTGGTGCTGACATTGACGAAGACTGAACACTGTGTTCTTTTACTTGCTGGGGGTTATCAGAATTGTGATCTGGAGGATGCGTCAGAAGTTCCCCTCTTCCCAACTGATCTTGTACTTTAAGCATCAGCTTAAAATCAAGATTAAGATGGAAAAATAGTGGCTTCCCTCACATCACAGTTTGGCAAAAGGTGGGTGAGTCTTGTGTGTCTGTGTCAAGTGAGTGGAGCTGACTTGGAGTCGCATTTCAGTGCCAGTTAGGTATTAGGACATTGTTCTGTCTACCTTGAACCTTGCCCCCTCCCCAGCCCAGATATAGAGTAGATTAGGCTTGTTTTTTGTCTTTAGTGTCCTTTTCTAAGTTTACTTAATTTGTGTACTCCTTGAACCATTTCATTTCCAGCCCTTTTTTCTTTAGTTTAACTCCTTCACCCTTCCCCCTGTTTAGGTGACTAGATATGTTAGTTCTCTGGTGGGTGCGGGGTGCCTTTTGTATTTCGGGTGTGAATTTCATATTTGTTTTTGTCTTTGGATGTGTGTATACTTGTGTGAGTGGTTTAGATGAAGAATTGGTTTACATTATTAAAGTCCTGCATCGATTTTGTCCAGTTAACTGATATTTCTATCACAATTTAGATTTTGTGGAGGTTCATTACTAACACACTTTTGTTTAGTTTCTTGTAAATAGTTTGTTTCTCATGTAAATAAGCAGTGTTTTTTTTGTTTTTTTTAAATTGTTATTCCCCCTCCCTCCACAGATAAGAATTGTACATATGGGGTTTTTTGTTAGGACTTCATGAAGACACTGAGGTATTATGGTGGGTGTATATAGTGAAGAAAACGGCGACTTACCTCATCAAACCAAGTGACAGCAAGTTGCGTTAATACTACGACATAAAATGTGGCGAAAAAGAAAATTACATACCCAAAACAAGTCCGCCGCAGGAGTCGCTATGCAAATCTTTGGTGTCCTCTCTGTGTTGTCGGCCAATGGAAAAAATTGATTGGCCAATAAAAGCAGTTGTTCTCGAAGCGAAGAGGAGGTTTAACTGGTTAGGTGGATAGCAGTTAGCGAGATTGGACCGGCGAGTTGAATTGTCAGCATTTTTCTTTTTCTGGCCTGAAATTCGAGCAATTTGTGAGAGAATATTTCCTACAGTATAGTAAGAAAGGTAAATATATAAGTGTTGTTTTGGTATGTAATTTTGCCCAGTTGGCAGTAATTTTTCCATCATTTGTTTCTCATATGACTAAAATATATATTAACGAAATACTGTTAGCTTTCTCAAACAATTTAAATAACAGAGATAAATAAATCTAATTTTTTTTTCTTTTTGCCAATAATACTGTAGACCATGGGTTCTCAATCAGGGGTGAACTCCTTGGGACAGAAGTGGGAGTGAAATTTGAGGTGAAGGGACACTTGTTTTTTATTTTAAAAAATTTGGGGCTCATCATAAGTCAAAAAAAAAATATATATACATACTAATATGGAAAAGAATAAAGATTTTCAATAATATATGCATATTATTTTGAATGCACTATTTGAGTTAGATAATCTTCAAAAGTGGGGGAATAACTTTTGGACATGTGGTAAAATGGCTGCCTTTGGCAAAAAATGTTGAACTACTGCTATAGTATTTTTGCATGACTTTTTAAAATCTAAACTTTTGATTTGGAAGAAATTCAAGTTATTCTCTTATTTTATTCTTGGCTGCAATTAAAATCTCTTATCTTTTTTAATGTTTTGAGTTTCAGAAATTTTCAAAATTTAATTTTTGGTTAATGTTTGTTTTCTTACTAACCTTTTCAACAGGAACTGGAGTTTCTAGCCTCTAATGTCAGGCAAGTCATTTTTAGATTGTGTCTTTTTACCAATAGTAAAGTTTCCTTTTCTTTTTTATTTTTCACTGTTCTGTTTCCAGGATATCACCCCACGTTTTTTTTTTAATCTAGCCATTTCCAGTTAAATACATTTTCTTTTTCATCTTAGGTTTTTATTAGCAAAGACAAACAACATAAAAAATCTCTCTTATGTAATCACTTTTCCTTCAAACTAGAAATTTGGGCAAACCTGTACAACATTACCACCACCTGTAAATTTGTTGATTATCATTTTTTTTTTACTTTTTTCAGTGCAATATCATCGATTTTCAAAAAAATTTGGAAAAAATTATTTAAGATTTTTAAGGGGTGTTCAGTTTCTCATACAACCTTATAGTAAATCGATCCTCCATTTTGTAAACACTCGCATTGGGGTTGCTTTGATGTCGCTGAGACTATGTACAGAGAAGCTTACAATTTGAAGATCGACAAACCCATGGAAAATTTTTAATTATCCCTACTTCATATCAATGAAAAGTAAGTTATTTGAAACCTTAAAAACAAAAGTTTTGGAAAGAGTTTCTTTAAATTAATTCCTGTTGTAAAAAAAAATAACATGTAAAACATTTGAAAAAAAATATTTTGACAGAGAATTAATTCCTATTCTAAAAAGATTTTGAATAAAAACATATTTCCAGATCGATTTTTTTTTTTTTTTTTTTTTCCCATTAATTTCATACAAGTTTTGGAAGAAAAAAAAAAGAAAAAGTGCAACAAGATGAAGTGAGTGTTTCCAAAATGGAGGACCAATTTACTATAACGTTGTATGAGAAACTAAGCACCCCCATAAAAATATGTAAATATTGAATTTTTTCCAAATTTCTTTTGAAAATTGGAAACTTTATGTAGTAATTGATAAGAATACACAGAAAAAAGTAAAAAAAAGGATTACCACTACCTGTAAATTTGTTGGTTATGTCGTACAGGTCCGCTGAAATTTGAATATACTCTATGGAGAGATTCAGGGAGGAATAACACTGATCTTAAAAGAAATCAGTTTTGAGAAGCTGGTTACTTCACATTAATGTATTTAAGAAAAGCATGTCTCCACTTCATCCTTTGCTAGATAATTTGATAATGGTATATCAAAGTGGATGACATTAGAATAGATGAGTGGACATTTGGGTAAGTCATAATTAGCTTATATGACCAGGTAACAGTTGAGAAATGTTATGCATATAGATAACCTACATTTCATGGAATTCTTTAAGTGTTACCTTTGATTTGACAGAAGAATTCTAATTCCCATCATTACTTATTCCTTGACATAAAATAGAATCACTAATTGTAAAACTAGTTTTGTTTTCACTGTGTTTAAATTGAACAAGATTTCTGATTTAGGCTTCTATTCTGTCTATTGTTATTTCTCACTCACAATACACTCATTTCACTCTGGAAATGAAAGGGTCTAAATTGAAACGCTTTCATTATTTATATCTTGGGAGGAGGATCAAAATATTCTTGACTTAGCAAAACTCTCAAACAAATATTATGTTTTGTTAGATTTTAGAAAGTGGATCAGGCAAAAACAAAGCAGTTCAGTACAACACACACTGTATAATGTAAGCATGAAACTTACAAAAAAAACAAACTATTAATTGTATTTGTTTTTTGATTTTTAAAAAATTGATTTTTAACCATTTAACAGTCGTTGTGTACACATATGGAAAATTTCAGTGCAAGTAAAATATATATCTCTGTATTATATGTTAATTCTTTATCTGAATCAAAGTAGAGTTGAAGGGTATGTTGACAACTTTTTGGAAAAAGTTTATCCTTTCCATGCAGTGGTTTCTCAAGAATTTGTTTCTTAATTTGCTTTTGAAGAAATGCAAATACATTTATTTCCTATAAAGCAACTTAGTTTATTGGCAAGTCTAAGTGTGGTGATTATTTTTTTCTTTAATTACAATGGGAAAATTTTTATTATTCATTTCTTGGATTTTAAAAAAATCTGTTGTATATAATGCCAGTCACATGTTTAAGCATTTATACTTACAAAAAAAAACCAAAAAAAACTGCGATTCAGAAAAGTTAAAATAAAGAAGCAACTAAACTGATGAATTCAGAATTGACAAAGTCTGCAATAAACAAGAGAAATAAAAAAAATAATAATATTGAGGAAACAATATATCCAAGGCAAAACAATAGCAATAAGTTAAAATGTTTCCAAACTAAGAAAGTGTCAATACAAAAAAGGGGATACAGACAAGTGATTTCAGCATTCTGACTTCAGGAAGAACAGAACATAGACCACTTTTCAGTCTCATCAGACTCTCTTCTTGGCTAGGAAAGAATCCCAGCATACATCTGTGTGTTTTGTCTATAAATTTGGGAAGGGGGATGTTTTAGCAAAGCTTCCAACTTGGATTTGAACTAATAATCAATTATATCACAACACTGTTAATATAAATAATCATTTAAATTTTTTAACAATATCCCCCACCCTGACCCTCAGTCAAATATTGATTACCTACTGGAATGTTTTTTCAGAATTGACTCTTAAGATTTTCATTATTTTATTTGTTTAACTCTTTATCTTAGTGTAGCAAGAGGATTAGCATCTCAACTTATAAGGCCAAGTAGATCCCCGGAAAGGCTTGATGGTGGTTGGTTGTTCGCAGTTAGGTATCATCGGGCCTGGTTGAGAAAAGTGAAAGAAGAGTGTCATCACTCATCCTAATAACATGATCATATATAGCCAGCTTCAACATGGTGTGCATAACCAGCAAACATTGGATGTCAAACAAAAGTTTTGCAGTCTTAAAGCCATAATTGATTAAAATAAGGGCCATAAATCAGCCTGAATGGAGAAGTACTTTGTATCAAGTTTTGAAAAAATAGTATTGATTATGTGAGAGACTTGAAAGCTATTGTGAAGAAAATGGTGACTTACCTCATCAGTCAAAATGCCTCACATTGTATGCTTTTACTGTTAGAAAATAAAACCTACTCAAATGAAATCAGTAAACAAATGAGTTTAATTCCTTGTGAATAAGTGTTGGCACCTTGTATAATGCTTAAATAACTCCTGTTTGTCACCAAGGGAGTTCTTTTCCCAGTGAGTTAGCTGAATGAAGATTATGGGTTTGTATTCTATTCTTTCTTTATGAGCTCTTCAAATATTAAGAATATCTGACAATAACATCAGCTGCCAAGACTGTGAGCAGACTTTTTTTTGTTGGCTGAGCATCTTATAAGACACAATATGAAAATGAAATCTTATCATTTGTACACCAAACGAACAGGATTGTCTACTGTTTTGTATGTGAAAATACATATAACAATAATCCTATCTGAAGTCTTATGAAAAATGATTTTATCTTTTGCATTTATCATTTCCTTGATGTGTATTTTTTCTAAGGAATAAGACACTGCATGAGATCAAGGGAGCATTTGTCAAAATGTCTTTCTAATGACTAATCTTAGATTTTGTGCTTTACTTGTTATACTATAACTGAGATCATTCATTTAATTTGATAAAACATTTTGTCTCTTAAGTAGAGAAATCATATGAAGTATTTTTCACTTTATATTGTAGTTGTATAACTGTATTGATATACATTTCTTTATTTTCTCAGGTCAGTGTTTTCTAAATATAACTGAAGAGTTGAAAATAATATACTCTGACTATTGTGCCACTAGTGATGGAGCCATATCATATTTACAAAAGGTATGAATTCAGTTGTCTTATTTGTACAAGATCATAATTGAATGTAAGCAAAGTATAAATTTTGTCTGTTATCCTGTTGAGTTCTATTATTGTAGCAGTTGTCTTTTCTCTTGATTTGAACAATCATTTTGGTGGAATATGGCAAATGTAAACCTTATATTGAAGATGATTTTGACCAACAAATATAGAATTATAACTCCAGCATATATTTGTAAAGGTAAATATGCATTTATTTACATTATTGTAGCAGTTATAACTGCTAATATGCATGTTTGTTTTTCAGTGTGACCAAAATCCTCTGCTTATAGAAAAACTAAACCAATTGATGATCATTCATGAAGACACCAACAAATCTGTGACCATTATGAGCATGTTGTTGAAGCCGGTGCAGAGGATAACAAAGTATCCTCTTTTAATTTTAGAACTTCTTAAGGTAAACAACATTCTGTTTATTTTTCTCTCAGTGTGCATTTCCCTCTGTCTTTTTCTCTCAGTGTGCATCTCTCTGTCTTTTCTCTATAACTTGCTCTTTGTTGTAGGCCACAGAAGAGAGCCATGTGGATTATGCTTCTCTTGTGGAAGCCAATAAAGCCATCCAAAATGCAGTCAATGCTGTTAATGAGAGTAAACGCACAAGAGAATTGGGTCTGCATTTAAATTTCCTTTTTTATATAATTAATAATAATAATAAACGTTTTCTAACTCTAACCATTATGAACTTCCTGTAGATTCCAGTAACAATATAAATTGGTAGAATTTCAGTAATTTCATATAAATGAACTACTGCTAAAAATTTATTTATTAAAAAAATAGCTATAGATGTGTTAGAATATTTTGTTTTGATAATAAATTATGCTGGCAATTTTTTTTTGCTTTTTTTATTTTTTAGGCCTATATTAAAAAAGCTGTATGGTCAAAGATGAATTAAGACAAATTAATATTTGCACTATTACATACAGATATATATACTTGTAAGAAATATCTAGAAATGTTACAACCACATTGTAATTGATTTCTTTAAATTTTGCAACTAGAATAAAATCATTCATTAGTACCATTTGTTTTCTAGGTTTGCAATAAATTGGAAATGCAATTATGAACTTCTGAGTTTTAAATTTAATCATTTCCATTTTTTCATAAAACCAAAGCTTTTTTTCACAATTGTAATTTGTTGCAGTTACAAAGTACAGAAAGAGAAGTGAGTCTTCACTTTGGGATAGGTTTTCCCATCTCAGTCGCCATTCATTCCAAAAGAAACTAACCCGTGCCAGAGGCTACATTGCCATACATGCAGGGCTTTACACAGAGGTTTGTAAATTGTTTCTCCTTGGAAGCATAAACCTACTTAGATTAGTTATTATTATTATTGTTATAATAATATAATATAATTATATATATAATTATAAAAAGCTTCATTAGTTAAGCCTTAAATGAGAAGTTTCTCTTTAATGAATAAAGTGCTGTATGTTGTCATCTGTCTGGTTATAATTTTTAGGTATTCTATCTTTATAAAAATTGTTTTGTGCTACTTCAGTCCAAAATTTCACACTTGATATCTGGAAATTTTTGCAAAGAGTTAAGTGGAAAATCTCTTTGAATTTCCAATAAGCTTTTTTTTTTCTTTTTGTTTCACAACATTCTAATCTCAGAAGTGTATTACTGTCATCTTTTTCTCTGGCAAAGTTAATTTTACTCTGATTTACTAGTATAGTACCTTCCAGTATTTGATAAATTTCATGCTGTTTATAAATAAATCTAATTTGATCTGTTTGAATTTCAAAGTCTGAGAATTTTACCTTTAGGTTTCTACAGAAGCTTTTAATTTGAGCTTCTATCATTTGTTTGCAAAATTCAATGTATGCCACTTCCCTTGACCAGTTCTCTATTTTTTTTTAATATTTCTGAATTAATTTACTGCCTTTATATATGCTTTGGCTTTTTTTTTTTTTTAAAGCTCATATCTGATACTCCACACAAGCATTGTTATCTTGTTTTGCTATCTTGTTCTGGGCTGCTATTCTGTTTCCTTTTTCATGTAACCTTTACTTAATTATTTATTGCATCTTTCATTCTTTTCTTAAATTTAACAAGAATTTACTTTTCTTTCTATATTTAGCTTCTAGTTTGTGTTCTCACATCAGTTACACTAGTCACCAAAAAAGTTTTGAAATCGTGTCAAGACACTAAACATATTTTTCAGGTAAAATTGAGGTGCTGAATCTGTAAATGACCTAACTTTTTCTTGGTTAGCTACTGTTCTTGTTGTACAGAAATGCCTTGTTTATGTAGTTTTAGTCTTTGGTTACTTAAACGTTGTTTATTATTACTTCCAACAACTGCTGACTGAATCTGAAAATTTATCTCCATATTTTTTGTTTCAGGAAACAATATTGTTTTTAAGTAGTAAGATAAACTATCGAAATACACATAAAGCAGTAAATACTGTAAACATAAATATGATTGGAATCTCTAGTATTGTTGCGAGGTAGTCAAATACAGAATTTATATTATAAAGAAACTTCTTTGAATAATAGGTTTCTGTAGCATGTTCGTTCGTATACCACACAACAATATAAATTTAATTGAAGAAAACATAAGACAAATTGTCATGCAAGAAATGATCACAGGAGAGTGATTAAAAATTTAACAGTAAAAGAATTTTTATATTAACAATAAAACGTACATGCATGGTCGAATAATTTCTTGTTGATAATCAGAAGTGGAAAATAATGTCTGAAAGATTGTTCATGCAGAGTATAGTTCAACAAAAGTCAATATTTGGGATTTGGTAGGAAAAATACAATAGACTGTTGCTGCAAGAAAAAGTTATCACAATGTGTGTGTGTGTGTGCGTTGTTTAGTTACATAGAAATAGTTTGTCGAGAGTTATTGGCCTTTACCTGTTGGATTAATTGTATAAGCGTACACAATAACTTTGTTCGTGAAGTGTAGGAATATTCACTCTTTCAAGTTAATTGTAGGAAGAATCTCTATGAGGTCGATTGATGAGTCAGCGATTAGACATGCGTGAAGGTTATTGGCATCTCTTGGAGTTCGCAAACTGACGGACATGAATTGAGTTATATTGCTATTTATATACATTTGGAATTCTGGAATTCTGCTCCAGAAACATTGGTGTGAAAGAAGAAATCCATTTCAGTCTTAAAGTGTCTCGACCAATGAAAAGGTAAATTTGTAAGTTCGAAGTGATGATTGGCTAAAAGGCTCTTTGTACAAAGTCTACTTTTTTGAGAAAGGGTAGAGAAAGGATTATGTGGAATATCCCACAGTATAAGGAACAAAACTTTGGTACTAATAATATTTAGATATTTCTATAATTCTGAGAAGTATTATGATTTCAAGAGTTGTTACCACATTTCAACAATCCCATTCCCAGACATTTGTCAGAAAGAAAGAGGTGTCTGTTTTCATCTTTTTTATATAGTTAAAAAAAAAACTTCTTGCCTGTAAGAAATATATCTGGTGTATATGTAGAATACAATGAAATTTTGGCCAAGTTCAACAAATGTATATGCAAAACAATGTATCAAAAAGACAATTTTTCTCTTGACACCACAATTACCATCTGTAATTTTATTGTTTTAAAAAGCTATTTTTAGAATTTTAATAAAGCATAGACGTGTGAAAAACTGGATTTATACCTGAAAATAAAAAAAAATTCTCAGCCTATTTCAGTGAATTTATATGGTGAGAACAAATGAGATGTTTAAAAAATGCATTTTCTTAAAATTTATGATTAGGTACTTGTCATTATGTATTTAGAGTTTCTTGTACACACTTTTTTTTTATAAATTTATGAAACAGGAAAACTTTCAAGTTGTTCAGTTATTTTTTTATAATATGGTTGTTATAACACTGATGATGATAATTGTAAGCACTTCAGGTCCCACTAGGAAATGCTGAGATCAAGAGAGATCCAGCAAATAAACACGCTTCTCTACTGGATCTCAGCTTCACTTCTGACAAGTCATGCAGCTCTGTCCTCTTGGAAACTCAGATCATGCTGTAGTTTCTATTAATATCTTTCTCTATTCCCACACCCCATTGGAATCTCCTACCAGCAGAATTTCTTACTGCTACCAAAGAGCAGACTGTGATTCATTCTATGATTTTCTATGTGACGTCCCTTGTGGTGGGTGAGTGTTTAGCCTCCCTGTTCAGGACTGCACCTCTGGGTCTCTTCTTGGGTGAAAGCTGGCACTGATGCTTTCATCCCAGCCAGAAAGTTCTGTTTTAAACCTCATTCATCCCCTGGATTTCTTCTGCTTGCTTAGCCACCATTGTCCACAGGAATCACTTCTTCTGCCTTTATCAAAGCCACATGTTTGACCATAATAGGCGCCTTTTTGCTTCTGTTTGTAATTGTTATGGATCAGGTTAAGGTCCGAAAAGAACAACACAACCACAAGGGTAGAAATAACAAATATATATATTAACAAGAAATAACAATACAAAATGTGGAAGATATTAGTATGACTGTCAGTCTGGTTTGGGGTGAACTACTACCAACTCGACTCTCTCTCTCTCTCTCTAGAGAGAGAGAGAGGTGTAGTATATGTAGTGTTAGGAAGAGTTAATTCTGGAGTTTCAGGTAAGGACCCATGACATCCCACTCCCAAGCTTTTACCTCACAGGGGTCTTTAATATTTTTTTCTCTTTGGATTAATCATTAAAGGCTCCGTAAATTTTCTCTTTCTGCTAGATTTCCATGATTCTGAAACTGCTTGAGGTCTTTGCATATCAAATGTGTCAAATATTGTGTCCATTACTTCCTCCTTTTCCTGAGGTAGACCATTAGAATTCTCTAACAGCCTCTTTCTGATCTGATTTAAATGCCTTTTATGTGAGAACTTCCGATCCTGAATTATGTAAATCATGTTCTCGATCCATTTTTCTAGGATGTGTTGTTTTTGAACATTTAAAAAAAAAAAACTTTCTCCCCTGGGTTAAATTTTCTTTTCGGTACAAACGATGTTGGTGATTGCTTTGTCTGTTTCAGCAGTAACTTGTTGAATACCAATCTAATTTTTTGGGCGAACATTACTTCCGCTGGTGATAGTGCCGATAGTGTAGTACTTGAAAGTTTTCAGATGTAAATTGTGTCCCATTATTGGTGACTAGACAATCCACCACCCCAAAGCGAGCAAACAGCTGGTGGAGGCAATTTATTGTTGTCTCAGAAGTAGGTTTTCTACAACAAAATACTTCTGGCCATTTGCTCTGTCTACTACAATCAAGTAAAAGAAGCCCTCTAATGGACCTGTGAAATCTGCATGGATTCTCAACCACGGTCGATCTGTCTTAGGCCATGTCTTATGAGTGATTGGAGGTGCCTTGGCTATTAAGGAACAGCCCTTGCATTTGTCCACTATATGTACAATATCTTGATCCATGTTTGGCCAGTACACATAACTTTTGCATTGAGGATTTCATCCTGTTCTTTCCTGGGTGGCTCTTGTGGAAATCTTTGAGGATTCTCCTTTGTAGTTTTTTTGGGATTGCTACTCTTTCATTATATAGTAGAACATTATGACATAGCAAAAAACTGTCTGGGATATGCTTATCTTCTTCTGCAATTTTTGTTTTTGTTTCCTTTATAAATTTGTCATTCACTGCTTCGTTTCTTATTTCCTGTGATGTGAAGGGAAGGTCTTGAATTGTACTGCATAATGATGTTCTAATATCTCTCTCATATTGTAAAGCTGCAATTACAGAATGGCTCTGTTTTCTTTGTGTTATGTCGTGAGTAAGAATAAATAACTCAACAACAGGAATAGGTTAATTGTTGTATTCCGTGAAAATAGTATTTACAAAGGTTATTAGTATCCAATACAAGAATAAGGGTTAATCGTCTCAACCGTCGTAAGACGTAGTATGAGCAATGGGTACTTCTGCGTCCTCACCGGAAGTCTACGACTGACTTGTCGATCAGCTGCTCGGCACACACTATTTATTTTGTAGTATATACAAAATTATGGCACAAGGCCTAAAAGGGGAGGGGGAGAGGTTGGTTCTCGCTTAACTATCCTATACCTAGCTAAACACTATCACGACCCATTCATTCGTTACAATTTGCTCAGTCACCAAAAGAAGTTATCCATCTACTCCCAATCCTTCATACACCACAATGCCACAAATTAACAAGGGGCACCTAAAATAGGGAGAATAACCCATGACAATAAAAATGTATTTATGTACAATATAATATAAAATATTTAATGAAAAATGAAATGATGGGAGGGGAGATGAACTCAAAAAATCAACTGAAAATACAACAAATTTTTAACTAAAATAATAATCAATGTTAGTAAGAACCGTCCATCCCAGAAAAAAAGAGTGGCCGCTGTATTCCGCCAAACGGCGAAATCAAGAAGCACACTTGCTAAGGGAGTGGAGAGGGGGGTAAAAAATTAGCGGTATGGGACAATAAAAGGCTGAACCAGCCGAGATAAAAGGAGACCAAAACAAACTGGGGAGGTTGGGAATCTCGACATGGGTCATAACAAAAGAGAAAGCCGGGTACAGGCCAGGAACACATTCATTCACTTTAACTAGGTACACAAAAGAGAACTAGCTTAACCAGGGGAGGGTTCCACAGGAATCCACCCCGATGTAACCAGCAGATCTAAAAGAGAAAATCAAGATTAGCCCCGTTCAAGCGAACCAGGCTCACCACATTTACCCACCTTTTGCTAAAGTCTGTCGAAGTCAAACGTTTCCAATCAGTTCTAATCTTTATTTTGAGCCATGCCCCATATGAAGGCCTTGTCATTGAGAGGCAAGCGATTCCGAGCCAATCGCCAGGTGAGCGAAAACTCAGAGTTGTTGAGATAATCACTCCCTGGCGCCCAAGACCAGAACGAGCGAAACTCGTCCTCCGACAAGCGCAGCACATCACGTAATGAATCCTTTGCGACGCCCTCCACTAACCCACGATAGAAGACTCTCCTAAAGGTCACTGGACCGTGGAATGGCCCGCAGGGCCGCCAGACATTTGAGGAGAAAACTCGATCGCTCTCGAGGCTTACGGCACCGCCTCGAGATGGGGGGAGTGATAGTAAGGCTAGGGAACATGTCCCTCACTATCCCCCTAAGCAATGAGTCTTCGGAAATCGCTCGCCTGAGAAAAACCAACCTTGACGCAACCTTATGGCCCATCAGGTATGGCATTCCCAGACCCCCATGACACGGACGTTGGTAACAGACACGTTTGTCGACATAGTGTTTGCGTCCTCTCCATAAAATGGAGAATAGCAAACGCTCGATCGCCTTCCTATGCCGTTTACAAAGTGGAAGTACTGACAACTGGTAAAGGATAATGGGAAAGACGTATGTAGCACACGCCTCAGCCATACCCTTTAAGGACAAATTCCTTCGGCGCCAAGTCTTGGCCGACGCGCCTACCTTTGCCAGTACTTCAGACCAATTTTTCTCCAACTGTAGGTCGGGCCCGAACCACACTCCAAGAATGCAGACCGGGCCGTCCGTCCAGTCGAAGGGCCCCGGGAGGGTCAGACCCTTCCAGGCACCTAACCGCAAGCCGGACGACTTGTTGCGGTTAATCTTGGCCCCTGTCACCTGTTCGTACCGTTCAAGCGCCTTCTGTACCACCTCGATGTCCCTGTGGGAGGACACGAAAGTAGTGACGTCATCGGCGTACGCGGAAACCCTGGCTTGAGCTCCACCAGGGACAGCGATTCCACGTAGGGCCGGACTGCACGCCCTGTCCCTTAGCCGGCGAAGGAGGGGCTCCAACGCCAAAGCATAAAGTAGGGGCGACAGTGGACAACCCTGTCGGACCGACCTAGACAGCGCCAGAACACCCGACAACTTTCCGTTCACCTATACCACAGCCGTCGGGGATTGATACAGGAGGCTAATCCAGCGGCGGAAGTTGGTTTCGAATCCAGCTGCCTGCAGGACAGCCGCCAGGTAACGATGGTCAACCCTATCAAATGCCTTGGACTGATCTAAATGGATCAGCGCGGCTTCGTCATCGTCTTTTATCCCTCTATGATCGTGCGTATCAGATGCAGGTTGCTCTGAATTGTTCGGCCCTTCACAGCACAAGTCTGCTCAGGTCCCAACAGAGACTCGGCAACTAATTGCAAATGATTTTGCAAGATCTTGGCCAAAATCTTTAACTCTGTGTTTAGCAGAGTTATGGGCCGGTAACCCTCTAGCTCCCTCCCCACATCCTTGCCTTTTCTCAACAGCGTGATCACACCCCTGGTGAACCGGTTGGGGATGGACCCCTGCCGGAACCAGTTGTTGAACACGACAGTCAAAATCGGGACAAAGATGTGCGACAGCCTCGAGTACAATTCATAGGGCAAACCATCGAGACCCGGCGATTTGCCACTGCCGACCTTCTTCAGCGCTGCGTAGACTTCGCCCTCCGTAATCTCTCCCTCGCAGCTAGCTGCATCAGCCGGCAAAAGCCGGGGGAAGTCAGCCAAATAGCTGCGAAACTCCTTATCACGGAGACCAGGCTCCTTGGTAAACAGGATCTCGAAATGCCGCCGAAACGCCTCGCACATGTCGTCAGTCGACCGCAGAGTGTGTCCCTCCGGGTTGCGAACCTCTCGAATGTACCGGTCGCCTCTGCGGCGAATTTCTTCCTTGCGCAGTTCTGCGCCCATGTTCACAGATTCGGAAGACATCTTGCTTAACTTATGTCTAACTACCTGGCTCATGTAACGATCGCTATTTGACCGGTCCACGGCCTCCTTAGCTATGGCTATCTCTAGGGGATCCCCACCGGCCACCACCCGGGAGTAATTAGCTCTAAGTGTCTTCACCTTGTCAGTCTTATCTAGTTTGAGCCGAATGCTGAACTGAGTGGTGAAAGACCTAATACTATCCTTAAGGTTCTCCCACCACTTATTCCCGATGACTCCCCCAGTTAACGCCCGCTGCACTAAGTTAATAAGCTGGCGCCGGAAGTCCCGCCTGTCCAGTAAGGACACGTTGAACTTCCAGTAACCAGCCATTCTAACCCTATTTTCTAAATTTACCCGGGCACAAACGAGTTTGTGGTCCGAGTAACCTAGCCAGTGGAACGTGGGACAATCTAAGAAATCTAGCTCGGCTTCACGAACTAACATTCTATCAAGGTAGCTAACCACCTTGGTAGAAGGCCAACTATTAGCCCACGTCCACATTCTCCCGCCCTTGTGATCGGCCCGGTATCTATCGACTAGACCGAAGTCCTCAATGAGATCGACCAAGCTACGATCACGTACCTTCCCTCTAGCTCCCCACCCTCTATCCAACTTGGGGTCCAGGATGGCATTCCAGTCCCCCACTAAGACGAGTCGCTTGGAATCCACCAGGAAGGGCTCCAACCGCCGAAAAAACGAGACGCGCTCCTCCTGGTCGTTGGGCGCATAAACCGCAACCAGACGAAACGCATTGCTTTTCACTGCAATATCGGCCACGATCAGCCGGCCCTCGGCACCGACATGGACAAGATCCACCTTCGCGTCCAGGGTACGCTTGACCAGCAAAGATACTCCTCTGGCCAGCCGGTTCCCATATGCTGAATAGACGACAAAGTCGTTAGACAGCACACAAGCATCGACCTTGCAAACAAAGTGAGTCTCTTGGATCGCGGCGACATCCACGCCGAAGGACAAGAGGTCCCGAAGCAGGCGGGCAGCCTTACTCCGATCCCTAAGGCCCTTCACGTTCATACTGGCTAACTTAATTGACATCGTTTAGACCTGTAAAGAGAAAGCAGAAAATTACTTCTGGTCACATACGGAGCGAAAATCAATGGGAGTAGGGACCCCGACGGATTGTCCAAGGTTTCCTGTGCCAATATCGGACGTAATTCGTCCGTCTTGGACAATGCCGCCGACGTCCGTAGGGAAGGTTAGCTTTACAGCCCTGTATAATGATGGGTGGAGGATGACGGGGACCCTCCCAGCACAAAAATGAGAAAGCTGTTGGAGATATTTAGTGCCTGTTTGGGCCATTTTAATTTCTGGAAAGGCCTCGACGGCCTCCTTTTTAATTTGAATAGCGGCCTTAGGAGGGCCTTCTTCTGAGAAGAAAGGTCCCTCTCTAAGGCCTGTCTGTCTATTTTGCAAATATCCTTTGTTGTAAAATTATTTTTTCTTTCTTTCTCCCGTTTCTGGGAGGATTTTTCTGGATTCGGGGATGGAATCGGGGAGGGGATATCAGCTATAGGGGAGGAAGCTTCTGATTGGGTGGAGGGTGTGGGAGGTGTGGGGGAAGGAGAAGGTATATGCCTTACTGGGGATGCAGACTGACTCCCCCCTCGGCAAAAACAGTTCTATTTGGAGATGTAGGGGTGGATTGGGGCCTGGGGGCAACCGTGACTCGTTCTGCTCTTCCACGTGCGAAAAATTCTTTTTTCCCCTTCTTTAGGGACACTTCCTCCTCTTCCTCCCGTCCTCTCTTCAAAGAAGAGGAGCGTGGAGGAGGCATTTCCACCTCCATTTCTTGTTGTTTCATCCGCTGCTGCTTCTTTTGCTCATGTAGCTGTTGTTGTTGTTGTTGTTGTTTCTGCGTTTCGTTTTGTGGCTGTTTTTGCCCCTGCTTCTCCTGTTGTTGCTGCTGTTGGTTAACCTCTTTTCGTGGCTTCTTTTTTTCCGGGGATGGTGATTTCTCCTGTTGAGGAGGGGGGGAAGCAACTTTCTTCCCCCTCCTGACCACCTCCGTCCATTCACCACTTTTTGGCTGGGATTTTTTCTCCGGCGAAACTGTTGTTTTTGACACCGGCGGTGTTTCTGGTGTCCCTTGCTTTTCCTCTGGTTTCCTTCCCGGACACATTTTAAATGTGTGTCCGGCCAGACCACACGCCCAGCAGTGCGGCCTCCTCCCTTCCACCACAACAAAAAGTTTCCGGCCACGGCACAGCAATATATCGGGGACTTTTAAAAAATTTGGCCTGTCAACCACCATGCTGACGTTGATATCTTCCGTGGCCACACCGGCCTTACTATTTATCCTTGCGACCTCCTCAACAGCTCCAAATCGAGCAAAAAATGCTCCAACATGGTCACAGGCAATGTCGACCGGCACTCCATGTATGGTAACTTTCGCCTTTCGTGTACCCAGATACTCCGTTTGCATCTGGATACCCTTGGCCTCCAGGGTATTACCGGCCAAATTCTTCGCTTCCGTCTCTGTGCTTAATAAAACATCCCACATAGCATGGGACCTTCTCGCCAGGATGCAGGGCACAATATTTAAGGCCTTCAAAGCCTCTTCCATGTTCTCCCTGCTGACACTGATGAATTTTCGTGTTTTGACATCGGATGTAAGCAGGGAGATCGTTCTTGGTGCAACGACATTTACAACTTCGGGGACCACTATCAACTCGTTATCGTTAATAAAGTCTTTATACTTCTCCTGCATTTGCAGGTAATATTTTGGGTCTTTTTTTACTGGTGCCTTTACCCATACTGTCGGTGAGGGAGTCACCGTGGGCACAGCGTCAGAAGTTGAGGGCTGGGGAGACAAAGCCATAGCTTGACTTGCCCCCCCCCCTCACAAAAACAAAAATCCAACAAAAGTTCACAGAAGCGCCACGCGTGACGAAGACAGAATAAAGACAGCAAAAAACAGGTACTCACAATTAAACTCTGGGCAACAAAAACACGTATATCCAACTTGCAATAAGTCAAAAAAGACAAAAAATGCGAGGCGCACTCTGTATTTATTTTGTATAAAATACAAAATTATGGCACAAGGCCTAAAAGGGGAGGGGGAGAGGTTGGTTCTCACTTAACTATCCTATACCTAGCTAAACACTATCACGACCCATTCACTCGTTACAATTTGCACAGTCACCAAAAGAACCCATCCATCTACTCCCAATCCTTCGTACACCACAATGCCAGAAACTTACAAGGGACACCTAAAAAGTGGGGAAATTGACCCATGGCAATAAAAATGTATTTCTATACAATATAATATATACAATATAATGTAAAATATTTAATGAAAAATGAAATGATGGGAGGGGGATGAACCCAAAAATCAACTAAAAATACAACAAATTTTTGAACTAAAATAATAATCAATGTTAGTAAGAACCGACCATCCCAGAAAAACAGAGTGGCCGCTGTATTCCGCCAAACGGCGAAATCAAGAAGCACACTCGCTAAGGGAGTGGAGAGGGGGGTAAAAAATTAGCGGAATGGGACAATAAAAGGCTGAACCAGCCGAGATAAAAGGAGACCAAAACAAACTGGGGAGGTTGGGAATCTCGACATGGATCATAACAAAAGAGAAAGTTGGGTACAGGCTAGGAACACATTCATTCACTTTATCTAGGTACACAAGAGAGAACTAGCTTAACCAGGGGAGGGTTCCACAGGAATCCACCCCGATGTAACCAGCAGATCTAAAAGAGAAAATCAAGATTAGCCCCGTTCAAGCGAACCAGGCTCACCACATTTACCCACCTTTTGCTAAAGTCTGTCGAAGTCAAACGTTTCCAATCAGTTCTAATCTTTATTTTGAGCTGATGCTCAAAATAACAGATCAGATCCTGATGTGAAAGACGCCGACCTCGCAAGACTTCCTCCATTCGCGTCGTCCAAATCACCATTCGAGCCGTGGCTAGCAGCGACAGAAACACCATACGCTTCATCCCAGAGAACGGGGGCGACACATTATCACAGGCGAATGCACGATCAATGAGCACAAGCTCTCGCGGCTCGATACGAGCAGTCAACTCGCCGACCCGGTCCCATAGAGGGCGAACCCGCGAACAATGGTAGAAGGCGTGCGAAGCCGTTTCTTCCAAGCCAAGGTTGCAGCGTTCACAATCTGGCAAATCCGCCAGGCCCCATATGAAGGCCTTGTCATTGAGAGGCAAGCGATTCCGAGCTAATCGCCAGGTGAGCGAAAACTCAGAGTTGTTGAGATAATCACTACCTGGCGCCCAAGACCAGAACGAGCGAAACTCGTCCTCCGACAAGCGCAGCACATCACGTAGTGAATCCTTTGCGACGCCCTCCACTAACCCACGATAAAAGACTCTCCTAGGCCGTGAAAGGTCACTGGACCGTGGAATGGCCCGCAGGGCCGCCAGACATTCGAGGAGAAAACTCGATCGCTCTCGAGGCTTACGGCACCGCCTCAAGATGGGGGGAGTGATAGTAAGTCTAGGGAACATGTCCCTCACTATCCCCCTAAGCAATGAGTCTTCGGAAATCGCTCGCCTGAGAAAAACCAACCTTGACGCAACCTTGTGGCCCATCAGGTATGGCATTCCCAGGCCCCCATGACACGGACGTTGGTAACAGACACGTTTGTCGACATAGTGTTTGCGTCCTCTCCATAAAATGGAGAATAGCAAACGCTCGATCGCCTTCCTATGCCGTTTACAAAGTGGAAGTACTGACAACTGGTAAAGGATAATGGGAAAGACGTATGTAGCACACGCCTCAGCCATACCCTTTAAGGACAAATTCCTTCGGCGCCAAATCTTGGCCGACGCGCCTACCTTTGCCAGTACTTCAGACCAATTTTTCTCCAACTGTAGGTTGGGCCCGAACCACACTCCAAGAATGCAGACCGGGCCGTCCGTCCAGTCGAAGGGCCCCGGGAGGGTCAGACCATTCCAGGCGCCTAACCGCAAGCCGGACGACTTGTTGCGGTTAATCTTGGCCCCTGTCACCTGTTCGTACCGTTCAAGCGCCTTCTGTACCACCTCGATGTCCCTGCGGGAGGACACGAAAGTAGTGACGTCATCGGCGTACGCGGAAACCCTGGCTCGAGCACCACCAGGGACAGCGATTCCACGTAGGGCCGGACTGCACGCCCTGTCCCTTAGCCGGCGAAGGAGGGGCTCCAACGCCAAAGCATAAAGTAGGGGCGACAGTGGACAACCCTGTCGGACCGACCTAGACAGCGCCAGAACGCCCGACAACTTTCCGTTCACCTGTACCACAGCCGTCGGGGATTGATACAGGAGGCTAATCCAGCGGCGGAAGTTGGTTTCGAATCCAGCTGCCTGCAGGACAGCCGCCAGGTACCGATGGTCAACCCTATCAAATGCCTTGGACTGATCTAAATGGATCAGCGCGGCTTCGTCGTCGTCTTTTATCCCCTCTATGATCGTGCGTATCAGATGCAGGTTGCTCTGAATTGTTCGGCCCTTCACAGCACAAGTCTGCTCAGGTCCCAACAGAGACTCGGCAACTAATTGCAAACGATTTTGCAAGATCTTGGCCAAAATCTTTAACTCTGTGTTTAGCAGAGTTATGGGCCGGTAACCCTCTAGCTCCCTCCCCACATCCTTGCCTTTTCTCAACAGCGTGATCACAACCCTGGTGAACCGGTTGGGGATGGACCCCTGCCGGAACCAGTTGTTGAACACGACAGTCAAAATCGGGACAAAGATGTGCGACAGCCTCAAGTACAATTCATAGGGCAAACCATCGAGACCCGGCGATTTGCCACTGCCGACCTTCTTCAGCGCCGCGTAGACTTCGCCCTCCGTAATCTCTCCCTCGCAGCTAGCTGCATCAGCCGGCAAAAGCCGGGGGAAGTCAGCCAAATAGCTGTGAAACTCCTCATCACGGAGACCAGGCTCCTTGGTAAACAGGATCTCGAAATGCCGCCGAAACGCCTCGCACATGTCGTCAGTCGACCGCAGAGTGTGTCCCTCCGGGTTGCGAACCTCTCGAATGTACTGGTCGCCTCCGCGGCGAATTTCTTCCTTGCGCAGTTCTGCGCCCATGTTCACAGCTTCGGAAGACATCTTGCTTAACTTATGTCTAACTACCTGGCCCATGTAACGGTCGCTATTTGACCGGTCCACGGCCTCCTTAGCTATGGCTATCTCTAGGGGATCCCCACCAGCCACCGCCCGGGAGTAATTAGATCTAAGTGTCTTCACCTTGTCAGCCTTATCTAGTTTGAGCCGAATGCTGAACTGAGTGGTGAAAGACCTAATACTATCCTTAAGGTTCTCCCACCACTTATTCCCGATGACTCCCCCAGTTAACGCCCGCTGCACTAAGTTAATTAGCTGGCGCCGGAAGTCCCGCCTGTCCAGTAAGGACACGTTGAACTTCCAGTAACCAGCCATTCTAACCCTATTTTCTAAATTTACCCGGGCACAAACGAGTTTGTGGTCCGAGTAACCTAGCCAGTGGAACGTGGGACAATCTAAGAAATCTAGTTCGGCTTCACGAACTAACATTCTATCAAGGTAGCTAGCCACCTTGGTAGAAGGCCAACTATTAGTCCACGTCCACATTCTCCCGCCCTTGTGATCGGCCCGGTATCTATCGACTAGACCGAAGTCCTCGATGAGATCGACCAAGCTACGATCACGTACCTTCCCTCTAGCTCCCCACCCTCTATCCAACTTGGGGTCCAGGATGGCATTCCAGTCCCCCACTAAAACGAGTCGCTTGGAATCCACCAGGAAGGGCTCCAACCGCCGAAAAAACGAGATGCGCTCCTCCTGGTCGTTGGGCGCATAAACCGCAACCAGACGAAACGCATTGCTTTTCACTGCAATATCGGCCACGATCAGCCGGCCCTCGGCACCGACATGGACAAGATCCACCTTCGCGTCCAGGGTACGCTTGACCAGCAAAGAAACACCTCTGGCCAGCCGGTTCCCATATGCTGAATAGACGACAAAGTCGTTAGACAGCACACAAGCATCGACCTTGCAAACAAAGTGAGTCTCTTGGATCGCGGCGACATCCACGCCGAAGGACAAGAGGTCCCGAAGCAGGCGGGCAGCCTTACTCCGATCCCTAAGGCCCTTCACGTTCATACTGGCTAACTTAATTGACATCATTTAGACCTGAAAAAGAAAGCAGAAAATTACTTCTGGTCACATACGGAGCGAAAATCTATGGGAGTAGGGACCCCGACGGATTGTCCAAGGTTTCCCGTACCAATATCGGACGTAATTCGTCCGTCCTGGACAATGCCGCCGACGTCCGTGGGAAAAGTAAGTTTTATGGCCCTGTATAAAGATGGGTGGAGGATGACGGGGACCCTCCCAGTGCAAAAATGCGAAAGCCGCTGTAAGTATTTAGTGCCCGTTTGGGCCATTTGGATGGATGGAAAGGCCTCGACGGCCCCCTGCACAAATTCCCAGGCTTTTGTTCTGTTACCCCCGGTATTTCGTATTAACGTAAGTACCCCGGGGGCTCCTGGGAAATTGGCAGGGTCCTCGATGGACCTTCCATCAATTGATTTTAATTTGAATAAAGGCCTTAGGAGGGCCCTCTTCTGAGAAGAAAGGTCCCTCTCTAAGGCCTGTCTGTCTATTTTGCAAACATCTACGTTTGCGAAAATGTTCTTTTTCTTTTTTCCCTTTTTCGGGGAGGATTTGTCTGGGTTCGGGGAGGGATGGTTAATTTTAAGGGGTGAGGTTGGAGTTTCTGATTGGGGAGAGGGTGTAGGAGGTGTGGGGGAAGGAGAAGTTATTTTTCTTATCGGGGAGGTGGACTTACTCCTCCCCTCAAGAGACACAGTTCTGGTGGGTGATGTAGGGGCGGATTGGGTTCTGGTAATTTCCTTTACCCTCTCCTCTCTGCCTCGTTCATATACTTCCTTTTTCCCCTTTTTTTGGGACACCTCCTCATCCTCCTCCCGTCCTCTCTTCAACGATGAGGAACGGGGGGGAGGCATTTCCTCCTCCATTTCTTGTGGTTGTTGTTGTTCTTGTTGTTGTTCTTTGCGTTGCTGTTGTTGTTCTTTGTGTTGTTCCTTGCGTTGTTGTTGTTGCTGCTGCTGCTTTACCTCTTTGCGAGGCTTCTTCTTTTCTGGGGACGGAGATTTTTAATGTTGTGGAGGAGGGGAAGCAACTTTCTTCCCCCTCCTAACCACCTCCGTCCATTCACTGCTTTTGGGTTCTGATTTTTCCGGAGACACTGTTGTTTTCGACACCGGCGGTGTTTCCGGTGTCACCGGTGTTTCTTCCGGTTTCCTTGCCGGACACATTTTGAATGTGTGTCCGGCCAGACCACACGCCCAGCAGTGCGGCTTCCTTCCCTCTACGACAACAAAAAGTTTCCTTTTATTGCACAGCAAAATATCGGGCACTTTTAACAGGTTCGGCCTATCCATGACCAAGCTGATGTTGACATCCTCCGTGGCCACACCGGCCTTACTATTTACCCTTGCGACCACCTCCACCGCTCCAAATTGAGCAAAAAATGCTCCAATGTGGTCGCAAGCCACTTCGACTGGCACACCATGCACTGTTATCTTTGACCTTCGAGTACCCAGATACTCTGTCTGCATCCGGATACCCCTGGCCTCCAAGGTGTTACCGGCCAAATTCCTTGCTTCCGTCTCTGAGCTCAATAACACATCCCACACAGCCCGGGAGTTTCTCGCCAGGATACAGGGTACAATATTTAAGGCTTTCAACGCCTCTTCCATATTCTCCCTGCTGACACTGATGAACTTCCGTGTTTTGACATCGGATGTCTGCAGGGAGATCGTTCTAGGTGCGATAACATTCACCACCTCCGGTACCACTTTCAACTCGTTCTCGGAAATATATTCCTTATACTTCTCCTGCATTTGCCGGTAGTACCCGGCATCCTTCTTAACTGGTGCCTTTACCCATGCCATCGGTGAGGGAGTCACCGCAGGCACGGCATCAGAAGTTGAGGGCTGGGGAGACAAAGCCATAGCTTGACTTGCCCCCCCTCACAAAACACAAAAATCCACAAAAAGTTCAAAACGCGCCACGCGCGACGAAGACAGAACAAAGACAGTAAAAACAGGTACTCACAGTTCAACTTCGGTCAACAAAAACACGTAAATCCGACTTGCAATGAGTCAAAAAAGACAAAAAATGCGAGGCGCACTCTCTTACGTAGATGCCACCATTACTTTACATAGTAATGGAATAGTCCATTATCGCCGAATAGGCGTGGGCGTCCCAACACTTTGATACTAGTCTTGAAAGACCGTCTCCATGCCCGATTTTGTTTAATGGAAGAT
Organism: Ascarosepion bandense; assembly: GCA_037127315.1. NCBI lineage: Eukaryota > Metazoa > Mollusca > Cephalopoda > Sepiida > Sepiidae > Ascarosepion > Ascarosepion bandense. The sequence goes on along the minus strand of JBBBDQ010000743.1, from coordinate 880,065 downwards.
ACTCTAATTTGAAGTTATAATTTAATAGAATCGTCCCACACCTTAGTAATCTATTAGCAATGTAGACAGGTAAGCTCCTTTTTTTTTTCTTTTTTTTATCCAAATATTGTCAGTAACGGCTTGTGGTCCGTCTGTAAGGTAAAGAATATGCTGTAAATATACCTGTGGAATCTCATAACCGCAAAAATTATCCCCTTCCTTTTCGATTTGCAAGTAATCTTTTTCTGCTGGTAATAACATTCTTGACGTATACACAATGGGTTTTAGTGTCCCATCCGGCATTTTATGAAGTATATATGTCCTAACACCATAAGAACATGTGTCACTCACAACTATTATTTCCAATTTTGGAACATAATGTGTTAAAAATAAATCTGCTGTTAGAGTATTAATGATTTTGTCGAAAGTTTTCTGACATTCGGATGACCATTCCCAAATTTTTTTCTTCTTCAACAGTTCATTTGGGGGTATAATTTGTGCATGTTAGGTATAAACTCTTGATAATAATTTACTAAGCCCAACAAGCTTTGTAACTCAGCTATATGGTTTTTATTGCCATGGCTCTTTTTGGGTCTGGTCTTCTTTCTTCTTTGTCAATAATATGGCCCAGGTATTTTATCTCCTTCATAAAGAAGTTACATTTATTTTCTTTTGCCATAATTTTGTATCTGTGTGAAGACCTCTTGAACGTGTTCAGTGTTGTTCAATATTTTTGCTATTTATCAGGATGTCATCGTGAAATCCAGTTCGCCATTATTTGCTGAAATATTACCAGCACGACCTTGATCCCGAATGCTAATCTTTGGAACTTATATAAACCTCTGAGTGTTTATGCACAACAACCTCAAGCTTTCCTCGTCTATTGGTATTTGTAGGTATGCTTCGCTCAAGAGACAAATTTTCCTGTGTACAAGTTTGTGAATACTTCATCTGGACTAGGGAGAGGATAGTGATAATCTTTAATCACTGCATTTAATCCTGTTGAGAAGTCAGCACATATTCGTATCTCTCCCAATTTCTTTTTCATGTAAAACATAGGTGCGGCTCATTGACTATATTTTACCTGGTTTCCACGAGTGTATCCAACTCTCTGTCTATCTTATCTAATGATGCAAATGGTACACTTCTTTTCTTCTTGAAAATGGGTTGTACATTTTCTTTTAGTTCGATTTTGGCTGCCATTTTTTTTTTTATTTTTTTTTTTATACATCTTTTGAGGTCGGCTGAAAATATGGTGGGGAAACTCTTTAATTTCTCCTTCAATTTCTCTGCCTCGGTCGATAAACTTTCCATTTTTGGCAGAACATATTTATCAGTAAATCCTAGAGGTCAAATTTCTGCGTCCAGTCAGTTCCGAATAAATTTTCCATATATTTTTAGAACAAACATCTTTAATTTCTTGGTCATCCCATTGAACGTCACCTTTGTGATAATCTCCCCCTTAAATTTGATTTTTCTTCCTGTTACCAACCTGGCTATTTTATCTGTTCTCAACATGGTCGGTTTGTTTAATTTCTTCCATGTCTGTAGGCTAATAATAATGGTTAAATCGGATCCAGAGTCCAATTGTAATCTGATTTTTTTTTTTTTTTGTTTAACATTTCCACTTGTATGTATTTTCGTATATTTATCTTGTCTGTTTGGTCAGTTCTAGTGGCTCTCACTCAGCTTTTGTTTTCTTTCTTTGTTCTACAGTGCAAACTTTTCTGTCCCACTTTAGTGCATGACAGACAAATCTTATAGTGGTATGGACAATCTTTGTACCAATGCAGAGTTCCACAGCAATAGCATTGACTGAGTGGTGGTTTCTTCTGGGGTATCATTTGACTTTTTGTAGTAACGTAATTGGTTTGGTTTGTTTTTTGGGGGGATGAAAAACATGTCACCAGAATCTTTGATATCTTTTGAGTCTTTTTTTTATGCTCATACATCTCTGACAATCCTCAGCTAATTTTTGTAGGGTCAATTCTGGTTCACTCCCAAATTTTGTTAGAATTCTCCGTCTGATCTCCACATCTTTAGTCAAAACCAGGCCTTGGACAAATATCAAACATTTAAAATTGTCAGCGCTAAGTTCAGATAAATTAGTCATCACAGTGTTTGTTTACTATGGAAGCAAATGTTATATAGTCTTTGCTATCCTTTTTTATTAAATTTAAACATTTCCACCTTTGTAGAATAGTGAAGTTTTTGGACTGAATAATTCCATTAAAAGTTTCACAGTTTCCCCAAAAGTCAACTAATTCATTTTTCTCGGTAGTATGTAGTCTATGAACTTGGTGAATGGGCATGCCTCTCGGTCCTATCATATGAACGCAGGTGTTCCCCAGGGCTCTATCTTAGGTTCAATGTTTTTATGATCTTCATTAATGATCTACCTTATGTCATCAGATCCCAACTAGGCATTTACACTGACGACACCACTATTTACTCCCACCTCAGTAAGAAATCTGCCAAGACAGACAAAGCTAACCTTGCTGCTGATCTTGATATGGACCTCCAATCTGTAGTGGACTTGGGCAAGAAATGGCTCTCACAGCTGACCTCAAGTAGAATGACTACATGGAATCAATAGCTAAGGAAAGTTGTGTCACTGTGCCGGGCCAGGAAGCTTTTCTCTCCTGAATTCATCTTGCACATATATGAATCAACCATCTACCTGTACATTGAATACTGTTGTTATATCTGATCAGGCATCCCTGCTATTCATTTCTGGGTTCTTGACAAAATCCAAAGGAGAATCTACAATGTAATCGATCCTGAGCTGGCAGCTTGACTCCAGTCACTTTCTTACGAATGAGATGTGGCTTTCCTCTGTCTCTTTTACAAATATTTCCATGGTTTCTGCTCTGACGAGCTTAGCTCCCTGATGCTCCCTCTACACAAATTTACTTGAGCAACTAGACTGGTGGCAAGGTTCCATCTTTTACCATCAAAATAGTTAAATGTAACTGCCTTTTTTAGTATAACAATTTCTTTTCTTGCACCTCCCATTTGTTGAACTTCCTTCCATATAGTTGCTTCCCTGATAGCTATAATCTCTATAAGTTTACCATCTCTTATCTTCTTGACTCTCATTCTTTCTTATCCTTTCCCTCACATTCCTGTATCTTGTTCTTCTCCCTTTTCACTCTACTCTCCTGTCTCTTCACTCCAGTACTCCCATTCTCTGACACCTCCTGTATCCTGTTCCTCTTTCTCTTATGTAGCCCCTTGTCCACCAGTGGCAGTACTGCTTTGGTTGGCGTGAAAGAAGAACATGACAAAAGACTAAAAACTGCTCTTAAAACATTACAAAAAACCGAACTCAAGCTTAATAAAGAAAAGTATGAATTTAAAAAGACACACCTAGAATATTTTGGGCATGTAATTTCTGGAGACTGAATTCAACCCAGCAAGGAAAGACTGAAAGCCTTTCTGGAGTTGCCTTAACCTACAAATTTGACTGAATTAATTATGGGAAGGAAAATAAGAATCGCATTACCTTTACATAAAAAAAAAAATTACTAACCAAAATGGCTTGATTCCACACAAATCAGAAAGAGACAAACTGGCAAAAAACAGAATTGAAAAAGAATTTTAAGATTGCATGGTGCTTAAAATTTACCAAATCAAAAAAAAAATGTAAATATCTAGAATAAAATTAGATAAGGAAAAACATTGGAATACTGAAAGTACAATCAAGTCAGCCGACACTGACAACAGGTCATATATTATGAGAACTAATTAAGTAAGTTTCCAAAGAAATAGGAAACTTATTTCATTTTTAGGTTTTGGAAATAGACTTTTAAGAAAGAAACCAATTTGGAATCATTACAAGGATATTCAAACAAATAATATCAGAGAAAGTATTAAAAAACAAGTCGATGATGAAAAATACAAACTCTAGAGTATGTTTGATTTTATAAAGTGAGTTATCGCCCTTGGGCTGTAAACAAAAAAAAAAAAAATTAAACTGATTTGTAATTATTTTTTAATTTGGAAAAGGTATAAATTATTAGTAAAGAAAATAAAATCTGCATTAGGAAGATGGATGTTATAACAATGTCAATAATGATAATGAAGATTGTAAGCACTTTTGGTCCCACTAGAAAATGCTGGGAATCTTGTCAGCCTGCCTGTGGGTAGATAGGAACCTAGACAAGGCCCTGCCAAAGAGTAGTCTCATCTGGTGGGGAAAGGTAGACAGGTACCCAACCCTGGCTGAGCTTAAGGGCTCAGAAAGCTCACTTTAAAATGCGTTGTGTTGCATTCTTTCTCTGTAGGAAGATAATTCAATTTAAATAGAAAATGCTGGGATCAAGACTATCAAAGGTAGTTTAAATGAGTTAATTTTACAACGTATTGTGTATTTGTGTTATTTCAACTTTTCAGTGGCCAGTCTCATAATATATCTGCCCAGTGGAACAATGGTAAATAATAAATATTACATTTTTGTTGATTCATATATCTTTATAATTTTTTAAATACGCAATCAAATAAATATTGTTTAATATTTTTTGTCACTTCTTGTAAAAAAAAACAAAAAAAAAACATTAAAAATTTTAATCTTCAACAAATAAGATTTTTGTGAGGAAAATTGCGAAAACAGTTTACCTTGGAAACGTTAACAAGTTTGTGTGTCATGTCAAATCCAGCTGCTCTGTGGTAAAAAGAACCAAAATGGTGGCACCCATGTTTTATGCCAGGTTGTCTCAGACAGTTAACGCGAAATCTTGTCTCGTCATTTGCGTGCAAATTATGGTCGGTCCTTGACTGTATAAAACAAGCCATTTTTTTGAGAATGGCAGAGTGCATTTTTGTTTTGGGCACTACGAGGTGGTGTAATGGTTAGCAAGATTGTTTTGCTAGAATCATAATTGGGCAGTGAGTTTGATCCTCCAGTTCGTCTGTGGTCTCAAAGGAATCTTTCCTTAAAGGGTAGGGTGGAAATATGTGTTTCACACACCTACCCGATTCTTCTTTACCGACTCTCTGTGTTTCCACTCCCGTATGCCATATTAATGACATTAGTCAGGGTCTGGTTTGCCTTCCTCTTGGGAGAAGGCAAGGCTCTTAAGGTATGTTGCAAGATCTGTTACCTCCATCCTTCTGAGGGCAGTCTGGGATTGAGATTCATCAGCATATGCTTCGCATTGCCTTCCTTGATCGAATGTGTTTGCAAGTGGATGAGAATAGTGAATTCTGGTAAGAAGATGCCTGCAAAAGCTTCCCATCCCTAAGAAGTGTGCATTCGTGCAAGGAGAAGGTCAGCTGTTTACCTCAAGGCGAATGCTCCTTCTATTGTGAATGTAGGCTAGCACTCATTTATCTCTTACGGGCATCCAGGCATTGTCTCTTTGGGCATTATATCAAGTGCTAGTGAGGGGGGCCGTTCGGGATGATCTGATTGACGAGCTCGGTTTGACGAAGCAGGAGGCACGCTCTATATGGCTTTGGGAGTCTGGGTTGGAATGCCTCACTAATAACGAGGCATCTCTCACCTGGCTGGTGACGCGAAAGGCAGTCTGGGTTGGCAAGAAGCTTAAATCAGCGGGTTTGGTTATTTTGCTAAACTGCATCCACTGCCATGAGTCGGTGGTTGAGACTTTTTTCATTGCAAAGTCGTAGTACCATTGTGTAAGTGGCTTGAAGACTTCATGGTTCACATGCTGCGTGGAAAGTTCTTTGTCCTGGATGTCACTTCTGTTTGTAGCAATGTAGTGCTGTCATTGACTAGGGCTGAGCATTATGTGTTCGTATGCTTACTAGGTGTTATGAGAGTCATGATATGAAGGAATTCTATGGGGATGAGAAGTTTTCCTCTTTTCAACTGATTTTGTCTTTTAAGTATCAGCTTAGTCAAAATCAGGATGGAAAGGCAACAACTCCCTCCATCAGAATTTGGCAAAAGGTGGGTAAATCTTGCGTGAATCTGTCAAGTGAAAGGAGCTGACTTGGAGTGGCATTTTGATGCTGGTTAGGCATCAGAATATTGGGGATCCTGGACTAAACATTTTCAACCCCACCTGAAAGTAGGATAGTTTAGGGTTTTATTTTTAGTTTACACAATGGCTAAACTTAGCTAGTGTATGTATGGTCATTGGCCTCACTTTTTATTTTTTTGTCCTCACTTTTCTTAAATTCCCCAACCCATCCCCCTTTAGGTGACTAGAGATGTTAGTTCCCTGGTAGATGCTGGCCATTTTTTTTGTTTTGAGTGAGTTTATTTTCGTATTTGTTGTTGTGTTTGGGTGTGTGCGTGGTTGAGTACATGCTTATGTGTATAACTGATTGATATCTGCAAGCCCTGCTAGAATTTTGCCCAGCTAACTAATGTTTCTGTCACGGTTAGGGATTGTGGGGGGTTTTATTACTAACATCAATTTTGTTTAGTTTTTGTATATATTTTCATTCATTGTATAAAATCATTGGGGATATCAATTTTAACCCCCCCCCCCCCCCGGACAAATTATACATATGGGTTTAGTTAGATTTTCGCAGAGTATATTGAGGCATTATGGTGTTTGTAGCAAGAATGGTACGTAAGAATGTGATGTTTTGGTGCAAGGGATATTGTGTTGTCTGCTTGGGTCAGTGAGTGATGCTAGCTAAGTTAATGTAAGACAGAAGATGACCAGCCATTCCCCATCCCTCCTTTGGCCTTGTGCTGCATTTTTTGTATCATCAAAAATAAATATAGAGCACATTTTTGTTTCTTGCAGACCGTGCTTGGGTTGTTTGAGAGAGGAACAAAACGAAAGAGATGACTTTCGCCTGTTTTTGTTTTTGTCTTTTTTTTTTCTAATACAAGAACTTAAATCTGAATTTATTATTTACACTGTTTGAAATTTTTATTGTTTTGTTTGATGTTTTAACTCCTCAGCAGCATCTAGTAAATCTTTTATTATTTTCATTTCTCTTTTTGTATGAAAATTAAACTCTTAAGATTTGAAAACAAGCTTTTAACGTTTGTTCACTTCTTATTTTCAAAATGAGAAATCTATATAACTATAAAAATCAGAATTATGAATTAAATATTTCTTTAACTTTTTTTAATAGAAATTAATAGAATTATATTTTCTGAATTATATGATATCAAAATTAAATAAGAACTGAAGTCTCTCACCACAGCAAATTCATATCAAACTGATATATTATAAAACATTGTGGAACATAGTAATGTTTTGTTGTAAAAGTTACATTGTATTTTTAATTTCAGATCAAAGATGAATTATTTGAAAGCAAATTACATGAATTCACATCTACCAAAAAAACTGTTGAAGTATTTTGTGATAACTTATGTAATTACATAGAAATATTTGAGGTAATTTTTTTTTGTTTTTTAACCCTTTTTAAATGACTTTAAATTAAATAAATTTTATTTTTACCTTACTCTAAATTACAAAAACTGAAAAAATGATAAATTTAATTTCTTTTCATCACTACTATTCAGTAGTACAGGTCAGAAATTTGAAAAAAAAAAAAAGAAAGTAAAGTTAGATTTGAATGTACATCCCTTTGTTTGTATGTTGAGATTGGTAAGTCAGCAACAAATTTTATTAGTCTGTGAGATTTACTTTTGAATTAATACCCTTTGAAAACCTCTAGACACTCGTTTTGAGTTGTGAAGTGACCTCCTCCTCTTCCGCTAAACAATAGATCAGACAAGATTCTTTATCATTGAAAGCCAATTCAAATCTTACTTTAAATTAGGATGGACTCCATCAGGCTGTCATGATCTAGACACACCCACTGCTGCAGTACATATGGTGCCCAATGATGCTAATGGGTTACTGTGATTGTGTTATCTTCATCATAATTTCAGTTGCTTTTCATTGCAACTATTCATATTGCAATTTGGTCTATTAATAATCATTGGCTGTAATAGATCACACAGTGGAACAATCATACATAGGCAAATGTTTTCTTTCAGCAAAGATAATGATTTTGAACCTAACCAAGAAATTATCATTGTTTTTGATCTGTATTATTTAAAAATTTTTGTAAAATGATAGCCTAATGCAATGACAACAAGTGAAATTAAGATGAAAGAGAAACCCTAGTACAAATAATTGTTGTCAGATCTTCACTGGTATAAAATTTCAGTAAAATATATAAAAGGACAGAAAAATATATAATATAAAAGGACAGATGCAGCATTAATATATTTGCTTTAGCAAATATATTAATGCTGCATCTATCCGATAATAATTGTGAAATGAATACAATATGAAATGTGTAAGCAAATGTTCCAAATATAACTGGAGATTTTAAAATATTTTTTAAAAAAATTGTTAGCTAGATATTGTGATGAAATAATTTATCAAGATTAGTATTTCACAGTGTTTATTTTCATCTGAGCTGTTTATCTGTTAGTTACATGAAGGGTTTTATTTTTTCATCAGTTAGAACAAGTGTTGTTTATTTAAAACAAATGACTAGGACTATGTCTTATAGAATAAAAGGGGCAATGTTTGATTTTAATTTCCTTGTCAATGCTTGGCTTTAAACTAAAATTATTTGATGGTAATGGTTTTACAGATTAATTTTTTATTTTTTTTTTCATCTGCAGGAAACAATGATGACTTTTTGCACATTTACTTCTCATGTTAAAGAGTTATATGGCGATGCAGCTTTTGGCTCTTTGTTTGTTAGCTCTTTATTGGAACTCAGCAATTTTGTGACAACAACCATATGTCAGTCTGTGGTAAGCAGAAAGGTTAAAATGGAAATTTTTGCAAGTGTAATAAGGTTTGACCAGGATTTATTATTGGTGGCCACAATCTTTGCATTAGATATGCAGAGGAAATGTGTTGAAAGTAAACATAAAAAGGAAACTACAGGAACTGCTACAGAAAGTAGTAAAGGAAAGTTAAAAGATGAGACTAAACATCAATTGTAAGAAAACAATGAAAAGTTGTTAGCAAAAGGATCAGCCCAACATGTAAATTACAAATTGGAAATATCAAAATCAAGCCAGTACAAAAATTTAAATATCTATGAAGTGTTTTTACAGAGGATGGAAAATGCAACACCAAAATCCAAAGGAACATTGGGATAGCAAAAGATACCTTCTGAAAGCTAAGAAAATTCAGAAACAGGAAAGTTTTGTTAGAAACTAAGAATAGGGTAATGAACTGTTACGTAATATTGGTCCTCTTATATGGCAGTGAATGCTGGACAATCTTGTTACATATGAAGAGATTTGAGGCAACAGAAACATGGTTCTGCAGAAGGATGCTGAGAATACTATGTACTGAACAATAAAGTTTTAGAGAAAATGGAAACAAAATGTACACATGTATATAACATTAGAAAGATAGGGTTGAACCTTTTAGAGCAAGTAATGAGGAAAGAGGTTTTAGAAATTTGAACCCTGACAAGACATATTGAAAGCAAGAGGAGAGTAGGAAAGCAGACATAACCTACTTAATAAGCTTGTGTAAATGGTTGGCAGAACAGGGATTAGGATAGATAGTAAAAAGAGAAACTGTGTTAAGAGCTACAAAGAGTAAGAAATTGTAGAGAGCTATGTCCTGGAATATAAGAAGACTGATGACTTCTGTCCTAGTTCTATATGATATGGAAAAACATTAAGTTGGTGCTAGTCATAGTTTGACAAAATGGGTAAAATCTTCTCCTTCATCAATGTTTTGTAAAGATCTGTATAATGTAGTTAACATCTCTTTGGAATGCATGCCAAATTTTCCAATCAGAGTGACATTATGTGAACTGTCTTACTAATCCTTCCAAGCCTCACTAGGAATGGGGATTATAGGAATAACATTTGTCAACCTATGTGAATCATTCTCTTTTCATAGCAAAATTCATGGAAAATAAATGAGCTTTATTTAATTGCAATTGAATTGCCCTAAATTATCCCTTGGCTTGATAATTGTCAAAGTCTATATATTATATTTTTAACTGGCTGTTTCTAGTTACAAGGTAAGCCAGCTTAGATATTTTTTATGTATTATGTCTCTTCAAGACTTGAATGATTAAGGTTCTCAATTTTTTATCCATTGTAGCTTTTAGTAATATTTGTATTTTTACTATTCCTTCCACTTTCTGTTCTGTTATCTATTAAAAACAAGCTTATTAGCAAATTTTACACTCTGGTGAGTGTAAAATTTGCAAAAACCTCTTTCCTCATTATATGTCCCAGAAATAATTGTGTTGCTTACTCCATTGAAATTACCCTGTTTATTTTGGGAGGCATCTTTTACTATTCCAGTATGCTTTTAGATTTCAGTGTCCTATTTTCTGTCATCTGTTAAAACATTTTCAGGTATATATTAGGTTGTTAAAATTGTGCCTATCAATAATACATCCTGTTAGAACTTCTAGTTCTCTTAGGATTGCCTCACTGTAAAGATTAAATAAATCTGGCGAGAAGACATGTTCTTGTATTTTTATTTTTTGTACTGACTCAATTCATTTTCTATTCTTATGCAGGTGGTTTACTCCCAGTAAATATTCTAGAATATTTTAATCTTCCCCAAATAATTAAAGTTTTTTTCAATAGTACAAACAGATTTTTTGTTCAAAATGCTTTGACATAGTCTCTGAAATATACATACAGGGATTGGGGGGAGTTGCTCAAAAGTCCATAGGCTGGCTATGTATGAGTGATGCTAGAGCTGTGTAATCTTGCATGCATTAAGTTCAACTCTTGTTAACTGCATTGTTTCTTTCCAGGTAAACTGACATCTGACTGTTCAAAGAAGACTGTTCATCCAGTTTGTCAAAAACGTCATCAACAGCAGAGATAAGGTCATCATCATTATTGCAATACTGGTTCCCAGCCAAGTGATTTTTTTTTTTGTGTTGGGAAACAGGAGAATAAGGTGGGTGATCAACCAAAGCTACAGTCACACTCAGCAGCCATTGAAACCAAGTACTTGTGTGCTGGAGCATTGTCCTGATGAACCCATTTTTTCAGTTTTCCTGAGCAAGCTGGTACAGTACTCCCCATTGATAATGTAACTCTTTTAAAAATAAATACATTGCTTTTACATCCCCCCACCGAAAAAAACAATCTGAGCTGCAAAACAAACCTACCTTGGTCTTTTGCGAAGCAAGTGAGGAGGAGTGTTTCCACTGCATGGATTATTTCTGGCTTAAAGTGATTGATCCAACAGTCATCTTGAATTAGGAAACTTTTATAGAAACCAGCTGGATCTGCCACAAACAGTGTCAAAATTTCATGTGATGTAATTAGCCTAGTGCATTTTTTTATTGAGTTTTAGAAGACATGACACCCACCATGCAGAAATCTTTGTCATACCAAGTTCATTGTACAGAATATTCTCAACTCTCTTATAAGATATGCCATAGCATTGAATATTTGATTTATAATCAACTGCTTGTCATCCTTCACCATGCGGTGAACACTATCAATGTTTTCCTTAGTGGTGGTAAGTGCAAGATGTCCAAACTTTGGGTTATCTTCATGACTCTTCCTTCCCATCTTTAATTTAGCTGCCCACTTTTGCACTGGTGATAAAGCCGGTGCTTCATCGCCTAATATAGCAACCATATCAGCATAAATGTCCTTGGAGGCTAAACTCTTTTTCTGCAGGTCCTTGATAATGACAAGGTTTTATTATTTTTCAAGAGAAAGCACAACTAGTTACTCTTGAAGTCTTCGAACACTCGGATATCATTTTACCTGTAAAGAAACCATGTACTCTTCAGCCCCCCCCCTCATATTTATCATGTATTACTCTATCTGATTATAAATATTACGTGTCTAGTTCCAGTGTCTTTAATGAAACCATACTGTTCTTGACTTATTTCAGGTTTAATTCTGCTGCATGCTCTATTCATCAGAATCCAAATTAGTTTAATCATTGTGGTTATGAAGTTAAATTAAATCAAAACTAGCTCAGAAATATAAACAACAGTTATTAACAGAACATAACTAAATATTAAACAAACTATACCAAGGAAAAAAATCATTCATCTTAATAGACAAAGCCCCACAAATAAGGAAGCCCTCTCCACACAACATGAGGAATATTATACTTTCAGTAGCAACTCTTATTGCAACTGAAAAAGAACTTAAAATTTCTTCTTTTAATTGTTATTAAAATTTTACTTTTGCAGTAATCTAAATAACTATAACTTGATATAAATTTTATAAAGATCTAACAATGCCAACCTTTCTACTGATGATAGTTGTATATCAAAAGTTGGTCCCTAAAGAAAATTCTATAGAAAATTGTTCAAGAAGGTTTTAAAAAAATAATTTTCCTGTTTTTGGAGAATTTCTGACACAATCATTACAGTACAGTTCAATTTGTTTTTAAAACTTCACACCATTTCAATTTTTTTTCTTTTAGAAAACTGTAATCCAATCTGCTGTTATCTACCCACTATCCTTTTTGATTAAATCTTATGATGGTCCTGTGGCTCTGATCAATAAACGATGGGATAAATTAATGGAAATCCAGGTAGGTGAGAGAGGAAATTGTAAAATGTGAAAGAGCGTTTTTTGTTATTTTTACATATTGGCTTAAAAATATCTTAAGAGCTCTAATTTGCTGAATTGCATTGATTTACTAATATTAAGACAATGTATGATTTAACATGTATATAAACAAGATTGTAAATATATTTTCATTCTAAATGCGAGATACAAAGGTTTTTAAAATAATTTGTTTGATTTGAACTTAGATATTATAATGACTACAAAAGAATCAACAATTTTTTTCATTCAGATAACTAATAATTATAAACATGAAACCATGACTTTTTCTTTTGACAGGGAGATGAAAAATTGGATCTTGTGAAAAAAGAATATGAAGCTTTGAATAACCAACTAATAAAAGAATTACCAAAGCTGTGCAAAATGTCAGTTGAAGTTATTCTGAATTGTATCATTGTATTTAATTTTGTGAAGGAGACATACTTCTGTGAGTGGCAGGAGCGTTTGGAAGAAGTCTTAAAAGTAAGTTGTAATGACTTCAAGCAAAAATTTTACTTTCATCTTTCATGCTAGAGTTAAGTTTTTATGCAAAAAATAAAGTATTATAAAATATGAAGAATGCAGCACTGGTTTTTGTTCTAAGACTAAAAGTCTTAGATTGTATTTCTTTTTGTTACATCTTGTAAGTCTTATATAAGACTTACTACATGTGACAGAAAAATGATAATTTTAGGATTTGAAAGATATAGATTGAAATATATGGAAAGTGTCAACTGCAGGAATGACCACTTTCCAGTGATATCTAAACATAGTGAAATTACAGAAATTGAAAGAGGCAATTCAACACACTCTTGAATAACCTGAATGTGAATTTTAAGTCTATGGACAGTATTAAAAGCAAGGAAATGAGTATGAAAATTTGAATTTGGGTGCATTAAGTAACATCAGCAAGAAAGTTCAAAGTAAAGTAGACAAGGAAAAAAAAGAATGGGTGATAGATGCAACTCTTGACAGGATGAAATATAAGACATTGCACAATGAAATTCAGAACAAATGCAGGCAGGCAATAAAAAAAGAGGAATGGTTCAACAAAAAGTGTGCAAGAATGGAAAGAATGAGTGTTACAGATAAAGTATAAATGTATAAAGGAATAATAGAACTAAGTCCAAGGATGAGACACTGATATTAGAGAGAAAAAAATTTCAGAGATAGGATGAGTACATAGAAGAAAGAAGACAACATACAATATACATAATTGAAATCAGCCAAATTGAACAGAAACAAGACTGCATGATCAGACAAAATTGCAATAGAGATGCTGGAATCATTAGATGATTTATGCATTGAAAAAATTAGATATAATTAATGCAATATGTAACAATGGTGACACATACTGGGAGACTGAAATAAATCCATTTATATATCATTACCCAAGAAATCAAACAAAAATAAATGTAAACTCTATTAGGCAATCAGCCTAATGAGCCAGATAACAAAATTTATCATCTAAATTCTGATGTATAGTGTGATAGCAACATAATTAGACTGGACACAGTACAAGAATAGTGTGGTTTTGTTAATAACCACTGGAATAAGAAATGCAACATTTATGCTCATACAAGTGCAATACAATGTATACAAATGTACAAAATGCTTATGCAAAATCATTTGGTAAAGTATGTTGCAAAGAACTGTTTGAACTGTTAGGTAAGCTTTATTTATTTGGGAAGGATATTAGAATAATAGAATAGAGGATGTGCGTTGTGGTACAGTGGATATCGGCTCGGAATGAGAAACTGGGGAGCCATGTTCAAATTCCAGTTGAATCCATTGTATTCACTTACGCACAAATACCCTTGGGAAAGGTATTAATCCGTCTCTTCCTTCCAGTTATGGGTTAAATAGCAGGACAGATTGGGTTCTATAGCCTTGGTCAGCAAACAGTCTACCGCGGAAAGCAATGGCAACCTACTGCGGGATAATCTTCTGCCCAGTCAGTCATGTCTCTTTCGAGACATGATCGCCCAAGCGTGTTTCATGTATGGCACTTAACTGACTGATTAGAATAATACAGAACTTATACTGGGAGCATTTCATTTGCATATAGAATGAATTCAGTAAATATGCAAAAATAGAAATGGTTTAAGACAAGGATGTGTCTTCTCATGTAGTTTCCCTCTGTCTTTTCTACAAATATTTTAATGGCTTCTACTCTGACAAGATTCTTTCCCTGGTGCCCTAAGCACATTAATTTTATCAGTCCCACCCTTTTACTGTCAAACAGTCAAATGTTACTGTCACCTCTACTTCATCAGCTTCTTTTCTCACATTTTTTTCCTGCAGAACTTACTTCCGTATATTTGCTTCCCTGATAGCTACAATCTCTAAATGTTTAAATGCAATGTCAATTGCCATCTTCTATCTTCTTGATTCCCATCTTTCTCTTTTCCTTTCTTTGGCATTCCCTATACCCTGTTGTTTTTTTTTTTTTGTTTTTTCTTTCCTTCTCTTACTGTAACTCCATGCACACCAGTGATTATTCAAAAAAGAAAAGTGATTCTGAGAGAATTGGAATTCTTACCATGATTAATTATTGGTGGCATCAAAATCTTAACATCAGATAAGTAGATGACACAGGAAAAGGCGTGAACCTCTACAGAAGGTAGTAAAAGAAATTGAGGAGAAAGTACTAAACAACAATTGTAAGAAGATGTATGATTGTCAGCAAACATGCAAATTACAAATTGGAGATGCCAAAATCAAACAAATAAAAAATTGAAATATATATTTAAAGTGTTTTAACAAAGGACAGAAAATGCAGCACTGAAATCCAAATTGGAATAGCGAAAGATACTTTCCAGCAGCTAAGCAAAATATTAAGAAACAGGAAAATTTTGTTTGAAACAAAGAAAACTGTACTTAACTGTTATCTGATATCTGCCCTATATGGCTGTGAATGCTAGACAATTTCATCACAAATGAACAAAAACATGATTCTGCAAAAAGATACTGAGAATACCATGGACTGAAGTTTTAGAGAAAATGCAAACAAAAAGGACACTAATACTTATCAGAAAGAGATAGGAGCATATAATGAGGAAAGTGGTCTTACTAAATTTAACACTCGCAGGAGAAATAATCACCTACATGCTGAAGGGACACTGCACATAGAAAATGCCATTATCTCTGTTCACTTAACCCAAGTTGGAAACCCTTACATTACAGTATTACTTTTGAAATTATTGATATGAAAGAAAATAAACCCAAATCAGCAAAATTGAAAACTTTTGTGATTGACTTTGTGTTTTCTAGAGAAATGCACATCAACCTATATAATGTACATGAAAGCTTCCAGTATTTGAAATGGCAAAAAAATATTTTGATAATGACATCCATTATATTTTAGTAAAAATTTTATATAGACTTTGAAACCTGGTAATTTTTTTGTCAAGTGTTTATTTTCTTGATTTAGATAATAACTGAATCTTTCAGATGCTTACAAAAATTTATAAATAGAATAATACTACAAATCAGTTTCAGAATCTTTTTGCATTGTTATATGTAGCTGAATTGCATTCTTTTCTTTGTCATTAAAATCTAGGTTTTGTGTTTAAATATAAAATATGATTAAAGCTTAAAAAAATGAATTAAAAATATTGATCTCTTTAAAGAGATAATTTTAGAAAAAAAAGTTAATTTTGTGATTCCAAGTGTTTTGTTTTAGAAGTGCAAAATTAATTTCAGATTTTAAAATATTTTACCAATGTTTTCAGTTTTTAAAAATAACATTTAGAATGTTGCAGATTTCAAACATTTATCATCATTCCAAGAGTTGTGCTGCTCTTATTAGCACAATACTTCATCCAGTCCATTCTCCAGCCTTCTTCAGGTATATCACCTATATGAAAAATGGAATTTCTTCAGAAATTGATGGTGAACAAAGAACCAAAACAGATGATTCTATATTTCTTTTATAAATAGGCATGCTCTCTAATTCTTACCTTATTGAACAAAGAAACTACTATCTCCTTTTGGATTGTGTTGTTAAAAATACCTGTACAATGGATTGGCTGAAAAGTAACATAAAAAAGTTGAGTAGTTTGCACAATACTCAGTAAGATAATGACTCTTTTTCAAAATTATAGAAGGTATTTATTTTTATGTTAATATCATTAAAAATATATTTTATTCAGTATATAGGACCAGAAAAAGAACTGGAAAGTGGAATGCAACAGACAATTCAAATCCTTTCTAATTTGAGATTCAACCAGATTATTGATGCTAATCATCCTGTAGGTTTGCTTGCAAATGTAAGTAAAGTGTGGCTTTGAACAATTTCTTTCAAAATAAATATATGAGAAATATTAGAGTTGAACTTGCAAATTTTGATGACTCTTAGTTTTCAAACTATAAGAGTTAAAAAAGTAATGCCTGTTCTCATCTAATAACTGCTTTAAAGCTATATAAACCATATAGTATCTTCAGTCTTCTTGAAATTTGTTAAATAATGTTTATCTAACGAGGTTGTTTGGTATTGAAAGTCACCTGGAAAGTTTAGAAAGTTGGTTTCTCTTTCTCTAATTCTGTTTTCTTTCTTTCTTTTTTTTTCTTTGAAGTCAATTGCTACAATTTAAAAAATAAGTAGAAAATACATAGTTTTTATATATTCTTAATTTTGAGACATTATTAATTATATCTTCACAGTGATTTAGAAAATATATTTGAGTATTTCAAAATAAATGTACACTGGAAAGTATTTATTAAGCTATTTGAAAAATGTTCCATTTGCAGTCAAATTTATTTTCTGATCCTCATATCCTTTTCTTAAGCAGAGATCCAATTTATAAAGACTATTTGTTCTGTTCTAAATACATTAGTCTGAATTTACACAAAAAGTAAATAATCCCTGTATACAATGGGTCAAAGTTTCTAAAATTGCTGACAAATCTATAGTTTCAGTTTATTTAATAAAATATTTAATAATAATGATGATGCTTAAAATATTCTACTTGAGTATCTAATGATTTAACTAACTTGCTGTATCTAACAGTTAAAAATGCAGATTTCTATATTTGCTCTGTAAAAAAAAAAATTTTTATTCCATTTTTCTCCCAAATATTTACAATTAGACAAAATTCAAGACAGATTTCAAGGTTCACTCTGCAGTATGTATATATGGTGCACCATTTAGTTGCTTTGACTGCTCATACATCCTTATTTTTGAATCTATCAATTGTACACTTGCTATGAAGCATTGTGCCACAGCTTCACCATGTTAAGTAATGCTTCTGTGATTTCAGGAGCAAGTAGATTTTTCACATGCTCAACCAGAACTTGAATTAACCAAAGCAAGCAAGGCCAATCTTCCCTACTATTTGACTCATAGCTTGGGGGGGTATTTTTACCAAGATCGTTTGTGTGAAAGTAACGTCAAGTCTTGGCAAAAATTTGAACTTGGTTTACTAATCTCACTGAATATTAATTTAGTTCCCATTTTGAGTTGGACTAATGATTAGTTTGACATACATAAATGTATTATATATAGATTTATGTACTTGTCATAAAATAACTAATTATATAAAATCTGTTTGTGGTAGTTTAGTAGATTTCATGTCTTTAGATAGTGTTCTTAGTATTCTGCATCTTTCTTTGTTTGCATTTACAACATCAGATTCTTTGAAAGTTTTCTTGCTTAGAACTATTTTAAGATTAATTAAATTTTTATTTGATTCTTAAGGCCACTTTTGTTATCTCACCAATGTTTTCAAATTCAGAAATGGTGAAGAAGAGAAACGAATAGCAATCCAAGTCGGGATGAGACAGCAAGGTGCATGGACCATGGAGCTCTGTTGAAACGCCAAATCAAATGGTCCGAAATATGGCACGTTGACTCCAGATTAAAATTTCTGATTCGGGCAGTATATGACACCCTGCCAAGCCCCACAAACTTACAATTATGGTATAAAACCCAGTCGCCAAATTGTCATCTTTGTGGGCGCAAAGGTACCTTAAAACATATCCTGAGTAGCTGTAAATTTGCATTAGCTGATGGGCGTTACAGGTGGCGCCATGACGAAATTCTAAAAGAGATCGTGAAAATAGTTCAAAATGCTATCAAACAGAATGTTTGCAACCCAGACACAAGGCAGATAAAATTTATTAAAGCGGGCACAGAAATCCCACGAAATAGAAAGGTAAATCCAAATCTACTATCTCTTGCAACAGACTGGGAACTAAGGGCCGATATAGGCTCAAGATTGAAATTCCCAGAGCAAATTGCCATTACAAAACTTCGCCCAGATATATTTTTCTTCTTACATAATTTGAAGAAGATAGTCTTGTGGGAACTGACAGTCTCCTGGGAAGAAAACGCAGAAGAAGCCCATGAAAGGAAGAAGTTAAAATACGATGAACTGCTGGAGAGTTGCAGGGTTAAAGGCTGGAGGGCTAGCTGCACTCCTATAGAAGTGGGGACTCGAGGATTTGCAGCAAGGTCCTTATGCAAAGAATTATTAAAATTTTAATATAAGTCTCTTCATTTATACTCATACATACACATGCAGTGGATTATCTCTTTACATACAAAGTATTTTTGAAGCACTAGTTACTTGTGAAAAATGTTTCTCCCTACTTTTTTTGTGCATTGAGTGTTCCCTACATATATTTCCTTTATTTACACCTTCATTTTCTCTTTTATGATCCCATGTTGGGTGGACAAGAGAGCTGCTATTAAAGCACATTTAAATCTCCCTTTCCTAAATTCTGACCAAATATGTTAACGCTTCTTGTATTTATTTGTATCACCACTCTGGCTTGTTTTCAAGTACATGAACAGGGGAAGGGAAATATGGCAGTTTATTGTTGTTTAATAAATATAACAACCATCTTTAAATAACTCTAAAATTTTATTTACTATTTATTTTTTCCTCAATAGGAGTAGATAGGTTTGCCTGTCATCTGGTTCTAACTCCACCTCAGTCTTTTGAACAGGAGTAGAGGTTTATCCCTTATTTCTTGCTTAGGTCGGCTTTTCAGTTTCTTCTAAAGTCTTTCCATTCATTTAACAAGGGGAATGGTCAGTAGAGCTTATGGTAATCTGAGAGACAATGAAAATGCTGACTTGAGCAACTGTTTACAGCTGCAGAGCCATTCACTAAAGGGCATCAACAAGGGAACTGTACTTAGAACATTGACCTGTTTGGCTTTATTTTCATTTATCATCAGATAAAAACTCTATGAAAGCCTTCAAGTAAGCCATGGTATTGCCTGCAGTTTCTTGACTACCCAAAAATCTGTGCAAAGAATGCTACCAGACTCCTTGAAGGAAGATAGGATGGATGTTGTGCAAGAGTTTCTGTAATTGCAGAACATTCATCATCTTGAACAAATACAGACAACAGAGGTTCCCCAGACTATCAAGATTAAGAAGGATGAAGCAAATATTGAAATTTATACTTATAATCCTGACACTTTTTTGTTCATTATGGTATGCTTTTGTGTTTCTATGGAATGTCTTTTAATTTATGAACACATTACTTTTTGACTGATTTCTCTATTTTGATAGTAAACACCTTTCTCTAAACTAACATATAAGTTATCCTCTTACAAAGATGATTTGTTACTTTTAAATTTGGGAAAAGGTCTATTGAAAGCTAAAATGTTTTATACCTTAACTTCAATGTTTTATTTAAAAGAATTTTCAGTTGGTGAAAGTAACTGTTGCTAAGAAGAATTGGCAATTTTATTTCTGATACAATGACTTTTGCACTTAATGAGAATATTTAAATTAGCCTTGTTGCATGTTCTCTTTTAAGAATGGGGAGGGGTTAGATTTCACTTAAAACTGTTTTTTATACTTCATATCATTGGATATCATAGCAATGCCAATAAAAGATTAGAATTCATTAAAAAAAATCTTTTGATGACATTATTTTTAAAACAATTTCCAGGTATTGATGACTGTACCTGTTTTAAGCCCATTGAATGTCTCTGATAATTCATTCAATCAACCACTCCGACATTCTGTGCCTGTTCTCCCAAGATCTCTGGTTGGAAAAGAAAAAGCAATAAGAACAATATCCAGCCCTGGATCATTTTCAGGTAAGTACATTAATATTCGGATGTGCGTTGTGGCGCAGTGGATATCAGCTCGGAACGAGAAATCGGTGTACCCAGTTCGAATACCAGTTGAATTCCTTGCATTCACTTACGCGCAAATACCCTTGGGAAAGGTATTAATCCATCTCTTCCCTCCAGTTATGGGTTAAATAATAGGACAGGTTGGGTTCTATAGCCTTGGTCGGCAACCAGTCTACCGCAGAAAGCAATGGCAACCTACTGCGGGATAATCTTCTGCCCAGTCAGTCATGTCTCTTTCGAGACATGATCACCCAAGCGTGTATCGCGCATGGCACTTAACTGACTGACTGACATTAATATTCAGATGAATCCCATTGTAACAAAAGACACTAGAAACCTCATATTTATTTTCTAGACTTTTTTTTACATAATTTCTGCATTTCTACATCAACAAATCCTTTTAAATCTTATTAATTCAAATTATTACATTAGTATGTGGTTTTTATTCAATGCCTTGAAAAACCAAACTAGTAACATTTTGAATGGACCCAAAACTTTCACCAATTGCAATGAATGGGTGTTCCCTCAGAGTGGCCCTGTGCTTTGAGTGTTAGGAAATATGCTGGAAAAAAGGGTCAGTTCCCTGTACTGCTTCAGCATATACCTAACTTCTGCTATCCTCTATCATTACAAAAGCCAGACCAGACTGAAGATGAAGTACTGCTGCCATATATGGGCAAGAGCTGCCCAGTCATCATTTTCTAGTCTTTCTGTATCCTTCTGGGTGACAAACTATTTTCCACCCTTCACAAGCATCTCACTGCTATATTGCTATTTCAATGGAAAGTGTTCAAACAGCATCTCACCAGTTCTAACTTTCAAGTCTAAGACCTACCATACAATGTATGTTGTTGTAAACCACCCTCATTTCTTTCATATTACATTGGTGAGATTAAGTTCCACTCAAACAGCTTCTTCCCACGAACTGCTACTTTGTGGGACCGACTCCTAGGAGGATGCATCTCTGATCACTACAGTGTTAACCTGTTCAAGTCTAGGATCAACCATTATCTTCCCCACATTTTTATATATTGGAAAAAATGAATTGGAAGTTGAACCCTGCTAACTCAAATGTTTACAGGACAATAATATTAGAAATAACAATGAAAAGGGGGGTAACTTGGTAGAGTATTATCATGATGTTTCTCCCATTCAGGAACAAGTGACAGCATATGACATTTAACAAACATTGAATGTTTATAGAAATAAGAGAAACTTTATTAACAATATAAAATTGTACTAAAGTCTGCCTTCCTCTTCCGAGCGCTCATAGCTCAGAGGTAGAATTGCTGACTGATGTCAATTCAGTCAAGTTTTGATCCAGGCTAGAAGTAATCAGGTGTCTAACCGTACTGATGAGCTGTGATACAGCGAAACAAGACTGTCTTGACTAAACTACAGTAATATGTAGACAAAATAGAATAATACATAAATTGCACTAGTATGTTTAAGTGCTGTGGGATTTTTCCCAGACATTTAATATCAAAGGGATATTTGTAATTACAAGTGGAATGAAAAGGATAACTTGGTTATTTTCATCTTAGCTGTTGTATTTTTTTTTAAATTTTCATGTGACCACTAAGAGTCTTAATAATGGGCTTTAAATTTAACTTAGCCCTTTAAAATCTCAGCTTTTTCTACTGGATATTTTTAAAAAAAAAGTCAAATTTTGGCTCACAAATAGCATTTTTTGTTAAGCAACTTTTGCTCCATTCAGTGTTTTTTGTTTTCATTAAAATGATCACTATTGCAGGTGTTGGAGCCTTCTTGTGTCAGTACTTCATTTCAGGAAAATAAGTCAGAAAATTTTAAAGTCTGTAGTTTTAATGCATTGTCATGAAGAGGAAATGTTCATAAAATGGATCGAATGATTTGTACAAAATAATATTAAAAAATGTTTAAAACAAATGTAAGCGGGTTGGTTGATTACGGTAGAGATATGCAGTTTGCATGCATTCAAAATAGATGAAAAGAGAATTTGAAATACTTAGAGTTCTTGGATTGTGGAAGAAAAATTCTTTGAAGCAGTTTGTTAAAAGTCAATAAAATAATTGGTGAGTAATTTGACACTGGGGAAAATTTCAATGCTGGATGCGGTGAACAGAAATGCAACCTTTCACATGAATTGAGACATTCTTATTAATTTAATTTTTCTCATTCCATATCAAAAAAGAATTTTGCATAGGCTTGCTATTTCCTTTTTGGCTCAACAGTTAATTTCTGTGAAGACCAGGTTTTTATTAGGCCAAAGAAAATTTCATATAGGCAAATATCTTTCCATCGTTTTCCTCAGTCATCTGAATTTGAAGAGAATGGGTAAAGCAAGCCAAATATTTTTTAATTTTCAGGCAATTTTTGCCACAAATAAACTTTGATGATGTGCATCTTTCATTTCATCTGGTAGTCACTGCCTCATTGATATAAGACAGGCATGTACTTTGCATAATTGAGACAATTTAACGCAAAAGTTTAAACAGTTTTTTTTTCTATGTCTAAACAGACCATCTAACTTTATCTAATGATGAAATATCTACAGAGGAAGCATGACTGTCTATAACTTTCAGATTATGGAGAGAAATTTTAATCAAACTTAACCCTTCCATCCAAAATTTTTGAAACAGGAAGGAGAATGAATTTTATAGATCATTTATCCCATTAGTATTTTTGAACTGTCAACCATTTTGCTTATGTTATCTGTTATACTTCACAGTAATTCAAGCTACAGCTGAAATTCTAACTGCTTTGTACTCACTCAATTTTTTTAAAATTAAGAATGAAATGTTAATTCAAAACTTCATCCACAAGTTTCAGTGCATTTATAGTCCTCTAAAAAAATCTTTAGCTGTTAATATTTGTTTTTGTATTCATAGCAAATACATCAGATACTTGTAGGAGCTTTCTTAACCCTGTTTCTTCATATAAAAATTGAAATCCCTTAGAAGACAGACATTAAGAAATGCTTCTCACTAAATATGGCTCCTGACAATCTGGATATGCCCAAACAATTGTCAGAACCAGAAAACACAGATTAGCAATCTGTACCCTTTGTCACTGCTCAAGATGGGATTTTTTTTATGTCTCTGTGTACAAATGATTTGCCTGAACACAATTTGTACAATATTCATTGCATTAATTTTCTCCGTAAATTTAATATCCACATTTTTTTGGGAAAATTCTGATCTCTTAGATGATATACTATATGGAAAACTTTTGATACATTTCCAATTAACATCTGTTGAATATTAAATGACCTATCATTGTTTATGGTCATTGATACCTAATACATCACTCAATAATCCCAAGTCCTGATATCTAGATGGTGCCATTAATAAAAAATTCCATATGATTTTTATAAAGTACTAACCTTTAAATAGCACATGACAAAATTTGGGCCCAATTGGATTACTAGTTTACAAATTACAGTTATTTAAGTGAAGCTACTGTTGCAAATTTTCAAAACAATGGAAAAATCTGAACTTCAGTGTTGATAAAGCATTGCTCTCAGATGAAGAAAAATACTGTTCAAGCAAAGCAATGGCTTTATAAGTGTTATTCGAACTCGGCTCCATCATAAACAGTGGTTAAGAGGTGGAATGCTGACTTTAAATGCGGTTATACAGACACAAATGATGCTGAATGCTCAGGTTGCACAAAATCAGCAGTTGTCCCGGAAAACACCAAAAAATCCACAAACTCGTTTTGGCTGATCATAAATTGAAGTTACATGAGATAGCAGAGGAGTTGAACATATCAGAAGGGCATGTATTCACCATTTTGCATGAACATTTGCCAGTGAGAAAACTGTTGAAAGTGGGTGTTGTTTGCTCACAGTTGATAAAAAACAACAACACATCAACAATTCAGAGCATTGCTTGTAACTGTTTCAACGCAACAAGGAGTTTCTGCATAAATATGTGACAATGGATGAAACATGGATCCACCACTTCACTCCAGAGTCAAATCAGCAGTCAGCTGAGTGGGCAGCAGCAGGTGAGAGCCGTCCAAAGCAACCAAAGATGCAAACATCAGCAAGGAAGGTTTTGGTCTCCATATTTTGGGATCCGCAAGGTATTTTGTTCATCAATTATCTTGCGAAAGGAAGAGCAATCAATAGCAAATATTATATAGCATTATTAGTGTGTTTGAAGGAAGAAATCCCTAAAAATGGCCACAAATGCAGAAGAAAAAGTGATCTTTAACCAAGACAATGCACTGTCACAAGTCGATCGCAACGATGGCAAAACTACATAAACTGCACTTTGAATTGCTTCTGCATCCATCCTATTCTCCAGATATGGCCCCCAGTGACTACTGGCTGTTTGCAGACCTCAAAAGAATGCTCCAGGGAAGGAGATTTGACTCCTATGAAGAAGTGATATTGGAAAATGAGGCGTAGTTTGAGACCAAAGACAAATTGTTCTCCAAAAAAGGCATCGGATTGTTAGAGAAGCATTGGAATCAGTGTATCACCCTAGAAGGAGACCATGTTGATAAATAAAGTCAAATTTTGTCTAAAAGTTGTTGTTTTATTAGTTAGGCCCAGGATTTATTGAGTGATGTGTTATTTCAGGAGATACCATGATACTGATCATTGCATGCATTATGAGCTTTCCCTCTAGTTTTCTTATTATGGTCTCAGTTGTCTCCAGCACCAAGGATAAGTTTCTTACCATTTTCTTTGTTTGAAGTTGATATAGAACAAAGCATTCCTGATAAAACAGTTTGAATTTGGCTAATATACACTACAGTTGATGTTAAAAAAAATTATGAACTTCAGGATAAACAATATCCAAATTAAATAGTGTTCAGTTAGTTTTCTACTGTCAATTCAACATTGACTCAAATGATTCAAGGTAAACATACTGCTTGATCGTATAATGATATCAAAGGCATTCTAGGTTGTTTTTCCAAAGCTCCTAAAAGAGATTTTTTTTCTGTCAGCCATCATAGAACCCTTGTGATCTTGTCCAAAGAAACATAAGTATCTTGGTTGCTGGTGATTTTACTTTGTACATCCTACTTTTTAAAATACTAACAGCTTCATGAACAGCATCTTCATTGTTATCATATTCATTGTGTTTACTTGGTAGATCATTGTTCAAAGATATAAAGGAACTAAGCTTTTTGAGAGCATTTACAATTGATATAATTGTAACTGACACATTATTTCACTACTTAATTTACTTGAGAAACATAAAAATGGTTGTTAAAACAACTATTAAAATATCTATTAACTTACCTAGCATGTAACATTTAGTTACCATTGACTCCCATAAATATTAGTAGTCAATGCTGTTGCCAGTATAATACTTGTGGGAAGAGCAACCATTAACTTGTGGGAAACCACAAGTAAAAGTGGACTTTTTTCACATTAAAGTAAGTCCACATCACATTTACAACTGGAGAACAGAAAACAATTTTCCAGAGTGTCTCTCTCCTTGATGACTGGTCTGTTAATAGTTTGACAATTTTTTGTCAGATTCTTATCAAACTTAAACTTTGATTGTGAGATAATATAGTTTTCTGTCAGTCAGTCGTAATAGCTAGAATATGTCAAACTTAAAAAGCCCTTCCACTTATGTCCTAAAATTGACGAAATTAAGTTGACTAATAATTTTGAATACACTTTTATGGAAGTGCTTTAGCATGGAAACTTCTCAAAAATTCAGTGGAACTTTTTTATTTTATTTTTTTGAAGGAGCAGTTTTGGCACAATATGTACAGGTTCTATGACAGACCATTAAATCATAACAACTATAAAAGCTGCACTTGTACATCATAGAGAGTGAAATATTTGGTGTAAGATGATTGGTTTAGCTATAATATCAAATACTTAAAAAAAAAAAATGTCTGATAGTTGTGAAAGTGAAGCTATAGGGAGATGGTTAATGGTTATTAATTCAGCCTTGTGTCATACATAACCAAGCTCCCTACAGCTTACAGATTATTCAGAATTATCAGAAGTTTATCATCAGAAGCTTGGTTGGTAGCAGAAGCTTGGTTTGAGTGGAATAGTAGAAGAAGAATAATATACATTTTTCATGTTAAAATAGAAATTTATTAAAAGAATAGAATAACAAGAATAGGTAGTAGTTAAAATTTCAATGAGAAAGTTAAGGGTATCAAGATTTGTATAAATGTTCATAGTAGTAATTTGTTGAAAAGAGTTTATGCGTACGTAGGTATATATGTATGAACGTTTGTTCGATAGTAGTGTCTTTGAAGGAGAAGTAAAATGAATCAGCACACAAGAAAGGAAAAGGAGGACAATGTGTGATGTGACCTTATGTCCAGGTTGACTTGAAGTTTCTGCCTTGCTACATTTTAGCTTGTCGTCTCTCTTGCTTCCATGTCTGACTGACACTGATCAGTCATTTATATATATATATATATATATATACATTTTTTTTAATCATATCACCCTGAGCAAGGCGGTAATGCCACTGATGTGCAGGGGGCTACGTAAGAGTGAAAAGATTGGAAAAGAGTAAGCCGGAAACCACATCTTAAACAGGGAACAAGGGATGAGCCTCTACACCTGTTCAATAGATGTGGGTGGAGTGTGAACCGGGTGATATATCTTTTAGATTTTTCACACTGGATCGCGAAGTCCTTTTTGGTTTTGCAAATCACTTCCATTGGTCAGAAAATCAATTTAACATCTACTTGAGAAATCCGGTTTTGACTTTTTCTTTAAGCATATGGTCAATCCTTTTTCTATTTAGGAAAAATGTCATTGTGAATTTTTGTAAAAGTGAAGAATAAGGTTGATTTTAATTCTTAATTTCCTATCCCACAAAAGTTATTCTTTTCAATGTATTTATTGAATCTCAAATGGAATTAAGTAGACTAATATTTTTCAATACTATTTTGAAAAACTGTTTTTACCAGGAAATTTCTTCCTCCAAAAACATCACAGCAGAACTGGTTACTTTTGGTTACTTTTTTTTCCTCTTAGAAACATGTCAGGTACAATGCTAAACATTTGCATATATTATAAATCATATGAAAGCTGAATCTTTCCTCTTTTCAACAGCATGCATATTAGGAGTAATTTCATGGTGAGTGTCAGAGATGCTTGCTAAATGGCCTTGTGCCTAACATACCAAGCCCACCACATTTGAAAGAATTAGGTCACACAAACATTAAAGGAATGATAAATGGGTTTTGTTTCTATTAATAAGTGTAGATTTATTTAACAAGAGTAATTATTGATAAATTGTAGTTATTGATAAATAATGTTTGAAAGTCTGTTTCACTGTGTACAATTGTAGTAGGTGAAATAATGTCTTGTTTCTCTTTTTTTGTTGCCAACAAGTAAATAAGGAAAGAGGAAAATCAATTAATGCAGTATTAAAGAGTGTGAGAAAATGCATGTTGCCTGAACTTGACATACTCAGACAACTTGTGACTCTCTAGTGCGAAAATGAAGGTGAGAGTAAGAAAATGCAAGTTACCCAGACCTGATGTTTAGTGGACGACCCAGGGCTCAGTAGAAAAAAATCTTGCGTTTTATGCTTTTTTGGAGAATAGAATTGGATCAACTTTTAGCATTTTTTCCTAACTCCTGATTGATTAATAAGGGATTGTATTCATTTTGTTTTCAATGACATCCACATATGTAAAAATTTGGTGAACCAACTGTTTTATGAAAAAAGCTTTTCTATTGGTGAATGAATGAATATGCTTTTTTTTTTTTACTGTCTCATGAAACAATATAGGTGTGTGTAAGCTCAGATTTTCTGTGCAATCAAATCTTATGAAATTCAATTATAGGACATCATTAAATTATAGCTAATTTATTAAACATGCCATTACAATTTAGCTAGTAAAATTGTGATCAAGAGTGCTATTAGGGCAGATCACTTTGAGGTGCTGTAAGAAAAAAAAAATTTGGTTCTTGAGTGGTCACTCTTTCCATAAATATAGGTCTTTTGTGTCATGGTAGAGGGCACCTACTCAGAAAGTATGGGTTTTGTTTGCAGTACTATATATAGTTTGGTACATATAATATTGTTTTTTAAAAAAAGAAGGGAAAAAGTTTATTCAAAAAATTTAAATTTCTTTTCAAATTTTTTTTCAGAATTTTTGAAATCTCAAGAAAATTTTGATAACCCTGATGCATCAAGTTACACATCCCAAGCAAAGATCTCTTCTGCTGTGATAACTCCACCAATTTCTAGAGGTGATGGTGATGATGATGGGGTGTGTGAAACCTTTTTTTAATCCTTTCACCTCAGGCAAGGCAACAAAGCTACTAAGATACAGGGGGTTAATGAGTGTGAAAGAATGTAAGAAAAATATATATAAATAAAATAAACATTCATGAGCAATAAAAATAAGTGAACAGAAGTTAAGAACGATTGATATTGCATTTAAATTTATGAAGATTAAAGGTGGCTGAAAAGTAAGAAGTCAGAGGATAGTTAACCAAGCAAGAAGTGTGAAAAAAAAATGGTTAGCATAGAACTAACATCTAGCTATTTCAATTGCAAAATGATGAGACCTTGCTGTCAATCTAGTACTGTGTTTAAATTTGTGATCTAGGCACCATAGAGTAAAGTTCATCAAAAAAATTACCATGGAAGTATTTATAGAAAAGGTACAGGAAAACTACATTACAGTGGTGGGGAAATGGCTGAAGCCAAAATGCCAGGTCAGGATCAATGAAATTGCAGATTCTTCTTTGGATTATTATCAAGGATCTCTAAATATATGGCAGGAGCACCAGACCATATGTGGCAGTAATATTTTAAGTATGGTTGAATAGTAGACTTATAAATATAGATATTGAGCAAGAAAGTATCTACTATGACATAGTGAACTGACTTTCTTGGCAGCAGATCTAGAAATTGATTCAATATAATGTCTCACTTTGTCATCAGAAATTGATAGCTTGAGAAGGTGCAATGAGTCTCTCTCCTTGAGGTTACAGTAACTATGTTGCTGGAAGGCAGGCAAAGTTCTCTCAGATGATTAATAGGAAGCAGTTTAATTTTGGACATATTAACGGTTAACAACAGCAGGTCACTTTGAGATCAACTGCTAATTTGAGCTTACTGAACCAATCACCTTTTAAGACAAGAAAATAGTTGATACTCAGTTGAGAACTGATGCTATCAGAAAGGTTGTTGATAAAATTTAGGAACAACATAGATCCAAGGATAGAGACCTGGAGGACACCTGCCTTAATGCAAAAAGATATAGAAGAGTGATCATTCAAGACAATTTTCATTTCATGATTTGATAAGAAAAACTTAATCAGTTTAAAAATGTGTCTAGAATTGCCATAATCATTCAACTTGGAAAGAAGACCAGTATGCCAAACTCTGTCAAATGTTTTTAAGATATACAAAGCAACAGCCCAAGCTTCAACATTCTTATCTAAAGCTTGATAGATTCTTACAGCAATAATTATTAATAGAGAAGTAAAAACCATATTGCTTATCTGAAAGAAAACCCTATAAAGTAAGATGCCTAACCAATTCAAAGTTGATTAGAGCCTCTAGTACATTGCCAAAATGAGGTAACAGTTTAAAAGTTAGGATCAGATGGCTTGCCAAAATTCTTAAAGACTGGCGTTGTAACAAGCAGGGAATTTTTTTTAATCATCTCACCTCATGCAAGGCATTCTACTGCCACTGTTGCACAGGGGGTTACATAGGGAAAAGTGATGAGAAAGAGGAGTTAGTTATAGGAAAGGTCTGGAGGAGAGTAATAGATAGATGAGGATACCAATGATAGGGGTGGAGTAGATGAAAAAAAAGCTTGAGAGAATGAATGCAAGTTAGTGTGATAGATGTCTGTTGACCTTACATTTATATTACTGGAAATTGTAGCTGTCGGAGAAGCAAGTATATGGAAGGGAATTCCACAGGTGGGAAGTGCGTGGAAGGAAGCTGTTAGAATAGAAATTGCTGTTACATTTTATCGGTTTCACTGTAAAAGGATGGGACCTCGTTGCTAATCTTGAAGCCTGTGTAAATTAAAACCTAGGGAGAACCAGTGATCTAAGTTTATTGGAGCAGAAGCGGTGAAAGTATTTATAGAAGAGGCACGGGGAAGCCACATCATGCTGGTGAAACAGCGACTGCAGCCGAGCCGCCAAGTTGGTATCAATCACATTACAGATTCTCTGAGGTGAATAGCAGGAGCACCTGACCAGATGTGGCAGCTGTATTCAGTACATGGACAGATGATCGATTTATATATGTGCAGGATGGACTCAGACGAGAAAAACTTCCTGGTTTTGCACTGTGAACCGACTTTCTTAGCAGCGGATTTAGCAATGGATTCAATATAGTCCTTCCACTTGAGATCCGCTGAAAGTGTGGGGCCAAGGAGGCGTAGTGTTTTACTTTCAGGGAGGCTAGCCTGTTCCATGTTAATGGTGGGTAGGAGCGATTGTCTATGATGGTAAATAGATAGCAGCTTTGTTTTGGAAGCATTAAAATTTATGAGCCATTTCTTACCCCAGTCCACCACGGATTGGCGGTCCTTCTCAAGCTTTGCAGCGAGGTTCACTTTGTTAACCTCAGCAGATTTTTGCTCAAGGCAAGAGTAAATGGTGGTGTCATCAGTGTGCATGCCTACTTGGGATCTTATAACATTGGGGAGATCGTTAATGTAGATCAGAAAAAGCGTTGGCCCTAGAATAGAGCCTTGAGGGACACCTGTGTTTGTATGGTAGTTTTGGGAGATATGTCCGTTTAATACTACCATCATTGTGCGATTAGAGAGGAATGACTGGATTAGGTCAAACAATTGTCCAGTTATACCATAACTCTGCAGCTTGTGTAGAAGGCCAGCATGCCAGACTCTGTCAAATGCTTTGGAAATATCCATGGTTCGAGCTTTGCCATTCTTGTCAAGAGCTTGGTATATATATTTCTTAAGAACTATTGCAGAGATACCATCAAGTCCAAGTACATGCTTGCCTTGTCAACTGGATTTCAGAATATGCTGACTGCACCTCTGCAGGGGGTAAAAGTTCCCCAAGGTGGCCACCTGTTTGCCATGGGTGGTGACCCATGATACTTGAGGACAGGATCCTAGTGGTTAAGGGTTGTAGAAGTTGCGCCATCAGGCAATCGCTCCTACCCTCCATTAGCATGGATCTGGCTAGTCTCCCTGAGAGCAAAACACTGCACCACCTCGGGTTAGTTCTCATGACAGACTTCAAGTGGAACGACTATATCAAATCCTTAGCTAAATATGCTGCTAAGAAGTTTTTCCCATCTGAAACCATCCTACACATATATAAATCTATCATCTGCCCTTGCATTGAATACTGCTGCCATATCTGGTAGGGTGCGCCACTGCTATCCACCTATAGGTCCTTGACAAAATCCAACAGAGAATCTGTAATGTGATCGATCCTGATCTGGCAGCCAAGATACAGTCACTTTCTCACCGGTGCAATGTGGCTTTTCTCTGTCTCTTCAAGTACTTCATGGCTTTTGCTCTGACGAACTTAGCTCTCTGGTTCCTCTATGCATGAATTTGCTTGAATCACAAGATTAGCAACTAGGTCCCACCCTTTTACTGTGAAACCAATAAAATGTAAACACAAATTCTACTTCAGCAGCTTCTTTTCTCGCACTTCCCACCTGTGGAATTCCCTTCAGTTTACTTGATTCCCCAACAGCTACAATCTCCAGGAGTTTAAGTGTAAAGTCACTAGTCATTTCCTATCTTGCTAACTTGCATCCTCTCTCATGCTCCTTTCTCTATTCACTCCACTCTCAGTATCTTAACTCTTCTCTTAGCCACTTCCTGACACGCCCTGTAACTTGTCACTTTTATAACTTTCCTCCTATGTAACCTCCTATGCACCAGTGCCAATAGACTGCTTTTCTTGGAGCGATATGATTATAAAAAAAAAAAATACTCCTAAACTCCAGCGCACCACTTTGGGTCTTACTTGAGCTAGAAGGGCAGTGGGTGAGGCCTGATCTAATCAATCAGTTAAGTCAGACTAGCGAAAGTAGAAACATATTCCAAACCCATTAGATGCTTCAACTGCCAAAGATACAATGGTAAGAATAAATGTACAAGGCAGTCAGTATGTGGAAAATGTGGGGTGAATGATCCTAACCACACAGATCACATGCCCAAATGAAACCAAATGGTCTATTTGTGTTAAAAAAAAAAAAAAAAAAACTGAAAAAAATAGATATACTAAAAACTAAACACACCAAAAAATTCTCTACTCAGAAGCAAAGAAAAGCATCGAAACAAACTCTAATGCACACTCATATGCAAAAATTACACAAGCAACATCAAGTTATACCTATGAAAATCTAACATCAAACAAATTACATGAAACACTTGAACTAAGACTTTTTATTCAAGAATTAAAAACATTAAAACCAATTATAAACTTAGAAACAAACCATACCACTGAACCAAATCTATCCACAAACAATGTAAATTCAACAAAAAATTTACTGACAATAATCTCAGCGGCACAACTCAAAACTTCTCACATGAAAAAAATTCAACAAACAGAAAATGGACAGAACAAAAATCAATCAACCCTCTATACAAAAACCAAGGAACCAATGATCAACTTGTACAGCTAGAATCCTTTATTCATGATGGCTTTATTCGAGAAGAATGTCTATATTCATCCAAAACGTTCTATTAAACTGAACATTCAAAGTGCGAAATGGGGACACATCAGGCACACATAAGCAAGAGGCAGGAGTACCTTAAGGTAGCATTTTATCAGTTACATTATTTATTCTCAAAATAAATAGTATTATTAAAACCATTAATACAAAAATTGAAAAATCCCTAGATGTAGATGATCTCTCAATATCATATTCAGCACCAAACCTATATTCCCTTGAAAGATATGTACAATCATATTTAAACAAAATAGAAAAATGAATAATTGGAAATGGATTTGTTTCTCCAAAACAAAAACTGTTTGCATCATTTCTGTAAGAAACCAGGCTACCACTTCAATCCAGAATTAAAATTAGACACTTAATTCCTATCATCCAACAAATAAAATATTTAGGAATCATACTAGATAGCAAACTTCAAGGTGCACATTGATTATCTTAAACAAAAATGCCAAAAGACTTTGAAACCTCTAAAAGTAATATCAAAACTGAATTGGGGTGCCAACCAAAAAGTAATGCTCAGAATATCTAGGTCACATATCAGATAAAACTTAGATTATGTATGTATCATTTACAGTGCCACATGTAATTCCTATCTTAAAAAACTACAAACCATACAAAATCAAGGACTGAGATTAAGTCTCTGATATGGGAAAAATTATCCCTCCAATATTCACTAAAACTACAATCCAACCTAAAATGCATACCAAAAAGCATGAACCTCAATATATCCTGTTTTATAGAAATAAATCAACAACCAGTCCTTCACTTGGACTTCAAATTAACAAAGCACTAGAACAAATAAAATAAAACTGATAACACTAGTCAGAATAAATATGGTAACTATGGGCGATCTTCAAACCTCACATAGACCTAACATTGACACAAAAGAAAAGAATCAAATGTATGTATGGAGAATTAAGAGAAATATCATGTCTATAAACCATTCTACATAAATGAATAAAAAATTCTAGATAAAATAGGCCCTGTACCCATAGACAAATTCATAAGCAAATCAGGCTACCAAATAATGCATCCATCTATAGAGCTGTGCTACAAGCCATTAAAATGACATTTAAAATGATAGAAAGTTCAAAAGATAGGGAGTCTGAGAATATTATAAACTTCCTATCTAGTTTAAAAGCAATTAAAGAAAAGAACACAAATCATCCCTTTATTTAAGAAATCCTAGAAACTAGTCATCAGTTAATAAAGGACAAAACAATAATATTGGCTTGAATTCCTAGCCCTATAGGTATCAAGGGAAAATGTGAAGCTAACACACTGGCAAAAAAAGCAACGAAAATGAAAATAACCAACGTCAACATCCCATATACTGATTATAAAAACAAAATTATGCAGCACATCAAAATAAAATAGGAAGCAATTTGGGACATGTTCCCAAACAATAAATTATATGATCAGCTGACAATAAGAAAGGAGAATATAGAGGTATTGGCTGACCATAGACAAAATGCAGAATAAGAATTGGACGGACACACACACAAGGCGAAAGCTACACCTTGGTGTACCCATTGCAACCAATTTCTTACTGTCAAGCATATCTGGCAACTATTACCAAGCACAAAATCTTAATATGCTCTTCAAAAAATGTACCTACTGCCCAAATAATAGGTTATCTGAAGAAAATAAAATGCTTCTAACTTCTATAGAAAGTAGAGCTTTACAACTTATGTTTTAAAACATATCTGAATAAAAATTCCAGTTTTGGCATGAGTTGATATGCTGGTAAAATAATCAATCTATCAACTAAGGACATGTTTTGAGGAGATCCAGTTTAGAGATGATATTCTTTTTTTTCTTTTTTTTTTTTTTAAATTTAAATTAAGCTACAAAGTGAAAATAATTTAGATACTTATTTTGCTTTTCCAAGAACAGAAATATCTCTCATGCCTATTGACCATACTCTCTTTTATTTGTTACAAATAGTATTTATATTTTGTGCATTTTAAATAAACTCTACTTAACTATTAAAAACATGATTATAAACTTTATTAGAAATAGTTTTAGACATACAACTACATGTACATTCATTTTCTTATGTATGATGAAGCATTCTTATCTTAATATAATTTTAGAATTATCTTTTGATTTATTTGGCTCAGTCTCCTTGTCTTTTTCTCACTTCAACAGGGAATGTTAAATAAAACTATATATTTAATTTCTAGGAACATGTTCTCATTTCATTTACCTGTCATGTCCTAGAGAATTTCAGAAGCCCAAATTATGATGTTGATCCATACACTGATGGTATTGAGTCACTGTATATTTCAACATTTATCTTTGATATAAAAAAAGCCAGACACTTTATCAGCTTTAAAAATGTTTCAGGATATAACGGTTATCAAATGAAAACAGTATATCACAGAAGATCATTTGAAGGGTTGTGATGCATACTCCCATCAGTCGTTGATGGCATCGATACAGCAGCTGAATCTCGAGTTGACCTTTTCAACAGTGATCTCCGTTGCCCACGTTATGAAATTGATCTCAAGAAAGTCATGTTGAATTCTCGCTAGATGTCTCTCCACTAAGCCAAACCAAGTTGGATGTGCGTGTACAATTGGGAAAATGAAAATGGCACCAAAAATAAATTGAATGATGCCTGAATAAGTTGTAGAAAGTCTTTATGTACAAAAGTAAATAAGAGAAAAAAAAGAATCACCAATTGTCTTCTTCCCAAACCCTGTTTCTATCATTCTGGTGACAGAATGGAAGTTTTGACCAATTTCTCTAAGTAGTAATTTGTGAAGCAGTTTTCTTCCTATTATTAATGCAAGTTTTTGGTTCGCAATATCACTTCACCTCCATTTGGAGTTTTAAGTTTGTGGCGATTTGAACTGTCCTCATCTCACTTCACACCGAGGCTTCACGGAAACTGCCGAAGAGCTGTCTTTAAGTATGTTGGGTGGCTGGCAGTGGCCGTAAATTGACTTTGTTTCCATGCAGTGCTGGATCTCGGACCTGAACTGACTTTGGTCCCTCAGGGCTTTGTATTTATGTTTGTCCATTTTTACTGGTGAGAGTACGACAGTTACTAGAGTTGTGTATGCAAATCTTATCGTCAATAGTTTTCTGTCTTCATGCATCCAATGAAATCACTCTCAACTTTTTGGGTGAAGTTACTACATGACATCAGCTCTTTCTATCTTCTTTTTTTCAATTCAGCCAATCATATTTTTCTCTTTACCCATTTTGAGTAGAGCTTATTATATGACATCAATTCTTTTCTCAGGGAAATCCCAATTTAGTCATTCTCATAATTAATTAATTGTCCTTTTCTCTCCGTCAACAAATATACTTAACCTTTGCACTTGACTGAATTCTCCAGTACGCAAAATTTCTCTCTTTTCACTTTGTCTATAGTTTGCAATGCATCAAGCCTAACCTTTTTGACCTTCCTATCTTCCACAGGTGTACCTTGCTTTGCAATTTTCTGGAATAAGGAAAAATAGAATTCTTCGTCTATTGTTTTATGATTCACAGACAGCATCTGGGAGAGATTTATTCAACACTCTCCTTTGACACTTTGACCCTCATTCATGTCAGCTAGTATATGCTGAAATGAATGCTGGGAATTTTTTGTTTTGAAAAAATATATATGCAAAACTTCATAATCACTTTCCTTGATGGGAATGGATTAATAATGTCTCTTTCATAGACAGGTGTGTTTTGACACCAGCTGTATAGTTAAAAATTTAGAAAAACAAAAACCTTTCCCAGTCAAGCTCTGCCTGCATATATCATTTCTGTTAATAACTGTTGTCTGACCTCTGTGACCTCGATTACCTTTGCTGTTTTATTCTAAATGAGTAATTTCACATGTTAATTTCTGATTCTTATTTTTAGTCCCTTCGCAATCTTTCATTGGGAAAGTGAATCTTTCTTTTCTCAGCAAAAGGAAATATTGTCTTTTTTTCCTCTGTTCATATTGGAACAGAATAAATTTTTTCCTAGTCAATTCTTTTCTATCTGTAATAATAATAATAATAAAACTAGCATAATTTTTCCATTCACGCCATGTTTAAATATTGTTATAGGGTTACAGGAAAGTTACTGACACACTCTTGAAGAAGTCTGGAAGTTCAGTGAAAAAAAACTGAAGGATGTAGAATCTGGTCCAAGTGACTCTGAATTGAGTGATACAAAAGTTTAGTTTATTTAGAATGGCGTCTTCATTTTGTCTTGGTAAAATCTTTAATATGGTGATTTTAAGTTAGTTTTAGCCTTTGTGATGTTGATTTCTAAGATCTTCAATGTTTCCTTTTTGCTTTTAACACAATGGTAATTATACAAAAATTTAAACTTTGAATAAAATCTAAGGACTTTAAAAATTTTATTGCCACACAAAAAATGAATTCTGGTTAGTGAAAATTCTAAGAGTAATAAAAAATATATATTTAAGCAATATAAACTCTGAATTTATAATTAAATTGATTAAAATCTGAACTTTTAATTTTTACTTTATCCATTTTCTTACTTTTTTGGTAAGAATTAAAACCTTTTGTAAATATAAATATTTATTTTTAAAACAATGGCATAAGTAGTTTATTTAATTATTTGTATGAAATCTTTCAATTAAAATTTGAATTTTTTTCTACTCTTTTTACAGTTCTATTTTGCCAAATGCCCATACTATGCAAGAATGAATCAATATGAAGTCTCTCTCTATGTTGGCCAATTTGTTACAGTGATTGACAAAAAAGATGGCAATAACAATCATGACTGGTGGCAAGTGTTCACTGATGACCATCATTGTGGCTACTGTCCAGCCATTTGTCTTGAAAAAGCAGAGAACTTTATGGATTCTGGTAAACTTCCTGACTTAAAAGAACTTGATGCTTATAACTGTGTGTTATGATGAAGACTGACATAACTAATTTTCAAAATTGTTTCTATTTTTCTACACTATGTTAATTGTATTTGTAATTAAATACAGTGTAAAAAATAATTGAAGATCAAAAGTAAATAATTTATGTATGTAATATACAAGTTTAATTCACTGCATTTTAATGACCTTTTAATTTATAAACTGCTATAATAAAAGATAAGCACATTTTTTTACCCTAAAGATAAATTTTAAACTTTTAGATATGTCAAAACTAATTAAAATTTCATAGGAAATATTCAGATATCACCAGAAAATAGATCTTTGTAAATGTAAAATCTTAGCAAAATTGTTCATATTTATTTTCAACTTCATTTTTCCTGTTGGAAAATCTTAGGAAAATGTATGTTTTTAACTACATTTTAATGTGAAAAATAATAGTTAAACACACAACTGTAAATTTTGTTCAAAGTTTAAGATATTTTTTAATGTTTTTTTTTAATTTCTATTTTTATAAGCAGCAATATATTGCTGTTTAATTTTGTATTTTTCATAATGTATAAATTTGCATTTAGACATTATACCCATTAAAAACCATAACCATTGTTTTGTTTAAAAAAAACAAAACAATGATTATGCGTTTTAAGGTAATTTAAATCTTTGTTGTAATGTTAGAATCAGTTTTTTTAAAAGTAGGTTTCAACAAATTCTAATTACTTATCCAATTTTATTTTTTAATACTCAGCATGTCAAAGTGAAACTGAAGTTCAGTATATATTGAGTTTATTCCAAACTGAATTATCAAACTTAATATTTGTTATTTAATGCTAAAAAATTATTAATTTGTTTTGGGGGTTTCTATATACAGGCTAAGTTAAAATGTGTATGATGTATAAATTAATAGATTAAAAGAAATTCTGGTTTTAGTGACGTCAAAATTGTTGTAAAAAAACTTAAAATATTTATAATGTTCATTCTTGATGCTGTCTTTTAAACTTCTATTTAATTAGTAACAGATTTGCAAATATGATTACTTTCCTTATTATTCCACTATTTTTACAAACTGATTAGCACAGATTTTAATGAAAAATTTCCAACTTTATTTTTATGTATATTGTTTATTTATTTGCATATTTTCTCACACATACACCTGTAATACACTATCAGTTGCATAAATATGATTCAGTGTGATGAGGATCATGAGAGAAGTCAGTGGCATTGATCAATTGTATCTTTGCTTTGTCAAATTCTGTCTATGCTTTTTTCAGACTGTTTTTAATAAAGTCCTTTATGTCTGTCAAGCTACATGCAGTTTGGGTATGAATTTTTCAATGGAAATTTACCTCTCCCAAAATTGTCATTACTTCTCAGTGTTTGAGGGAAGAAAATTGTGAATTGCCTCTGCATTATCTAGTTGCAAAATATTACCAGTGGAGTTATTCCTGTGTCCAAAAACATCAACTTTGGAAACACCAAATTGACACATTAACAACTCTATATTCCCTAAAGCATTCAACACTTATATAAAATTTTCTGGGATCTTTTTTAAGTTGGCTGAAATTATTGAAATTTTGATATTACTATCAGATAAAAAATTAAACCAATATATTAATCGAATGTGTAGCCAGCAGTTCTTCACAACATCACTTGTCGCCAAAG
This sequence comes from Ascarosepion bandense, assembly GCA_037127315.1. Taxonomy (NCBI): domain Eukaryota; kingdom Metazoa; phylum Mollusca; class Cephalopoda; order Sepiida; family Sepiidae; genus Ascarosepion; species Ascarosepion bandense. The sequence continues at coordinate 840,374 of JBBBDQ010000743.1, read as the reverse complement.
TATGCTGGTATTCTACTTTTTTGCAACCTAATAAGTAGATAGCTGTTTACTAGCTTTGTTACCATAGCTAGTGTGGTACCAGTAGAATGGTGAAGATCTTATGGGAGCCTCAGCTTGTTAGTCAGGTGTTAACTTTCCTGAATATTGTCAATATTTGTGGTAGTAACAGTATTTGGTCCAATATTTGAGCAAGTTTATCTAGTAAACTTAGCTAGAGATATCAAAATTGGCTAGATGTTTAAGGGCAACTTTTACAAAAATGCTATCTTGAGATATATATAATTTTTTTTTTTTCTGCTAATGTTTCCTATCTCCTGATAGCTCCAGTGCTGGTGTAGGGGCATCAGTGATGCTTGTCAAACACAACCAAAGATCACACAATTTAAGATATCAGAAGGTTGTTGAAAGAATAAATTGAAAGAAGTAGAATTTTATTTACTATAATATGAATTTGTAATATAAGTGAAATTTTGTTAACAGAGCATTTGTGTAAAAAGAAAAATATGTTTGTAGAGAAAAAGCATGTAGTTAATTATTTTGTATGAGTGAACTGTTCCAATATAAAAATGCACATGGTTAAATGTTCCAGAGAAATAGTAGTAAGTAGCTAAGTGTTCTGGGGGTAGGGGTGTATACTCATAGTAGCCGACTGTATGTATGTAAAAAGATTAAAAAGTCTGTGTTCCTTTCTCTTTTCTGGTAGGTTGGTGACAGGGTGAGAAAGAACGTGAGACAAATAAAGAAATTGTACTGAGTGGTTTTTAGTTGAAGATGTCCTGTTGTTGTTGTTTTCTTTGGCGAAGTGGAGTGAAAGCGAAGAAAGGAAAATTGGAAGAGGTAGAATGAATGCATGTAGACGAGACTTGACTGACCTCGGTGTCTTGAAATTTCTTTCTTACATTGTGTGAGGCCCTTCAGATACCACTCCCATTCTGACTGTTTTTGACTGGTCACGGAATGGGATTAAGTAGCGGATTTTAGTCATGGGACCAGCTTCAGTGGCATTTTCATTTTAGGTGTGAAAAAAAAAAAATGACTGGCATCATAGATTAATTTGCTATTTCCTATCCAATCAGTATCCAGAATTTTACTTCTAACACTGACTTGTGAAATTTGCCTTGGTCTGGGTTTTTCCAAAATGTTTTTAGTCGTTTAGATCCTTTTTTGCATGTGTGCAATTTTACTTTTCGCGTTTTAGTTAATTGCTGGGTGATATAGGATTTGTATCCTATATGGGTATTTCCTCTGCTCTAAAACTGAAAAGCTCATAATTATCTCTTCTGTACTATTGTAAGTGGTCAGTGTGGAAAGATAAAATATGTCTGACCTGTGTGGCAATTGTTCCAAATAAAACTTCCTATGAAAGCAAATTTTTAACTTTAAATAAGGTAAAACGTGTTATAATTTAGGACTAATGTTGTAATTTTTAAAAAATCTTCTTTTTTTTTTTAATTTTAAGAAAATACCATTGTTGAACACTCATATAATCTAATCTTATATTTTTGTCTTATACTTGTGATATTTTTTTAATATATTTACATATAAACTTACAGTAAAATAAATAAATATATATATATATGTCATAATAAAGAAATACATTTTTTTTTTTTTTTTTAAATCAAACTTGACAAAATAAAATTATGAATTCTTACACTGTATCCAATTTTGTATGCATGTATATCATCAAATCAGATAAATCCCTTCTAAAGGCTATGTTTTTGTTCAGTTTATTGAAAACCAAAAATAATGAAATGTTATCATTTGGGGATAGACTTCTTGGAGGACAGAAAAAGAAGGAGGAACTTACCTTTAAGCTCATAATTTTCTTGAAAACTTTCAAATAAATAAAACTGGGGACTCTCCCAAACTGTTCCTATACTGAAATAGAACAACAACAACAGGGAACAGTTAAATACTGTGCTACAGTAACAAAACATTCCCTATATCATGGTGTTATTAGCTGCTTTGCAGAAAAGAAAACTTTTTTTTTTCTTGAGATTTTAACTTTTACCTTGCACACTTCTCCATCTCCTTTAGGAGAGATGTGTGTAACCAGTCCAAGGATTCATTTGGTGCTTTTGGTTAAATTGTCTTTTTCAGATTTTCATGATTTGGCTCCCTCAGTGAAGAAAAAAAAAGTTTGTCTGATAACAATATCATGTGGTTCTTGCCAGGAATTATTACTGGATACTTTTCATCATTGTAACTTTTGATATTCTTATATGACCACTTACTTGCAAGAGCCTCTGTTTATTGACAAATTGTTCCAAGGCTTTGAGTAGACTGTCTTTGGGTATTTCTTCATGGTTCTTCATACATGAAAATTCTCAAGCATGTTCCTTCTTGTACTATTTGAATGTTTTTTCAACTGCACATAACAAAGGTGTCTTCCTTTACAGTTGCTGGTAATCTTAGCAATTAGAACTTTACAGACTGTGGATAATGTGCACTAGACAAGCTATTGCCTAGTTCAGTGGTATCCAAGTTGAGAACTTTGTGAAACTATGGGGACTTGAAGATGTGCTGAGAGTGGACATTTGGAGTTGGACCACTTTATCTGAAGTTGTGGCAATAAAGTTGAAGCTGTAGGTCTCTGAGATTTCTGTAGATCTCTGAGGCAGTTGACAGATTCAAGTTGTATTTGGAAGATGAACAGTAGGTTAAGATCTTATGGCACAATGCAGGTTAATGATCAGTGCAAGTATATTGTCATTAGACATAACATCCATTTTCATTAAAGATGTAACAATGGATCACTTTCCTGTTGTCACTCTTTAAGGAAATCACTTTTGTCAATTCAAATTCAAAGATCATAGTATGATCCTCTAATCTGGAGATGGAGTGTTCAGGTTATGAAGTCAGTAAAGTGAGTTTAATTGTGGGAAACTAATTTCCATTACTTTTAGGTAGACAGTGGTGGTTATAGCTTTAGCTGATGCATCACAGAAGATATGTAGTTTCCTATGTGAAGCTTCTGATGGGATAGTTTTAGTGGAGGTCCTTAGATTTTTGGATTTCCAGAGACAGAAAGTGTTTCTATTTCTTGTGGCTAAGGAGAATTCCAGTCCTACTTCTTTTCAGTGAGCATCCTCTAGATAAATTTACAAAGTAGTCAAACCCCAACAAATCATAAAAGCTATTTAACATCATTGTGTAATGACCTCATCCCTGTCATACTTTAAAGGTGTCTTCAGCTCCCAGCTGAGGCACAGGTAGCATTGTGTTTTGATATCTTCACTAAAATCCAATTCTTTAAGATTATTAGCATGATCAAGAAATAGAAAGGGAGACATTTTTTTTATTTGATGCCATTTTGTGTAACCTCAGATATCAATTGGCAAGAATATTCTGCAGTGGGGAGAAGATAACCTCAGCTACAGAAAGTAATATCAAAAAGTTATTGACAAAGTTGATGAATTGTTTGACTTCTAAATCATCTGGTTACTCTTTGACCAAATGTGTGAGGCATTAGATTGAGAAGGACTCTTATTGAACATATAGATTTTTATCCTGAATTCTACAGTATTTTGACTAGATTATCATCATGAAACCACAAAAATATCAAAGGTATGATCTGCCATAAGAAAAAAATGAAATATTTGTTTATCTATTATGGCAACTGGTTACTTACAGAAGTAAATTGAAATTCTCAAAAATGATTTACGATAAAACCAACTTAAGATGTTGAGTGATACCCATTGTACTTCACAATAGGATCAAATATCATGTAGTTTCTTTAGATGATATAGACTCATGTAGGGTAAGTACCACTGCACTCTCTTTCCATTTGAAAGGGAGAAGTGCCAGTTCTGTATGATTATTTTTTATATTCTCTCCAAGAAGGAGAGAAATTGTTTCTTCCTTTCGGGTTTCCTCTTATTGATGTCTAAGAAATGATAGGTTATTTGCTACCTCATGTCTGGGTGACAATGTTTTAAGACCTGAATAGCAGCAGTGCTACTCAGCTTTTGTTCCATGACATCCATGAAGATGATATCTTTAATGAAAGGTGCCACATTATTGTCATTCTTGATTTATTAAAATACATGACCCAGATGATGTTCCTATTGAACATAAATCTGTTTCTTAGTCTATTTTGCTGATTGTGAATTGTTACTACTGCATTTCTCTCTCCTGCCTCCTATAAGCATGGACCAAACGAGTCTCCCTGAGAGCAATACACTATGCCTCCATGGCCTTACCCTCTCTTCCGATCTCAAGTGGAACCATTACATTGAGTCAATAGCTAAATCCACTGCTAGGAAGATTGGGTCGCTGTGTCAGGCCAGGATGTATTTTCCACCTGAATCCATCTTGCAGATATACAAATCAACCTTTCATCCGTGCATGGAGTATTGCTGTCATACATGGAGAATCAGTAATGTGATAGGTACTGACTTGATGGCTTGACTCCAGCCACTTCCCCACTGACGAAATGTGGCTTCCATCTGTCTGTTCTATAAATACTTCCATGGCTTTTGCTCTAACAAACTTAAGTCACTGGTGCCTCTGCAAAAGGTGTTTACTCGTGCAACCAGACTGGCAACTTGGTCTCACTCATTCACAGTTAGATCAACCAAATACAGACAACAATTCTACTCCTGCAGCTTCTTTTCTCACACTTCCTACCTGTTGGACTCGCTTCCATATTCTTGCTCTCCTGATGGCTACAACCTCCAGGAATTTAAATGCAATGTCAATACTCATCTCTTAACCACTTGACTCTAGTTCTTTCTACACCACCCTGTATATTTTTCCTTTCTCTCCACCTTTGCAACTGTCATCATACCTGTATTTTCATCCTTCTCTTGATCCTTTCTAACTGGTTCGTCTTTCTCTTCACTCTCCTCCTATCTAATCTTTTTACTCTTATGTAGCCCTCTGCACATCAGTGGCGTTACTGCCTTCCTCAGAGTGATATAATTAAAAAAAATGGAGCATGGCTCAGAGACTAGAATGTGTTGACAGTGAGTGGCTTGTGAACGCTTCATAGACAGGCATCATCAATTATGATTGATAGTGCCTGTCTACGCTCAATTGAATTTCTAGAAATAAGGAGAGTGACTTGTCTGCATATTTTATATAGCCTAATGATGTCTTCTTTATTTTATTTTATTTTATTTTTTTTTTTTTTTTTTAGTGCTAGGATCAAGTGCACTATTGCTTTTAAGTGGAGAGCCACATTAGAAGCTGGAATCTTATCATATCCAATAAGGTTAGGAAGGCTTTGTCTAAAGTGCTGGTTTGGAATGAAGAACAGTACTATGCACTCTCTGTGCATAGGACTTTACAATTTTTTGCCATATGTGAAGTTGATATACAGCATTTAAAGTACATGGCTCTTTCTCTTACAGGAATGCCTGACAGTCATTCAGGATTTTCTAATGGAAGTTGCAGTATTTCTATAGTCTTCAGCAAAAGACATTGATGATCTTTTCACTTTAAATTAGCAGAGGCTGATACTTCAGTCTTGTGTAATGAGATTATCTTCTGCTGCCAAGAAACCCTTTCTGTGTGAGACCTACTGTTAAAATTTGAATCATTTCTCATCTTGGTTGACAAAATCAGTGAATACTGGAAAAGGAGAAAAAGAAATATGCTGTTTGTAACTGGAATCTAGGAACATCCACTTCTTTTGTAGACTGAATGGAAACTTTTGGATATGAGTATTGATCCCTCTAGTTGTATCTAGTAAGTTAAGTTCTATAGAGATCACTGGATTCCCTTAGCTTAAAGAAATGCTTACTTAATATTTTTTGGAAAATTGTTAGCTTGCAGATTGCAATCAATCATTTCTTAGGAGCCAAAACACTCTCTAAGTTTGTCCTTGTTTCTCTTTAGATGAACAGTCTCAATCATCTTCGTCTGTGAAACATTCTAAGTTACATGATTTATTTGATATGTATCAGACAGTCTTTTTCTGGAAGGTGAACCTTCAAGTTCTATAACTCTCAGATTGGTAATTGAATTAAGGTAGACCAGTTATAACAAATTTACAATAAGTGTTACCTGAAAAAGACCATGTGTTGGGGCATGCATGGAAGGTCATTTTCTTCATTGTACATATCCTTTATATGACCAGCATCTTGTGTGCCTGCTGATATGAAAGAAATGTTTGAATATCTAAAGCCCAATGCATCAGCAATCTGTGAATGGCATTATCCACTTTAAAAATATGAACTTGGAAGTGTTGTCCTGTGTGCTCTTAGGTGGTTTAGTCAGTAACTGATTCCTATGCATTTTTTCTTTTTATTTTTTTTGATTCACTATATACTCCTTGGCACATTGTATGAAGTGAGATCAAGTACTTGATGACTATAGATTTGTGATTCAATTTTAGATTCTATAGCTATTCATTAGGAGATCTACTTTGGTGATAGCAACAATGGCTTCCACCTGCATTGATAGACATGTTATCAATGAAGAAAGAAGCAATCACTAGAGCCACAGTAACTTCCCTCTCCATCAGTATTCCAATATGTCCTCTAGTTTCATCCTCATTTCTTTGTTAGCAAATGTAATGTGAGCCTTGGCAGCTTCAGCCATAGTGGTAGCAACCTGCTTAAATTAAATTAAAGATTCTGAGCTTCCTGCAATTCAAGAGTTTTAAACGCTTGAATTGCAGGTAGCTCAGAATCTTACTTCAGCCATAGTGATAGAAGCAAGACTCCACTCAACTTGTCATTATGTTATAGTATCCAAGACTGGTGTGAAATGCTATTCTAATCTTTTACCTCCTGGTACACATACATCCTACTGACAATAAAAATACTGAAGGCAATATTCTGTTCATCTGTAAATGTACTGAGAGCAAAAAATAGTAACATTATCATCTGAAAGTAGAATTTTGGAGGATAAAGAAAGGAGATCTATGCCTTAAGCTTGTCTTGTATTGTAAAATTTTCCAAGAGTAAAAATAATGACAAACCTAAAATGTTATGCGCAATAAAACAATACCATACTATGATGCAAAATTTTAATTTTTAATTTAATGAAACTAAATTAGAAAACATTATATAGTTGCAAAAATACAAAACAAATGACAGTGTATTGCTGGTGAGGTGGAAGGAAAAGAAGATATATTAAATTGCCATTTAACTGTATAATGAATGTATACATTGAAGGATAGAATGTCTCTTGTGGATGATAGGGATGACACTAGTAGATGAAGAAGTCAGGATCTCAAAAATGTGTACTGGTCTTGCATTGAAGCTGGTGGAAGGAAGGATGTCTTACTACTACTGTGAACTATGTTTAAAATGCCCTGAAGGGTGGATACATCACTCAACATTTTTGTCATGTTTTTGATTTAGCAGCAAGATTTGTGATAAGCTCTTTAACAAGCATATAAGTTTTTTTTTGTTTTTTTGTGAGCTAGATGCCATATTCAGAGCCTATGCATAGAAAGCAACTTCTTTTTCTTTTTAATACTGCAGTGCTCAGTATTTTTAAAAAGAAAAACAGTGGAAATTTCTTGAACACATAATAAAGGAAAATTGGACTAGAAAATTTGTGTCACAGTTGTATGTATTGCTTAATGTTAACATGTGAGCTGGGAAGGCCAAAAAGTGTTAATTTTTATGAGATATAAGAAGAAAGAGAAAAAGAATGGAAGACCTTTTCCCTGGTGATGGAAAGTGAAAGGTTTCCTCACCCTTACAAATTGGGATGATTCACCAAGAGTTTTTTTTTTTTTTTTTTTTTAACTATGGCAGGCAGTGAAACAATCAAGAAATAATTTTGTCTCTTTCTTGAGAATTTGAGAAAACAAATATTATTGACAAGGAAAGAGATAAGATTTGTTGATATTTTTGCTGGCTAGAGATAAAATCAAGGAATGAAAAAATAATTTTGTCTCATTCGGAGATTTGATGGGTGGGAGGCATATATTGTAAGCAAGGAGAGAGAGAGAGATGGAGAGGGTTTATATTTTTGCTGACAAAAATGAACAGGAAATTTTAAACAAGGAATGAACCCAAACCCCTTTTGCAAGGGTTGAGGTTATGGAAACACCCTGTCAATGACAAGCAAGTGGTTTGAGAATTTTATCCCTTTCTTGAAAAATTGAGAGAATTAAAATTAATGAATGATTCACCTATGCACTTTAAAAATTAAATTTGTCACAGAGAGTTGTACCTGACCTGGGAAGCAGGCTGAGACTGAATGTCAAGGAGGAAGGAAGAGAATTTAGCCCTACCTGTATGGAGTAAAGGTATGTGATGTAAAGTGAAGTAAGTTGGAGTTGAGGGAAGGATCAATCCTTGTGATTATTCCCAAGAAAGGCGGATAATTCTCCAAACTTAGAATTAAGGGAACAAAGAACACCATAGAGATTAATGTGAAAACTGGGGAATCATCAAATCCCCAGAACTCATTAGCCCCAACCTGGTTTTGTGCCAGACAGCTCTGGAAACTCATAAATTTTTGTGCAGCGAATTCCTACATTATATGCCACTGTCACCAGATCTCCTGACTCTGAAGAACTTCAAACCCAGCTTCAGAATTTGTGACAAGGCCAAGTGTGGGAAGGGATTATTTTTGTTTTACCAAGAACTATATAAACCAACCAATTGAAGATTGACCCAATGATATTTCTTCCCGTAATATTAGCTTCCATCAAAGCTTGATCTAGGACTTTGATTACCAGTAACATTCAATCTTTTACTGCTCTGAGATCAAGAATGCAATATAGTAGGTGTGGATTGAAGCAGCCAGCTACCAATAACCAGATTGACTAGCACTGGATTGGCCCAGTGGTTAATATATTGTCATAAGACCCTGAGCATGGTTTCACCATTAGGTGTAGGTCATGTTTAGCGGGGTTATAATTTAATAAGGGAATACTGAAGGCAGAAGAAGCAGGAGGAAACTTCAAGTAATGGATTTGCATGAATACAATAAGATCAGAATAATATGTATGTATATTTTCCATTTGTAAATGAGTTATTATGCAACCCAGGTTTCTATCATGAGTGGTGTCTTCAGGCGATTTTCAATAACTGATTTTACTGGGGTTTTTTTAAGAACGCTCACGTAACAGTGTTTTTTATGAACACCCACATGGCAGGGAATTTTTGAACATGCAACTTTTAAAATTACAAAAAATTATTAGTTTTCATCCATGGTTGTATGAACCTAATAAGTATTTTTAGTATGGTTGCACTTAGTCATAATTTCTGTTCTTTCATTCAATAGTTCATTTTTGTTTGGAAATAGCATAACTTTTCTAACTTTTCTTTCTGGCACAGTCTACACATTTTGCCACTGTTGTAAGGATTCACTGTTTTTACTATACTCCATGTTATGTCTGGGCCTTTTCCATATTTTTATTTCCACATGTGGTTAGCCAATTTTGTACAGTTTTTTAAGTTTTCTATTTTAAATGTAGACTTGTGATTGAACCACTGAAACTTTTTTATAAGATTTTGTGATTTCTTCATTTATCTTTTTTTCATATATATCAAATAAACCCAAGGGAATACGAAAAAAAAATTACAAAATCTTATAAAAAAAGTCCCGGATTCCTATATTGAAAACATTAACAAGGAAGCTATTATTATTAGACAAATAAAATTTAGGCCAAAAATACAAACTTTAATAGGCAGACAAGCTTCTTTAACAATCAAAGACCATAATAAAAAATGTGTTGAGTTATACATGTAGCGTAATTCTGCCACACCTTCAATCCCACAATACAAATTTAAGAATTGATATGACATACATAACTCTGCAGAAAGCAAAAGCATTTTTACAGAGATCATGATCCTGAAAACTACTTTTTGAATAAGCTAAAACTCAGCAAACTTTTAAATATTCTGTTAAAAATAAAATCATTTCTATGTCAACCTTAGCTCTTTCACAAAGATAACTTATAAATATTATAAATTATGGAAATTTATAAACAGTGAATGTAAAAAAATTAATTTTGTGATTAATTTTGCTATTATTTGAATGCTTACGCAATGCTATCCTCTGGACATTTAAATGTTTTTTATGTTTTTTGGCATAAAACAATTTTTTTTTATAATCGTGTCGCCCCAAGCATATACTCGAATTGTTTTTTGATTGAATTATCCATAGACTGAAATCTGTTTATGAAGGCTTCTTGTATCAATTTGGCTTGATATTGTTCCGCTGATACTCAAGAAAATGAACAGTTTTACAAAGACATGATAGAATTTGCAGGAAGTTGATGCCTCATAACAACTAAATGTCTTGAGACTATTTCATTTCTCCTTCTTATGTAGATCATGTCTAGGGTTGTTAAAGTCTCTTCATAGGAAGGTGTGTCTGTGAAATACTTGAAAACTTGGGATGAGATATATTTAGTGCAACTTATCAGAATTTTCATCACAGTAGGTGCTTAAGAAATTCATGAAAGTCTTCTCAAGTGACAAAATTTTAGTTCAGTGTCAGACGTGTTGCAGTCAATAATAAGTTTCTCTGGACAGAGTAGATTAGCCTTTATCAAAATGGTTAACATTGGGAGTTCATTAAATTGTAGTAGAATTGTTAGAGACAATTCATATTGGCTTAAATGTAAGCTTTAATGAACTGATATTTACTACCTCCCCACTAGGGCAGATAGTTGAGGCGGATGTGGCACAAGGTTAATTAAAGTGGAAATCCAAGCCCTTAACTCAGTCAAAAATATTCCATAGACCCTGCTTAAGGCAGAGTTGGACTCTTGTCTCTTCACACTAGACAAGACTCTAACCTTTGGCAGAGCCTCATTTGGGTTCCTCTCTGCTCAGCGCAGAGTTAGCCAAGAGCGAACTTTAATGCAAAGTTCTCCTGAATATTCAGGATAGATCCATTAATGGAGGATATGAATCATACAAGCACATTTTTAATACATAATTTCTTATTAAATGAAAGCTTTTTTTATATAAAAAAATACAAAAATGTAATAACAATATAAACTTTTGAAAATGTAATTCTTTACAATATACTCTAATAAAAAATTAGCTTAAATCATTTGAAAACAGCAGAAAAGCATATAAAAATAGTGTCTAGCCAAAACCCTATGCAATAGAGTTCACTCAGAACAAAGCCACATTTTACATTTTGGCATTTTACTACCTTGCTTAAGTAACTATTTACCTGGACTCATATTATAATTATGCATTTTTAGAGTTTAGCTTATTGTGGGTTAAAACAACAGATTTTTTTAATAACAAAAAAAGGTTAAAACAAATGATGAGATCAAGGGATTTAAAAACTAAAACGATTCATTTACAATAGTCATTTTTACACACATATTGAACATACATTATGAATTAAAACAAAAATTTATGACCAGTAAAACTCTGCAGTCATTGTTCTATAGTGGGCTTAATCAGCTGTATCACTTTGTTAATTTTCAGTGCTGAAAGTTGCACTGTTTCTGACTCTGAAAATCAAATCAAACATCTTTTAATCAGGAGAAAGTATTAAATAAGTACAATGCATCTGTAAAACAATTTTTTTTTTTTTTTTTTGAGTGAAAATAAAAACCACCTTTCAGAAATATACAAGATGCGATGGATAAATTGTCGTCTAAATTACACAAAAAATGAAAATAACACTGACATCCCATTTTAACAGATATATTTACCAAAATTACACTAAAATATCTTGAAAGACTCAGGGCTGTCTTAACAGCATTGTGAGTCTCTGCAAAAACCAGTGTGCTGGGGTTCCTACAACAAGCACTTACAGGAATAAAAAGTAAATGGTTGATAACATTAAACATATATTTATTTCATTGACACTTCAACAAAAATGGTGTTAGAACATTAAAAACATGCTGTACAGCAGCAGCAACTAATCAACATGATAAACATTTGAACAATGCACAAGGCTTGAAAAACACAATAATACTCACAATTTTTATCAAGAGCCATGTAGTGCTTGAGATGCTCACATTCATTTAAAAATTCATCATTATTGAGGTCTTTGTGATACATATTAGCCAGATGTTCTTTAGTGCATCAGACAATGATTTTCAATTCACTGAGGAAAGAAAACAGATTTCCAATCTTTGAATAAGTACATTTTGTCAGTTTAAAGATTAGTGTGTCCAGAATAGGGAGGAAAGTTTCTGCCTTGAACTTTTTGGTTTTACATGGAAGTACATTTTCTGCTGATATATCTGTTAAAATGCACACTTTGTTTTTGTTCCCATTTTTTCTATTACTGTATCTGGTCACATAGTCTTAGCTTTGAATTCATATTCACTGAATTTGTCCCTAGTTTCCTGATGATAGAAATAGGTGATAGGATTTTCAAGAAGATTCATGGCAACAAGGATGTTCACATTCTTTGATTGCAAGACCTTGTTTATTTTGTTCATTCTTTCTGGCATGTCATTTTAAAGAATTCTGAGGAAGATTATTTCCAGATTTTACATTTTTTTGTTCAATCCTTCTGTCATGCCTTGTATTCACTTGCTGTTTATTGTCATCCAGTGCACGTTTTATTTTTTCGAAACCCTCATACAGAGCATGAATAGCATCAAAATGTGCTGACTACTGTGTGTCTAATAGATGCTTGGCAACAAAGTCTTTTGCTAGAGATGATGTCAGTAAATTCCACCAATGAATAAAATCAGCAAAAAATCAATACAGATGTTTAACAAAGTCAAAGAATTTTACAGTCTGTAGATGACAATCTACTGTTTTTACTCTGACCAAGTTCAGACTGTGTCTAGTACAGGGGACATAGATGACAACCCTCATTAAGTTAATAAATCCATGAATAGAATCCAGCATATCTACTGAGCATTATCAAATGACTGACCACGGCAGTTTAATAATGGAATTTTGTTCTCATTAAGAAAATCCACAATGGTCTCTATTAGATTCTTTGCTCCATGAGAAAAGATGGGGATGAAGAAATGTTCCACAGCCTTTAATGTATCAGACAGTGAATGTCAGTTGATCTGTGTGTGAGATGTCTGGAGTGGAATCTACACTTATTAAATAGTAGTTTCATTCTTTTATGCCTTCAAGAATAGTACAAAGAACCTGTCGTCCCATTAAGTGAATAAATTCCTCACAAATATATGAAGATAAATATGACAGATTCCCTTGTCCAGGATTTCTATACATTTTCAGCTGTTCTTCCAAGAAAGAGTCAAATTCACTCAACAGCACTAGTATACCGAAATAGTTTCTATTTTTTTTGCTGACTCAATCTGATTTTCTCCATAAAATGGTAAATCTCTGGAAGCAAGAAAGTAAATTACAGAAATCACACATACTAACACTTTATGCCAACATTCCTGCTCTGAGCAATTTGCTCAAATAATAAAGAATCCAATTTATTTATGCTTTATCAAATTTGTTGTTATGCACTTTCAATGTTCTTCACAATTTTCAAGTTTTACAATAACATTGCTGCGCTTCTAGTCATTGAACCCCATGTAGCAAAGGGAGATTCTTTCTTGGATAATAGGTGACATCAAAGCAGTACTTCCTTTTGTGAAATGTTACCAGAATCAGCAACAAGCAATGATGCTATATCTGCTGAAACTAGATGATTGGTGGAAGAATGGATGTAAACAAGGTACAATACTAATGGATGACATTGAAAGAGTGGATGCTGATGTTTACATTTATTTCATAAAACATCTAAGATGGTTGCTAAATTACGTCACAGAAATCAAATCACACGTGTCAAACATGACTAAAATATTTTTTATTAAAAAAAAAAAATGAGCCTTTATATTTAATTTTTATTCCGATGTTTTAAAAGTTCATTTGGTCAACAAAAAAATGTGAATATTTTTCCCTGTAATTCTGAAACAAAAGAAGTATTTAAAAAAAAAAGTGTTTTTTCAAACAAAAACAAAATATTTAAAAAAAAAATGTGCAAATGGTTAATTTAATTAAGTCTCTTTTTTTTTTCAGATTTAATATTTCATACTTCAGAAAATAAAATTTTAAAAAAATTATTTTTTTAAAATTCTATTTTCTGAAGTATGAAATATTAAATTTGAAAAAAAAAGAAACTTAAATAATTAAATTAACCATTGGCATGTTTTTTTTTAAATTTTAGAGGAAAAAGTTACATTAATGCCACACGAATTACAGACAGTTGCTTTATAGCTTTTTTTTTTCACTAAATATTTCATGCAGGAAATCAACTGTCTGTAATCCGTGTGGCATTAATGTAACTTTTTCCTCTAAAATTAAATGTCTACATTTTTAAATATTCATAAAAAATTTCTGAACCAAGAGTGTAATAGTTTTTATATTTATAATTTCAGTAAAACAAAATAAATAATTTTTATTTTTATGTTAAATTCATTTAGTCAAGAAAAAATGTAAATATTTTCCCCTGTAATTTTGAAACAAAAACAAACGCAATGTTGTTTACAATGTCACACAAAACATCAAATCACATTTACACAAAACAAAATAGATTTTTTTAATGGAATTTTTGAACAATTTTGAAACAATTTTTATATAATTATTGTTTTATATAACTGAGTTTTAAAAGAATTTATCCATTTAATATTATAAACATTTAACTAACAGCCTCAGCTCTTCTTTCCAACTTTCAATAAATGATTTCCATCTACTCCTCTCATTGGCATCTTCTCCTACTACTAAAATGTTCTGAGTTGCACGGGCAATGCCAGGCTATTATGCTAGTTATATAAACTATTAGTTTTGGAGATTATCCACAGCTAGTTTGGCAAGACACTTGTTAGATGATGCTGCTCAAGACCATAAGAGGATGGGACAATAAAACACTTTTTCTACAAAATGTAGCAGAATTAACATGAATCTTGCCCCTGCAACATTTTAATCTGTACATACACATACATTTTTAAGAGTAAAGTCTTAAATGTTTTTCTACCTTTACAAAAATGTGTACATACTAGTATATGTTCTCTTCTTGAATTGCTGTTATTTATGTAATATTCCTGCATATGTTGAAATTTATTCCTTCTGGAAATGGTGAATTCAGTTTCCTCAAAAGTTCTCAACATTGTTCCATCACAAGCCTGCAAACATTCATCTTCTACAGATTCAAAAAGAACTTTTATTCTGTAATATGTGACAAATCTGTATACACTGATGATCTTCAGGTGTTTAGATTTCTTTTTAATGAAATTCCAAATATCACCAGTCACATCTTTGTTGCTGCTATTAAAGATATTGACATATGATAACAGGACATGTAACACATCACTCAATAAATCCCAGGCCAAACTAATAAAACAACAACTTTTAGGCAAAATTTGACTTTATTTGTCAACATTGTCTCCTTCTAAGATGATACACTGATTCCAATGCTTCTCTAACAATTTGATGCCTTTTTTGTAGAATGAGATGTCTTGGGCCCCAAAATACACCTCAGTTTCCAATATCACTTCTTCATGGGGGCCAAATCTCTTCCCCTGGAGCATTCTTTTGAGGTCTGCAAACAGCCAGATCTTGAGACTAGGGTGGATGCAGAAGCAATTTGAAGTGCAATTCATGTAGTTTTGCCATCATTGCAATTGACTTGTGACATGGTGCATTGTCTTGGTGAAAGATCACTTTTTCTTCTTCATTTGTGGCCATTTTTTGGTGATTTCTTCCTTCAAATACACCAGTAATGCTATATAATATTCACTATTGATGGTTCTTCCTTTCTCAAGGTAATTGATGAACAAAATACTTTGTACATCCCAAAGTATGGAGGCTTTGAACGACTTTCACCTGCAGCTGTACACTCAGCTGAGTGCTGATTTGACTCCAGAGTGAAGTGATGGATCCATGTTTCATTTATTGTCATACATTTACACAAAAACTCCTTGTTATGTTGAAACGGTTGCAAACAATGTTCCAAATCATCAACGCATTGTTGTTTTTGATCAACTGTGAGAAAACATGGCACCCACTTTGAACACAGCTTTCTCAATTACAAATGTTCATGTAAAATGGTGAATACACTGCTTTCTGATATATTCAACTCCTCTGCTATCTTACGCAACTTTAATTTACGATTGGCCAAAACGAGTTTGTGGATTTTTTTATGTTTTCCAGGACAACTGAAAATTTTGGGTGATATGAACATTCAGCATCATTTGTCTGTATGACTACGTTTAAAGTCGACATATCACTTCTTAATCATTGTTTCTAATGGAACAGAGTCTGAATAATACTTATCATGCTATTGCTTTGCTTGAACAGTATTTTTTCCCGTTTTTTTATCAACACACGAAATTCAGACTTATTCATTGTTTTGAAAATTTACAACAGTAGCTTCACTTAAATAACTGTAATTTGTAAACTAATAATCCAATTGGGCCCAAGTTTTGTCATGTGCCATTTGAAGGTTAGTACTTCATAAAAATTATGTGGATTTTTTATTAGTGGCACTTTCTATATGTCTGGCTGAAGACTTATTGAATTATGTGTTACTATACTAAGGTCAGTGTTACTATGACATTATCACGTCATCATATGTGGTTAAGTATGTTGCTCAAACTGGTGTATAGCAACTGCAGTCATTGTTTCATAGTGAGCTGAATTGATTGTGTCACTTTGTTAGTCTCCAGTGCTGTTTTCAGGCTGAGACATCAAAGTCACACTGTTTCTGACTGTAAAAATCAAATTAGCCATCTTTTCATCAAGAGAAACCTTTCTTTTTATAGAATTAAAAAAGCACAGTTTATGTAATATTGGCTACTTTGGTAGTATTTAGTAGCAAAATTATGCCCCCACTTCAAAAGGAGTATGTGGTGTGTGAAGGATAATCCTCAAGCCTAACATTTGCAGACAAACATTCCTATGAGACAACATTGTTTTCAGAATGATCAACTGAAACCCAATTTAAAGGCCCAAATTATTTAAGTAAAGCAAATGGAATCCTTTCTTTGTTTTGTTATAAAACTTAGTCATATGTAGATAAAACATTACAAAACAAAAAATGTCAGTATGTAACAGGTTTGCAGAATTGATATTAAATGTCCAGAAAGTGATTTATTTTGTTTGATGATTTTCAAAAATCATATAAAGTAGTTTTCTCTTCCTGAACTTTCTCTTATCTCTAACACTTAAATCAGATTCAAATTGTTTCTGGTGAATCCAACTTACAGAATACACAATGATTTTTCTCTGCAGTAAGGATAAGCAGCTCAATCAAATATATTTCTTGCACCTTTTAATACAATAGACATTCACAAAGTCATTGCTGGGTTGGCATTTTATAACTTCTCCCTTCCTCAAGGAGCTCCCAAACAAGAATAAATACAAGTAAAAGGAAAATGAAAAGAAGAGTGTCAAAATATGTTTACCATTTTTATTAAATGCAACATCAATATTATAAAATGATATAAACACGGTACATACTGTCAAAGAGTGTAGTCGTTCATTTGATCTCCTTGAAAGAAATATGGTAAATCAACTTAAAATTATTAGCAAACAAATAATTTTGAAATCATTACTTAAAAAGAACAAATAAAAAACTGAATTTTAAATGTTTTTCTATTATACTCAGGAAATATTTAAAGGTTGATGTATTGCAAAATTGAATGCACTTCAAAGTAGATGGAAGATTTGTTGTGGAAGAAAAAAATCATAAATTTCAGTTTGTGAGAAAGAAAAAAATCAGAGAAAATAAGTTGTTTTAATTTATTAAATGTATTATTATATAATATTAATAAGTAATATTTGAGTAAATTTGTTTATTAAAAATATTACTTTAAATCATACTTATAATTAGAACTGCCAACTCTGTCAACTTATAATAATGGATATAAAGAAAAAAAAAACAATATTAATTTTTAATATTATTCTTACAGATACACAATATAATTGAAAATTACATATTTTTAACTTTCCATATTCAACAGAAGAGCTAAATAATGAACTGTTATTTTCAATAAAGGACACTTGGCAATCTTACTTATTAACATTTAATTTATAATTTTTTTCTACTCTAACAAAGCACACACTTTCTTTCATGATTTTTCTAGTCAATGAAAAAACGAAAACAAAACATGGTACCATCAAAATTTGAACTAAAAAAAAACACTTAAAAACGTATTTAAAGTATTTTTTATAATAATAGTTTTAATCAAAATTTTAGATTTATTTGAAGGAAACCTAGTCTATTAAATAAAAAATTTTTTTACGTATTTGTGAGGTTTAAAAAATTTTTTAAAACATTCTTACAGTCAATTTATCATTAATTCATCATTGTAATTTAAAAATGGTAGTAGAAAATTTTAAATGTTTTAAATAATCTGTTAATCAATTCTTAACTGTACTAATTTTCTTTGAAACAAATTTCTAGGACTGTATTGATTTTCAACAAAATACTGGAAAAAAATACTTTCTTTACATTTAAATTATTGAGAAAATACATTTGAACAGAGCAAGATATACTACATCTGACAAGTTCATATGTCACTCAATAGGAGTTACTTTTACAAAAGCTACTTAAAAAAAAAAAGCGAATATGATGAGACAAAGTGGAAAATTTTTAATCAGAGATGTGTTTTACCAGAGAAAAGCTTAGCTTATATTGTCATATACCAGTCTAATCAGAAGAGAACAAAATTCACTGAGAAGAAAATGTATAAAGAGTCTGATAATCTTGCAGTTCTCAACAGTGAATCTAAGACCAGGGCAATATGTTACTTCACCAATCATTGTAAAAACAATAATACATGATGGAATAAAAGTTAGATAATTTAACAGTTCCACCATAATTAGCTATAAACATATCTGACAGTCATTCAGCTTATCGATTATCATGTCATAAAAACAAGACATTGTGGTTAAGAAATGCTTGTATTTAACATTTTATGCTATAAGTAACATTTGTTTCAAATCAGATTAAATTAACCTTAAATTTGCTACTTTTCCTCAAATAAGGTTTCAGAAACGTGTATTTTATTTTTGCAAGATTTTTAAAACTGAGAATTAACTTTTGTTTACAAGTGTGTCGAAATTGCTGATTCTATCAAGTTTACTGAAAAGAAAAAAAATCGATTCTGACCAATGTAATTTCTGTTTGCAATGCAGCAGTGTCTTGCTTACTGGAAATAGGCAATGTTAAATCCTTTAGATTTCAATTAAAGCTAAAATGAAAGCTTCAAGAAAACCTTTTCATTTTCAAAAATCCATTTTAAACCTTACATATATCGAATTTGTGGAGGTACCTAATTGGTAATAACTATATTTTAAAATCTAATGATCTCATGTGTTCATAACCAGTAATTAACATTAGAAAGATGCAATGCTTATAAATTGTTTTTTAACATGAGAGTTGTAAGGACCTTGATTATCAAATTAGCCTTGAACAAACATAACCGAACTGCCCAAAATTTAAAATTATCAGAAAGTTGGAAAGATAAAACTGTCTCTTTTAAGCAGAATGACATTTAACTTGTATGGGAAAATGTAAACTATGAAAATGTTCTAAGAGAAAGTTAGAGTAGTAAAGATGTTTAAAGAATTCAGAGTTTTTTGTGTATTTTAGCAAAATGTGATTTGTACAGAAAAAGATAAGTCATTGTGTGTATCAACAAATAGTAGTAACGTCATTGTTCTTCTCTTTCATTTTGTGGATGGTGAGTAAGTGAAAAGGAAGAACAGAGACAGAAAGCAGCATGATAGATAAAGTGAGAGGGTGCGAATGCAGGTTGCCGGGACAGTTGTGTCCAATCAGCGGCTTGAGAATTTTTGCTACATTGCGACTGGTTGTTCTCTCTCTTCTCTTTATTTCTCTATTTACATCAAAAAGCAATTTGATGTCTGCTTTTTACTTTTTTTCAGTTTGTAAGTTGCTCTCTTTTTCTGTTGGTCAGAATACATTTCACATAGGCTTGCAAAACTTTGCCTTGATCTTTTCTTGAGCATGAAGCCAATCTTTTTTTTCTATTAGTCAAAAATAAATTTTGCACTTGCTCGCGAATTTGAAAACAATGAAGAAAAGAGTTGTTTTTATTCCATATTCACCACAAGGTTTTTTTTAAGAGTGGGACAAAATGTCTCAACAGTCAAATAACAGGGATTACAAAAAATAATTTTCTAGGTTCATTTTATTTGGAAAGTAATAGTACCCAGAAAATCTGCACACATTTTTAGTAATACCTACAGATAGTGCAACGCTGAGATTTGAAGATGAATCGGCATGGCCAAGGACGCATTCCAGAAGCTAAGTAGAGTTCTGAGAGACAAAAATTTTGCTAGAAACAAAGAGAGTACTGGATTACTATGTGATGTCTGTTCTTCAATATGGCAGTGAATGCTGGGCAATCTCATCAAAGATGAAGGAGAGACTTAAAGCAACTGAAATGTGGTTCTACAGAAGGATGCTGGAGATATGGACCAAGCATGTCAGCAATGATGGAGAAGATGGAAAAAGAAAAGAAAACTAATACTTAACATAAAAAAAAGACAGCTAAGTTCCTGAGATATGTAATGAGGAAGGAGAGCTTGGAGAATCTGATACTCACAGGTCAGATAAAGAGACTGGCTTGAGCAAATGGATGGGAAGAGTAACAGAGCAAGATTTGGGAAGGGTAACAGGAGAAAGTGTGTTAAGAGCCACTAGGTATAGGGAGATGTGGAAGGCCATGATCACTTATGTCCTGAAGAGATATAGAAGTTAAGGTACTTTTATGCTTATTGAAAAAAGAGTAAAAAGACTGTATTTTTTAAAATGAATTTTTCATTTAAAAACTTAAAAAAATTAATTTTTCTTTTGTAATCTGTTATTCTCTCCTTGTTTGCACATTATTTTTTTCAGTTTTTTTTATTTATTAATTTTTAATGAAATATTTTCCCTGTGAACAATCAAATCAATTTAATGAGGTGGAAAAAAATAATTAGTAAAAGTTAAAAAAGTTTCAATTTATGTGCGATTTTATTTTTTATTTCAATAATAAACATAAAAAAAAATGTAGGTTTTTTTTTGCTCACTACGAACACACAATTTAAATTACAATGAAATAAATGTTGTTGAAATATGAAAATACTTTTTTTTTAAGAAGTGATGGAGTAGAATTTCTTTTAAAAGTGTCGGGATTATTCTTGTGGATGCTTTTTAAAACTGTTAACTTGTTTTGAAAAGAATGTATAAGGCCAGGTAAACAGTTTCCTTAAGTTAAAGTAAAGGGAAGTTAAAAAAAAAAATACTATCACCACTTACGATTTTTTTTTCTTTTTATTAAGTGGATTTTAACTGACCTGCACTCAGAAATGTGTTACTGTTGTCTAAATCTTTCGTTTGGATCTTGAAAAATTCACCTTTGACAAAAAAATGTTTTTAATTTTCTACAGAAAAAGTACTAAATGGTACAAGTCAAGTACTGTGGTCCATAAAATGTGCGAGACATCATGAATGAAAATATGCTCAAAACTAAAAAGTTTAGTTTTCAATTCATTTGTTATTTAATTTGTCGATTGAATGCTTGCTTAAAGAACCAATTGTATGATAAAAAGAGCAACGTTCAGTTTTCCAACAAAATCTAATTGCTACAAAAAATTAAAAATTACTGTGAATTTCTTTGGATGTTTCCTGTTTTTTATTTATTTTTTTTCCTATGGTATGATACATTTAGGCATGTCGCTACCGAATGTAACACACGGTCAAAGTTTAAAGTGGGTTTAATACGAATACCGAATACCGGAGAAAAAATGTCCAAGCCACTTCGGCACTTGTCCTTTTTTGGGACGCCTCAGGCACCGGGCAATAAACTCAGCTACGACCTCCAATATATATTACCAATGTCTGAGCGATGAAATGTGACGTCATGGGAGTAGAGCCATGAATCAGCGTAGCAGCCATGTCTCTCGCTTCATGATAATCACAAAGTATTTTTTTTTTTTAATAAAGATTTTAAAACTTTTAAGAATGTAACAAGAAAAAAAAAAGAAAAAAGAAAGGCACAGGTTTTGATTTATGCTGGTTTTATTAATTTTAAGAAAAACAATAATAAGAAAATATAAACATCATTGTTGACTATTGACTGTCGGTTGTGTTTGAAAATAAACACAGTTTTAAAGACAAAAATTTTTCGTTTATTCGTCTAAATTCTAAAAACAATTTAACACTGCTTAAATTTTCATATTTTTAATTTAAAAGTAAAAAGTAATGTTTCTATTTCATGATGTTAAACTGTTTATAAAAAAAAAATATTTTTTTTGCAAAACTTTTTTGGTTAATGTTTGTTTACTTACTAAATTTTTTAAGGATTAAAAAACCCTAAACCAACCATAAAAGAATTATTCTTCAGTTAAAATTCTAATTTTTTTTTTTATTTCCATTTTTTTTCTAAGGATTAATATCGATAATTAACTTTCAAATTATCAAAAATAGGAAAAAATGTTTGGAAAATATTTTTTAAGTGTTCCTTTTGTGCTAAATATTTTCTAAAAATTAAACATTTTAAAAATTAGGTTTTAAAATTCAAGTGTGGTGTTATTTAGGCCTTTATGTTTCAAATAAATTCAAAACTTATTCAAAAATAATACTAATAGGTTTGTAGGGGATTTGGTAAGTGCTTGGTTGATGTGCTTCCGTATCTTACGGGTATTGCTCTCGAGATTAGTTCCCCCACAAATACAACACAATGTTTTACAATCGCGCAAAAGAAATGGAATAAGTCACAACGAACATTAAACAATTTAATATGTATAAAATAAAATTAGCATGTGGAAACAAATAAAATACAAGATGTGAAAAATTGCCTTTTGGAAAATAAAGTTTGGCAAGAAGTTAAATTTGTTTAAAGGTGTGTGTAAGTTTATATTAACGGAGTCCGTAAATAAGTCGTTCTTACTTACATTAAGTTCATCTCGGGTGGCGACAGCATGTCGCGTTGATGAAAGAAAGTTTGTCGGGTTTTTCCTTGTACGGCCATCTGTAGCTAGGTCATGAACTTTGGTGTGGAAGAATGACTTGGCCGGACAAAGTATCGGTTACATGCTGACTTAATGGCTAGCTTGGTGACTGACCTTTTCTTCCTAACTGTGTGTTATTTATATACCCTAATAGTGGATCAAAGAATCTTCCTAACATTTAGGTGTGAAGACATTTATTGACCAATCAGATTTGTATTTTACTATTTTGTTTTGGGGCCTAAATATTTTTTGTTAATTGACTTCCGATCCTATTTTTCTAGAATGTTCTTATTCTATGTTTTTAGCTGATTGGTTGAGAAATATAAAAATGTAATTTAAATTCTAATGCCGTTTTGATCCAAAATTTCTATAATGTTATGTATTTTCTTATTGCTTATTTTAATAGAAAAAAATGTGTATCCCATAGGTTTAAAGTTTAAACCTATTAGTATTATTAGTTTAAATCATTTTCATTTCAAGTTTAAATTTTCGATAATAGCGACTTGACTTTAACAAATAATTTCAATGAGTTTTCAAATAAAAAAACTTTCAAAATAAAACAAATTCTTTTAAAATTGACTAAAAAATAAATTTTGTAGTTTTTGGTTAATACAAGAAAAAGAATGAAAAAAAAAAAAAAATTAATTCAGGAATATTTTTTCATGTTTAAAAATGATTCATAAAGTTGCAAGTATAGAAAAGTTTTTACTTTCGTTTTCTATGAATGTTTTTAACATTTCATCGAAAACAAAAAAAAACACTATATTCTGAAATAAAATATCAATAAAAAATTAATTCAAATATTTTAGAAAATATATAATGTTTAACAACTTTTTTCAGCTTCAGTTTAAAAAAAAAAAAAAAAAAAAAAACTTACGAACGAATAGCCACATTTAAATTTTTTTTTTTTTAATTCAGATATTTTTTTATGATAATTTTTATTTCAATTTTATTCAAAGAAATAAAAAAATAACGTATTTTATTGTATTAAAAGATATAAACAAAAGTGCTTCTACGGCAAAAAAATAATTTTTTAACAAATTTTGATTTTAAGCGCCTGTTGAAAATGGTGATTAAAATTTTAACTACTCACTTTGCTAACAAATGGACTTGGGGAAAATTCTCCCTTTTAATGGCATGTTTCCATTTATCAAATAAATGTTTATTTTTTATTAAATATTTTTTTTAAATTCCCTCACATAAGTTTTACCTGGCACAGGTGTAAACTTGTAATGTAAACCTATCAAAATTATTCGAATAATTTTACCAAAATTCCTTTGATGATGACCTTTTATAGATCGTGCAAAAAAAAAAAAAAAGGATAAAATTAAATAAAAAAAATCTAGCAACAATGGTTAGTGTCAGTTTCCACTTCCAGTAAGCACGCAATTGCCGAAAAAACAGCATTATGTTTAAAGGGCTAAAAAAAGTTAAAACTTAAAATAAAGTTTTATCAAAATGTTTGTCATTAAAAGGAAAGATCAAATTTTGTTATTACATTATTAAAAAAAAAATACTCCTTTCTAAAAGATTCGAAATTTCAGTTAAAATTTCTTTTAGTTTTGTTTACCGTCAGTGATTCGCGCTGTTTTTACGTGATGTGGCTATTAACAAGAATAAAAAAAAAAACAAAAAAAACGTAATATTACGCACAAGTTGTTTTTTGGCGTTGAATACACATTAATTTGAAAATTCTTGCAAAAATCAATTGTCTGATTTTAATGAAACTTTCATGACTTATTCACAAATGAATGAAATTATTTATGCAATTTCATTATTTTTAGAATAACCATGGTAAAAATATATTTTTTTTTTTACATGTTACCCCTCCCCCACCAATTATTGCATAAAACTTCTAGAAATACTTTAAGGTCCTTGACCTTAATCATTAATCTTCTATACCATTTTTTATTAGTTACTTGAACGATACTATATACGAAATTCTATTTTATTTTTAATGTAGATAATCATTTAATCTTGTACTTGATTTTAATACAATTTTAGGATATAAGAAGACAAAATTTCGATTATGAATTTTTTAAAAAATTGCTTTCATTTTTTTTTCTTTGCTAATTAAACTTTCAAAGTTCAAAATTTTAAATTTCTTCCAGTTACTCAGTGTCTTCGGGTATTAATTAATAAAAAAAAGACTATAGTTTTTAAATCGAAAATTCAGAAGCTTAAATACAAATCATTTAAAATTAAAATTTTTAAAATAATTTCTAAATTCTTTTATGTTAAACTGTACATTTTCTTTTATTATGGACTGGAAACTTAAGAGACTTATTAAAAGGTCACGTGTTTCAAGGGCTGTTCTCCTTACGAAATGTTAAATTGGGTTATGTCAATACTTCCAGCCAGATGCTGTCATCGCCTACTTGAAAGCTCAACGAGTCAGACCTTTGTGATTTGGAAATACTTTTATTCTAAATTTCATGCCATAAACAAGTAATATTTATTTCAAATCAGATTAATTCAACTTGAAATTTGATAATTTTCTAAAACTAACAAGTGAGAGGTATATTTTAGTTTTGCAAGATTTTTAGAACCGAGAATTAACTTTTACTTTTGTTTACAAATGTGTCGATAGCTCAAAAAGTGGCGGTACCTGCATGATGCATCATTATAACATTCACGTGGGGGGGGGGGGGGGAAAAAAAAGAGAAAAAAAGTTGTTTAAGAATAAAAATATGTTCTCCGTTTGTATAAAAATAAAATAATGTTCATGGTTTTGAAATGGGGGGGGGAGTAACTATCTGAGAAAAATCGAATTCAAGCGATACACTAGAGAACATGAAATAAATAAATAAATAAATAAATAAATAAATAAACATGAAATTTCATGTTCTCTCTGAGAGAGAACATGAAATAACCTCGAGGTTAATGAAACAAGCATTAACTTTCTATGGGCAAAGAAATATTCATTTCTTTACACACTTCTTCAATAGCAAACAAAAGCTTTTCTACATCCTCGGGAAAAATCTGGCCTATAGTTCCTATACGAAAACAGTTTTTGTTAATCACTTTACCTGGGTAGATAACAAAGTCTCGTTCATTTAACTTATGATAAAATGTCTTGAAATCGAAGTTTGAGTTATTCGGATAGTGAAAAGATGTGATGATATAGCTTGGTTGGTCGGGTTGTGTTAAAAGTTCTGTAAAACCTAATTTCTGCATACCTTTTTTTAATATGGATCTGTTTTTCATGTAACGAGCGGCTCTGCCTTTTACACCCCCTTCTTGTTCAAACTCTGCGATTGCTTGTTGAAAGGCTAACATAGTGTGCGTCGGAGGAGTGAATCGGAACTGACCAGAATTTTCAAGGTGGTTATATTGGTCAATAAGGTCCAAGCTAAAGCATCGGGAGTATCCTTTGCACTGAAGAAGCTTCTCAGTGCGAGCAATCACATATGAAAAACCAGGCACTCCTTCCAAACATTTGTTTGCGGAGCTAACCATATAATCTATATCTCCGGCTTGAAAATCGAGTGGTACAGCGCCAAAGCTACTCATAGCATCGACGAAATAGCTCCCATTTTTTATGAATTTCTTCACTACTTTTCCGACTTCTGTAACTGGGTTGAAAACCCCACAACTGGTCTCACAGTGAACGATAGCAACGTGGGTGAACGTGGGCTCTTTCCTTAAGGTTTCTTCCACTTTACCCACATCAACAGGTTGACCTTCATTAAAAGGGAGGACCTGCTTGGGTATGTTGAGGACGTCGCAAATTTTAGCGATTCGTTTACCGTATGCTCCATTCTCGAGAATAAGGACTTTTCCATCAACTTGAGGGACTGTTGACTGTAAGACAGCCTCAACAGAGTAGGTCCCGCTTCCCTGAACAGGTATCGTTGTATATTGTTCTTTATTAACTTCGGCAATATCTAAAAGTTTTTGGCGAATATTAGCCACACAATTTATAAATTCTATATCTCTGGAACCAACATCTCTGAACATGATTCGTTTAACTGAAGCGCTTGTGCCTAGGGGTCCGGGTGTGAAAAGTTTTTTCTCTGATGATATTGATAAATGATGATGAGTTGTTGTTGAAGTCGATCGTACAATGACCTGGCGACTGTCATATTTTTTAAAATTAGCTATCGCATATTTCTTAATGTTGTAGTATTGATTTGTTAATGAAGATATTTTGATTGAGCGACAGAACGAGTAAACAGGCCTACTCCAAAGAAACATTGTGTTCGTTTGCTGGCAGCTATTAACTGACACTCTTCTTGCTTGTGAGTCTAATTAAATAGTAAAAATGCCATTGAATTGGGCGTGATTACCAATGCTCCTCCTACTAATTTAGAGTTACTTCCCTTATATTAATTTTTTTTCATATATTGAGGCGTCGTCTGAAAGCCATGAAAATGAAGGAATAGAATAAAACATAAACTAAAAAAAATTTATCAGTGCGAAAGAATTATTTTGAATATATCATATTTATGGTTGAATTATTTAAAAATGTCATATATTTTAAAACAAAACTATTTGCATTGTAAATTGACAAATTTTACCTGCTCTTTTAAGAATATGTAGAAAATAAAAATTATAAAAAAAAAACTTGTAGAAATTATAAAAATTTAAGAAATGTAAGAAATGTGACATGGATTTCAATATAAAATATCTAATTTTTCTTTCCACTCTTTTCAAAAATGAAAAAATTGTTTGAGAAATTTAAGACATAAAAAATTGAAAGTATAAAACTAAAATGCTTATTCCTCCCCACCCCTAAAAAATTTGTCACTTTTTTCTCATGTCATGTTCTCATATTCAGAGTTGAATTTCTTCAATGTAAGTCATTTGTTGTATTTCTCTATGACTATTTTTCTTTGCTCAATTGAATGTTCTGCTATTTAGTTTATCTTTAAGTTGTCAGAAATTTTTGTTGCAGGTAGTTTGGACTTTAACTAAGTTGAAACTTTTACTTTATTTTTTTTTTTTTAATTGGAGTAGATAGACTCTTCTATCACCCGGTTCACACTCCACCCACATCCATTGAACAGGTGTAGGGGCTCATCCCTTGTTCCCTGTTCAGGAAGTGGTCTCCGGCTCTCTTTCTCTCCTCAGAACTCAGTAATGGGGCTTCTGCTATTTTCCTACAATGTGTGTGGTCAGTGGCAGTGTCTCTTCATTGTGAGGGTACCAGGTTGACAGTTTTCTGGTTGCTGCTTCTGACTGGGAATTAGGAGCCCTACCTCTTGCATAGCGTCAAGAGCGGCCGCTCTGATCAATAGTTGCATAATATCAGGGTTCTTGCAGTGCCATGTCACGCATGGATAGGTGTCCCTGCAGGCACTTTCGGTGGGCAACCCCAAGGCCACAATTTACTGCAGCCTGAGCCAATTCCCTTCCAGTGCATCTCGCAGCTAATGACTGTTTGCCTGCTCTACTCGAGGTCTCTTTACAACAACATTAAACACGAACATCCACACCTCCGCCAAAAAAGCTAAACCAGGCAAATCAAAACCACCCAAACCTCTTAACATTTCTTTTACTAACATCCGTGATATCCAAACCAACTTCAGTAGCATTGAATCTTTTCTCCATCAAAAGTCCCCTGACATCCTAGCTCTCAATTCCCTCTTCTGACTTCTCTATCTCTGGCTACCTTTCTCTCTCCAATGTCCACATGCATGGGCTTGGGGTTTACGTCAGTGAATGCCTTCCTCTAGATAGGATGATTTCTCTTGAATCCTTACATCATTTTTATATGTTTTCCATCTCTCCCTTCTAAGATCAGTTAGCTATCTCTTCTTTCTCTACTGCTCCCCATCATCTCTCGACTGCTCCGTTCTTGACAGCATCTCCAACAATATCAAAAAGGCCATTTCCTCCCACCTGTTTGCCCATATATTTGTGTTTGGCAACTTTAACGCCGATCATGCTGAGTGGCTGGATAACGCCATCACAGATCTTGCTGGTGTACACACCATGAATTTTTCTATCACTCAATCCCTTACGCAGGTGGTAGAGTTCCCCACATGTTTCTGTAATAACCCTAATGGACACGACTCACTACTAGATCTGTGATTTACCTCCACCCCTGACTCTTGCAATGTCAAGCAACTCTGCCCTCTTGGAAACTCTGACCATGTGTTAGTTTCTGTCAGCATCTCCTTCTGCCTCCACCCCACCCAAGAACCTCAGACCAGCAAAATATCTTACTGCTACCAAAGAGCCGATTGGGACTCATTCCACGATTTCTTGAGTGATGTCCCTGGGAATAAAGTATTTAGCCTTCCTGTTGAAGATTGTGCGACTGAGGTCTCCTCTTGGGTTAAGGCTGGCATCGATGCTTTCATCCCTGCCAGAAAGTTGAGACTTAAATCCCACTCATCCTCTGGTTCTCCCCTGCCTGCTCAGCTGTCATTGCCCACCGAAATCACTTCTTTCGGTTTTACCGGAGTCATGCGTCAGACCATAAGTCCTTCCTTTCAAACCATACAATGAGGGTAGTATTGAACGGACAAGATTCCCAATACTATCACATGAATGCGAGTGTCCCTGAAGGCTCTACTCTAGGTCCTATGCTTTTCCTTATCTATATTAACGATCTCCCTGATGTAATAAGATCCCAAGTGGGCATATATGCTGATGACACTATAGTTTACTCTTGTCTCGATCAAAATCTACCAAGGCTGACAAAGCAAATCTCACTGCCGTGCTTGAAAACGACCTCCAATTTATAGAAATGGTAAGAAATAGCTTGTAAATTTTAATGCTTCCAAAACAAAGCTGCAATATAATAACCACCACAGACAATCGTTCCTCCCGCCCATTAACATGGATCAGGCTTCTCTCCCTGAAAGTAAAACACTGCATCTCCTCGGATTAACTCTCACATCAGACCTCAAGTGGAATAACTATATAGAATCCATAGCTAAATCTGCTGCTAAGAAAGTCGGTTCTCTGTGTAGGGCCAGGAGTTTTTCCCATCCGAAACAATCCTGCACATATACAAATCTACCATCAGCCTGTGCATTGGATATTGCTGCCATATCTGGTCAGGTATCCACCTCGGTGTCCTTAACCAAATCCAATGGAGAATCTGTAATGTGATCAATTTCAACTTGGCAGCTAGGATACAGTCATTTTCTCACTAATGCAGTGTGGCTTCCCTGTGTCTTTCTACAAATACTTTCATGGCTTTTGCTTCAATGAACTTAGTTCACTGGTACCCCCTATATATGAATTTCCTCAAGCCACAAGATTAGCAACTAGGTCCCACTCTTTTACTGTGAAACCAATAAATTGTAAATGCAAATTCTACTCCAGCAGTTTCTTTTCTTGCACTTCCCACCTGTGGAATTCCCTTCCACATACTTGCTTTCTCGAGCTACAATCTCCAAGAATTTAAATGTAAAGTCAATAGTCATTTCCTGTCTCACTAACTTACATCCTCTCTCTCTCTCATGCTTTTTTTCTGTCCACCCCACTCTCATCAGTATTCTCTTCCTTCGCCTACTCTCTTCCTGACACCCTCTGCAACCTCTCACTCCTTCTCATAACATTCCTCCTATGTAACACTCTGCACAACAGTGGCAGTAAAATACTCAAAAATAGCACCTTAATGTTACAGCAGACCTATGACCAGGCAAGAGTACTTGATTTAGCAAAAAGAAATGTTAAAAAGTACAATAAAAATTCAGTAATGTCAGAGACCCCTTCACCTATTTTGCCCACCTCCCCCTATGATATGAAAAAAAAAACAAAAACTCAAAACTGTCTTAATTAAATGCATATGTTTTTTTTTGAAGGGGTAAGAGATATTCAAGGTCACTATTCCCTGCTAGAAGATGCAAATATTATACATGCAGAAAGCAGGTACAGTGGGCTAAAGCTTGTAAAAGTACAAAGAGGAGCAAAACAGTATCTTGTATCAGTGGATACCCTTGGCTGTCTATCAACTACAACAATAGAGATCAAAGTGAACAAACAACCACAAAAAGTATTGATTGACAGAAAACGTCTTTAACACAAGCATTGGGAAAAAACCCACCTGTGCCTAATTAAAGTGAAGATGGCTACCTCATCTCTTTCCATACAAATACATGGATACTGTTTGGTTGACCTAAAAATAAAGGCTAAGGAGAAAGATGTCTACTAATGAAAGATTTATGTAGCAACATAATATTAAGGTACAACTTTTTGCATCAACATTCATTAGTAGAAATACCCTTCAGAGGCTCAATTAAATCTAGGTGACACACAGAGGAGTATAATTTATTTATCCAAACCGGTTACTTGTATGCCAAAGAAAGGTATAATCAAACCAAGTCATTCACTGTGGAGCCTTCATAGTCTATTCTGAGAACAGGAAAAAGCGAATGGTAAATGACTATTCCCAAACAATAAACCAGTTTACTTTGCTGAATGCATACCCTCTGCCAAGAATAGATGAGATAACATAAAAAAATATCCCAAAACAGTCTATTTAGTACTCTAGATTTCAAAAGTACATATAAGGCCCAGCAATCAACCATATATAACTTTTGAGGCTAGCAGCAAACTCTTTCAATTTTGCAGAATACCATTTGGGGAAATTAATATGGTAGCTACCTTTCAGTGGGTGATAGACCAAATATCAAAAGAGAAAATTCAAAGCACCTATACTTACATTGATAATGTAACTATTTATGGAAAAAATTGAGCAGAACATGACAGACATAATGACTGTTAAAAGGTATAAGTTGATGTTTAACCAAGACAAACATTATTTTAAGTGTAAAAATATAAAACTTCTTGAATACATAGTAAAAATTATATAAAACCTGATCCAGAACATCTGAATCCAAAAGATTTAGTTCCTCTACCAATCCAAAAGATTTACCCACTCTACACCATGCATTAGAAATACCATCGTTTTCAGAAAACAATTACCCTGTAACAACTGTATCAGAATTCTCATTATCTCCCATAGCAGAGAAAACATTTAAAAGAGGGGCACAATGAAAGCAGCCATTACTACATCTGATCAGACACTATCCTGGTAGTAGAGACAGACACCTCAGAATGCTCCATGGCCACCACTTTAAGACAGCTGGGGAAATACATAGCCTTTTTCTCGAGAATCCTGTCTAAATCAGAATGTAGGCATTCTGCAATAGAAAAAGAAGTCTATACTATTGTCGAATTACTGAGAAAATGAAGGTATTACTTGATTGGGCAACACTTTAAATTTATTACAGATCAAAAATCAGTTGCATTCATGTTCAACACAAAAACAACTTGCAAAATCAAAAATAAGAAGATAGCCAGGTAGAGGATAGAATTCCTGTGTTACTCATTCAACATCTCATTCTGCCCTGGTAAAGAAAACGCAGTTGTGGAGACTGTCTCTCATGTATGTAGTTTGGCTGCTAGCAAAGAAGAATTATAAGTGTTACATTCATGGTTCACATGATAAAAATCAGAAACCTTCCATACTCAGTAGAGTATGTGAAAGAATTACCAACTCATGTAAGACTTGCGTAGAAAAGAAACCCAGTTTCTACCGTCCTAATACCAGCAAGTTCGTAAAAGCTATGCAATCCTATGAAAGAATCCTATTGGATTTTAAAGGTCCACTTTCATCAATTGACAATAATCAATGAATATTGTGTATCAATACTTCTGAGGATGAGCAAGTTACTTGTAGACTATAAAACACAGCAAGATTAAATCTAGTTCGAGGGAGAACAAGAAAGAAACTGATCATGCTATTCACAATCTGCCCTGAGCTCACAAACAGGAAGGAATGCCTGCTCAGTTCAAAGACTTCTTTCTTGTGTAGGGAAGAATGTGCTATGATCCATTTTCCCATTAATACACATATTCAAGAGAACTCTGCTTGTATTCAAAGTTCATTAACAGTTACATTTAAGCTAGTATGAATTGCAACTTGATTAACTTGACTAAAATTTTTTCTTTTGTTGTTTATCATTTTCTTCTAGGATATGGGTGATCATAGCTCTCCATAGATTCACTTTTCTTTATTATGTGTGAATTGCTATGACAGTTTCCCATTGCTGTCTTCATGGTTTTCAAATCAGCATAATCCTTTACCTAGAGCAGCTACTACCCAAGGCTAGGGAGGCCATTCTATTTCTCATTGTAATTAAGAGATAGAATTGTAAATATGGCTAAAAGCTGAGAGGAGAAGAGATAGATTCTTTTTCAAGGGCATTTATGCAAAAAGTGATCAGAATAAACAAGCCCAGAATTTGAACTTATCTTACCAACTTTCATTTCCCTGTTGATATCCATTACATTAATCATACATCCACTAATGACTGGGCACCTCTTAGTAATATTTTCACTTATGTTCTGTCCAAAGTCAGAAACAACTGTGAGATGAAATGTAATTTATCCATATGAGGGTAGATACTAAACTTTGAACTGAGACAAATTGCCTGTCTGTCTTGGTGACTATGATAAAAATTGACCTTTCAGAGCACAGTATTGAATGACAGAAACCAAGCAAGGTAATTGCCATAATTCCAACTGTCATAAATAAAATAACATTGTTTATTGAATTATTTTTAAATTATTATTAAGAGAAGTTTTTGTAAGATGGGTATTTGACTAGAAAAAAGAAAGAAGGAAAGAAAGAAGTGTTTAATATCAGCTAATACCTTATAGATAATGGACAATTCTGATTGTGTAAAAAAACAAAAAATATGAATTCAATTGTTTGATTGATTAAACTTTATATCAGCTAATCTTCCTCCAATAAAGTTTTGAAAAAGAATATTTTATTTTCAAAAGATTTTTTAACAAAGAGATTTACGTTGTACTGAGAGAATTGTAAATATGGCTAAAATCAGCAATTTTCAACAATTAAAAAAAAAAAAAGCAAAAAATTACAATCAATTTAAATTTCTTTCAAGATACAGGAAAATATTTTCTTATTGAAAATATTAATCTATTGACCTGAAATTAAAACCAAAATAAAAGCTTCAAGAAAAATATTTAATTCTTAAAAATTCATTTTAAACCTTAGGTATCACTTTTCTTTGGAGATACCTACCATTACAGTCCAGTATTTTTGCAAGAGAATATGACAGAAGTGAACACTTTATTTAATTTCTGGGAGTAGACTGTTCTTATTCCAATGCTCATGCCTAGTTCTTATTTTATTTAGTACTGTTCAGTTATTCCTCGCCCATTTCCACTGAGTATAGGTACACACTGCCCAATCCAGGAATTGAAATCATAACCACAATGTCCTCAAATTTAAAAGCCAATGCTTTTATCCACTTGGCCATTGTCTAGTAGAACCTATATTGTATTTATTTCTATGCTAGGCCTACTAAGGAGGTGCTCTAAAAATATTTAGAAATAATCATTTTTTCTTTGCCAAGTTTAACAGAAAATCCTATTTTCCTTATTTCATCAAAAGAGTGTTATATAGACATATATGTCAAGGTAAGGACATAAAGAAAAGAGAGGAGAGGCTGAAAAACTGACTTGATAGGAATAACAGCATTATTATTTAACAGTCAGTAGTAGACATTGTTATAAAACTGAATGTCATATTTCCTCTGATTTACAGTCACTTACTGAAAACACTCAAATTTGTGTAGCACACATACAATTTTTGTTCTGAAATGGATTTCTACATTACATTCTGTTTCAGAAACCTATTAAAACAGGCTCCAAGTTTCACTTGCTAAATACTGCAGTTTGATTGGTCCATAAATTATGTTATGTTCTTGTTTACTCCACACATCAGAAACTGACAAATTTTTCTTTCCTCACACATACAGTACTGTGCAAAAGTATTAGGACAAGAACTATTTTATCTTTGATGAGGCATCAAAATAAAGTTTAAAATCACCCCTGTCCTAATACTTTTGCATATTACCGGTAGTGTGCAAAAGTATTGGGACAGGGGTGATTTTCTTAAAAACCTCACCGAAATTCAAGTACAGGGTGAAAAGCCAAGTAAATTGCTAATAAATACTGATTATTTAAAACTAGGAGTAAAAGAAATGTATTAAAAGGAAGTTATATTTAACTTTTCCTATTTTCTATTAAATAAGTTATGTTGAAACTACTCTATTGAACATCTATGGGATATTTTGGATAAAAAAATTGATAAATCTAATGTTACTTCGCAAGACACATTTTGGGAATAAATACAAGCTGCTTGGCAGGAGATACCATTAAATACATTGAAGAAGCTTGTAATGTGAATGCCTGACAGAATGAAGAGTGTAATCAAAGCAAAAGGCTATTATACTAAATATTAAATTTATTTTGTAACAAGTGTTTTTTCGTTAAAGTATTTGTTGAGTAAATCAAATTACTTAAATTGTTTATTTTCTGTCAATATGTGTCATAAAAATTAAAATAGTTCTTGTTCTAAACTTTTGCACAGTACTGTATATGTGAAAATATTTATTAGTGAATGAGAACTCTGTAAAACATACCTAGAGACAAAACCTGAGAAATCTAACAAGCCTACTTGAAAATTAATTTTGCTGTAAAAATCACCGAGAAAATTAAATTCAGGCAAGGGCTTACAGGCTACTATGACTCACTGTGGGCTTAACCCACTGGATGGCTGATAAGCAACACCTTACCTTCTCACCCACTGGCACATCAAGTTTTTACCCTTCTTCCTCACACATCATCAACAAGAAAAAGAAAGAACCATTCAGCATCACAACTACTACTACAGAAGGAAAGAGAGAACATCACAGAGCTACTGATTACCTACTCCAATCTTAGAGAGGCACATATGCATTCAATTTCTTCTTCTCTCGGCCTTCTATCCCTTTCTCACTAAAGACAACCGCCTTTGAAAACCTCACATATCCTTGTGAACATTACGTACAATTACAGACAGTCAGCCTAAAACAAATTCATACACATCTAAATGCCAACTGGCTAAGAATAAAGAACAACCAAATTCATAAACCACTTGTCAGTAATAAATGAGATAAATTTACATCTGCCTTTGTCATAATTCTTCTTGAAACCATACACTTATTTATAACAACATGTACATCAGTGGCCAGCAGAAAATTGGACCAAATGTAGAATCCCAAGTATTTTTTCACTGTGACAGTATGTGGTGCCCTCCAATCCAACTTTTTTAACTTAATAGTTTTATGACACTTTCATTGAAGTGTCAAAAAGTTGACTGGCGAAATTAATTAAATGAAAACTAATTAAATGAAAAGTAATTCATTCATGATAATAATTATTTTATTAAACCATTATAACAATGAGTTCATTCTGGGTATCCAACATTTTTAAGAACCAGGTGTAGTAAACCGAGTTCAATATGTATGAATCTAGACTCAAGTGGAAACGCTGACCTATAAACTGTCACTAAAACAAAACACTCTGCAGGTGTGAGGATCTGTCAAAACTTACTTCAATTTCAAAATATAAACATATTTTGAGCATAACACACATGTTGGTCGCCTCACCCAGGGATTGAGTGCAAGTATGGCACAAGGTAATAAATCATTGATCAACCAACCACGGGGCCTGATTCTTGTTAGCCCACCCCGATGACTGCGACTAATTGGCTGATTATCTAAACCAATCAGATGCAACCCAGAAGGGTTGTTACGACGATAGCCATTGGCTGGTGATCCCTACTGGCTGACCAATCAGGAGCTAATTATTCGGGATTTGGGCCCATAAATAGAGAGCACCCAGAGCAAAAATCGAGTCGGTCATTCTTCGTTACCCAGAACCAAATCCATTGCCACTGCATACTACAACATTGACACTTCCTAATTGCAGTTAAGATTTCTTCGAGTTAAAGAAACATTTTCCACCAGTCAACTACATTCACTCCTCACTTCGTGGTGTTTGTTTGAACTTGATAAGAAATTATTGTTTACCAGTGTAAATAAATGTTTCTTACTGTTTATAACAAATGCTTTTCGTCATTTCTTTGATGGTGTGGCAACTATTCTTCTACTCCGACGCCAAATTCAACACTCTATCGACTGAATTGTATCCATCACCACTTTCGCGGATCTTAAGAAACAATGTCGGTGCGGAAGGAATCAGAGAACAACCAGTCTGGAATATGTGGTAATCACGAAACCATCGGCCAACCCGGTATCCTGAAGACATAGTACCACATTTGGTGCCTTAACACGCAGTATCGACCCTGTGTAACTACCACGGTGGATGTTGTTGCATCTGTGCCACAGAATCCAGTGTCGACCCTGAATATATTGATGCTTCAAAACACAGGATTGACACTCAACTAATTCACCGGCACAACGACATCTCACCCAGGAACCAGCCCAGGAAGCCATCAGCTCGTTTTACAGCAATACTGTCACCCAAGGATAAGTATCACCAGAAACACCCACAGAGTCGGGATAAGTGACTAGTTTCCTTTGTTTCTCTACATTCATTGTGCAGAGTTGGTTCAGTGTTAAAGAGGTTCTTAGTGTCTTTGTTTCCTTATATATATATATATATATATATATATACAATGGCTACTTCCCGTTCAAACCTTTCGCCTCTATTGGTAACACCTGGATTGAAGATCCCAGTTTTTGCTGGAAGACCGACCAATCTGAAACCATGGCTAATGGCGTTAAAAAAAAAAAAGAGTCCATGATCTAACGGACTCTGAATTAATTAACTTGGCCTATGACTATTCAGATGGAGTTGTATCCGAATGGATTGGAAGCTATCTTGATGACCATCCAGACACTTCCAGTAAAACCTTCTTCGATGAAATCACAGCACTGTATGGGGAGTTTATAAACCCTGCTGATGCTGCTCGAGCATTGATTAGGGTGACACAAGAAAAAAATGAATTGCTTGCAGAATTAGCTAGTAGAATGTCAAGTCTTGTAAGGCTGGCTTATAGGAACGCTGAGCTGAGAGAAGGGTCAGCTGTACAAGTACAGCTGGCTGAATTCTTCATTGATGGGATAAACAATCCTTTCATCAAAGAAGATGTGGCAAGAGCTAAACCGAAGACACTGTCGGAGGCTTTGTCATCAGCCAGAGAAAGTGAAAGGCTCTATGTGCGATTTTGGGGCTGTCGGGAAAAAAAAAAATTAATAATAGGTAGGAATTATTGGCGACAGGAGGGAATAGGCTCTCTAAGGGAACCAAAAATGGAGGGTTACCATAGAAAATGGGCTGGAGAGAGTCATGGTTGTTACAACTGTAGACAACCAGTACCAAAAATAAAGGGAATATTTCAAACCAGCAGGAACCCTGGAAGTGTGACAAACAAAAGTGTCCGAGGTCTGAAGGCGGGAATGTAACTTCAGAAAAATGAAAAACCAAGACACCAGCAAAAACTAAAAGTTGCAAAACTAACCATATTCAGTCATTAAAGAAAGAAAATAATGAGGTTACTTTAGCTCCTAAAATAAAAACAAATCCAAAGAATTCCTGCTCGAAACGGAAAACGGTTAAAAGTCCCAATACAAAATGAGCTGAAGAATATGAATTATTCAGACAAGGCTCTGACATGATATGTAGGGTAGATATCATGGGCAAGCAGGTAGAAGCATTGATAGACTCCGGATCAGAAGTCTTGCTACTGCAGTTTTCAATTTTCTTGTAGGATGGCTGACTTGAAATTCCCACTCCTGCTGAGCATGCTGACAACAGTAGTGTCCCTGCGACATAGTCAGAATGTAATTTTTCGCAAAACAAGTGAGGTGACAATTACAAGGTCAAATTGGTTAATAGTTTTTACGATGAACTTAGAACCCCATCATTCCTTACTATATAAGTTAAAAAAAGAAATAGCTGAGGCCACCTTAGTGGGAAAGGATTTGGAAAATGATTGCAGAGCTGATGAAAAAGATAAATCTGGTAAGTTGGGGAGGAATATGATACTTTCATTTAAGTGGCAAAAAGTTGACTTGCAAAATTAATTAAATGAAAATTAATTCATTCATGATAACAATTATTTTATTAAACCATTATAAAAATAAGTTCATTCTGGGTATCTAACATTTTTAAGAACCAGGTGTGGTAAACTGAGGTCCTTATGTATAAAGATATCTAGACTCGATTGGAAGGCTGACCTATAAACTATCACTAAAACAAAACACTCTGCAGGTGTGAGGATCTGTCAAAACTTACTTCAATTTCAAAATATAAACATATTTTAAGCATGGCACACATGTTGGGTCGCCTCACCCGGGGATTGAGTGCAAGTATGGCACAAGGTAATAAATCATTGATCAACCAACCACAGGGCCTGATTCTTGTTAGCCCACCCCGATGACTGCGACTAATTGGCTGATTATCTAAACCAATCAGATGCAACCCAGAAGGGTTGTTACGACGATAGCCATTGGCTGGTGATCCCTACTGGCTGACCAATCAGGAGCTAATTATTCAGGATTTGGGCCCATAAATAGAGAGCACCCAGAGCAAAAATCGAGTTGGTCATTCTTCGTTACCCAGAACCAAATCCATTGCCACTGCATACTACAACATTGACACTTCCTAATTGCAGTTAAGATTTCTTCGAGTTAAAGAAACATTTTCCACCAGTCAACTACATTCACTCCTCACTTCGTGGTGTTTGTTTGAACTTGATAAGAAATTATTGTTTACCAGTGTAAATAAATGTTTCTTACTGTTTATAATAAATGCTTTTCGTCATTTCTTTGATGGTGTGGCAACTATTCTTCTACTCCGACGCCAAATTCAACACTCCATCGACTGAATTGTATCCATCCCCACTTTCGCGGATCTTAAGAAACAACGTGGGCACGGAAGGAATCAGAGAACAACCAGTCTGGAACATGTGGTAATCACGAAACCATCGGCCAACCCGGTATCCTGAAGATATAGTACCACACTTTGGTAACTGACCTGCTTACTACTATCTCAGTCGACAACCCTGCATTATGGTTGACGAACTGTCCTGTTCCTAACTGTGATTAAAAGGGTCATGAATCATGATGAGATTTGAATTGTATTTTACATCCTTTAAGAAAATCAGTATATAGAAGCAGGAAAATTGTCCATCTCTGTATAATGGACTCTTCTGTGACACATGCACAAGCAAGTGGTGTAAATATAGGATACCATACAACTATAATACTTGTCTTGTGGACAAATATATTCTGAAAGAAATTGTTTCATAGGTTAACATTGTATACATAAAGGACTATCCATTGCCTAAGGGAAGAACCTGCTTTAAACTGAATGCTACAAAATATCATTCAGTTCCCCAGAACACCACTGAGGAAATACACAACATTGTTATGAACTAAGTGGAATTCTGATTGGAAATATGCATCCTGCAGTATTACTGCAAGTAAACAATTTCCATATTATCACTTCAGGAGGTAGATTTGCTGTTCTTTTGTGCATTGTAGATGCAGTGTGGTTTGCTACTTCTGTCTCTTGTGTATTTACTATGTAGCTGTCCAGAACTTTATCTACAGGTCTGAAAATGTTAATTTGGCTACTATTGCTAACACTGAAGTATTTACACATTTGTAACATTGAACATTATCTTCTTTTAAGTTAATCATTGAACTCTTCTTAAGTGACTTTAATTGAATAAAACAAACACCTGCTTGCACTAAACTCTTTCATCACAATGAACTTTATCACAATATTCAATACCACCTCAAGCTCATAGCTGTCACAATCACAATTACAGAAACTAATGTAATGTGACACGATAACTAGGCATATATGTATTTTATTATAATAGATTAAAATAGAAAATAGATTAGAATAGAAAATAGTTTAAAAACATATTTAACAAAAGTGGAAAAGAAGAGGAAAAAATAAATAAATAAACGCTTTTTCTTTTATGAGGAAAATTGTGGAAGAGACAACGGTATCTGATTACTGTTTTAAATCCTACCACTCTTCCGGTAAATATTTGACTCAATGATTTAATGTGATAAAGAGATAAAGTTCAGCAGGTAGGTTTTCGAATGACCCGGTCAAAGGCTGTCCTTTACTGTATCTTGACCACACATTAAGAATTTTCCGGCGGAAGCTTTATTAAGATAAAAAAAAAAGATAACTGAAATTTCAGACTTACAGTCGCCAATGTTTGTCACCGGTGGTCTAAAGCATTTCCGGATTTCCGGATTCATTTAAATAAATAGAAGTCAGTTAAGTGAGTGGGCCTAGTTAAGGGGAGTTCCGCCGGGCGTGTAAGTGAAGAAGAATCTCCGTTCGTCTTGTTTCATCCAGTTTCATCCATTAGAGTTAGAGCTGTGTGTCACATTCGCCTGCCCCAACCGAAAAGGCTAACTCTAAACGAATAAAGCATCCTTTTCAACACATCCAAGTTGTGGAAGTTCGTTCCTTATAGTTCAATCTTGTACCCCCAGCTGTTCGGCCGACATTTTCAACAAACTCCCGGCAAACATCACAGCGTGGAGAACGGCCGCCGGAGAAAATTGTTCGGACGGTCAGTTGGGGTGTTACATTTGGTGCTCGTGACTACAGGATTTGGAACCCACGGAAGTGCCACTGGATGCTAAGTTTGGATTTCAACGAACCGACGCGACTGGACGAGACAGGACGAACGGAGAAAAGAAAATCGAAGAAAGAACTATTCTCACAACCAAATTCTAATTGTTTGGTATAAGCTTCAAAAGAAGAAAAAAGAAAGAAAGAAAAAGAAACAAGGGAAGGAAAGGGAACCCGTTATCAACAAGCACCGTAAGAAAAAAATAGAAAAGGAAATCGAAGAAAGAACTATTCTCACAGTCAAATTCTGATTGCTTGGTGTAAGCTTCAGGGGAAGAAAAAGAAGAAAAAAAAAAGAAACAAAGAAAGGAAAGGGAACCCGTTGTCAACAAGCACCGTAAGGTAAGCAGAATTATTTACTCCCTTTTTGTCAGGCCAAAATTCTCGCAGGCAGAAGAACGGTTGCCACTAACGGCCGTACGATCGAAAAAAAAAAAAGAAAAGAAAAGAAAAGGGACAATGAATTGATTAAGAAAAAAAAAAGGTGTGAGTACTTTGAGAGAAAAAAAGTATAAATTTTGAAAACAAAGAAAACGAAAAAGAGAGATAGAGACTACTTAAACGGTCTGAATGGGTACTTAAAAACCAAAAAAAGGAGAAGAATGAAAAAGGACTGTTTGAAAAGAAAAAGGGATGATGATGAAAAAATATTTTTGAGAAAAACAGAAAGAAACATTTTAGGAACATTTATTTACTTTTTTTTGTTGTTTTGTTTAAAAGAAAAAAGAAAGGAAGATGGAATACAATAATGAGAAAAAGGTGTGTACAAAACAAAAATGGAAAAAATAATAGGAAGGGAGAGAGAGCAGGAAACAACTGTGCGTGTACAAAAAATGAATTGGAAAAA
Source organism: Ascarosepion bandense (assembly GCA_037127315.1). Classification (NCBI taxonomy): domain Eukaryota; kingdom Metazoa; phylum Mollusca; class Cephalopoda; order Sepiida; family Sepiidae; genus Ascarosepion; species Ascarosepion bandense. The sequence goes on along the minus strand of JBBBDQ010000743.1, from coordinate 798,242 downwards.
AAAATGTGTGACTATTTTGAGATAAAAGTACGAATTTTGCAAAGAAAGTTAAAGAAAAAGAGAGATAGGAACAACGCAAACGGTGTGAAAAAAGGAGAGAAGAATGAAAAAGGACTGTTTGAAAAAACAATAGGGTAAAAGAATAGTGTGCGTTATTACTTAAAAAAAAAAGAAAAGCACTATTCGTGAAAAAAATGAGAGAGAAAAACTTAATGAGTGTGTACAACAACGACAAAAACATGTTTTGAAAAAGAAAAAAATGATGATGATGAAAATTGAAAAATAATATTTTGAGAAAAACAAAAAGAAACATCTTAGAAACATTTATTTACTTTGTTTTGGTTGTTTTGTTTGAAAAAAAAATGATGCTGAAAAAAAGTATTTTTGGGAAAAACAGAAAGAAGCGTTTTAGAAACATTTATTGACTTTTTGTTGTTGTTCTGATTAAAAAGGGAAATGGAATATGTTTGGTTGAAAAAGAGATTGATAATGAGAAAATAGATGTGTACGAAAAAAAAAATGGAAAAAATAAGAGGAAGGGAGAGAGCAAGAAACAACTGTGCGTGTATAAAAAAAAAATGAATTGGAAAAAAATGTGTGACTATTTTGCGATAAAAGGTATGAATTTTGAAAAGAAAGTAAAAGAAAAAGAGAGACAGACAACGCAAACGGTGTGTGTAAAAAAAGAGAAGAATGAAAAAGGACTGTTTGAAAAAAAAAAGGGGGTAAAAGAATAGTGTGTTATTACGTTAAAAAAAATGAGAGAGAAAAACTAAGTGAGTGTGTACAACAACGACAAAAATATGTTTTGAAAAAAATAAAAAAGGATGATGGTGAAAAAAAAAATTTTTTTTTTTGAGAAAAACAGAAACATTTTAGAAACATTTTAGAAACATTTATTTACTTTTTGTTGTTGTTTTGTTTGAAAGAAAAAAAAGGATGATGATGATGATGAAAGAATATTTTTGAGAAAAACAGAAAGAAACATTTTAGGAACATTTATTTACTTTTTTGTTGTTCTAAGAGAAAGAAAAAAAAAGAGAGGGAAAATGGAATATGTTTGGAGAACTTTAAAAGAGACTGATAATGAGGAGCAGTTACATCGCTCCTATATTTATAGACTTGCTCAGAGTTATGACTATTTTGTCAACTTGTGTTAATTAATTTTTTTATAAATTTCTTTTCTTCTTTGGGAGAGAGGGTGGAAACACCCCTCTCTTGAATTTATTGTGTAAACTATGCTTCAATCATTTTGTCGGGCGCCATTGACCCCATTGGGAGGGGACGTCCGCAGCAAACTTCCATCATGATAAGGTTTCATTGGGTGGGGGATGATGCAGGAAAGGCCCAGAGACTTGTGGCTGGAAAATGGTAACAGGAGATGAATTAACGAAAAGTGGAGTCTCTTCCAGGAATAGAAGGGAACAAGTAAAGCGGAAAGCAAAACACTAATTTGAAAAAGGTGTTCGTTAACGAAGAATTGACCCTCATACGTAGCGATAAACCAACTGCGTGGATTCATTGATGCCACCGGCTACGAAGACAAAAATTGAGGAATTGGTTGTTGAAATAGAAAGAAAATGGGTTGAGGAAATACAAAGAAATGGTATGGATTAATAAGAAATTTCATGATTGATGTTTGTGGAGAGGAAGAGAATATCCCTGAGGGATCAAAATAATTTTTGGTGGTGATGGCGTACCGACATGAAGAAGCATCGTGTCATGTTTTTTTTTGTTTATTGTAATTTATTGACATAAATGACAAGATCTGTTGGGGGAGGTAATTTGACACGATAACTAGGCATATATGTATTTTATTATAATAGATTAAAATAGAAAATAGATTAGAATAGAAAATAGTTTAAAAACATATTTAACAAAAGTGGAAAAGAAGAGGAAAAAATAAATAAATAAACGCTTTTTCTTTTATGAGGAAAATTGTGGAAGAGACAACGGTATCTGATTACTGTTTTAAATCCTACCACTCTTCCGGTAAATATTTGACTCAATGATTTAATGTGATAAAGAGATAAAGTTCAGCAGGTAGGTTTTCGAATGACCCGGTCAAAGGCTGTCCTTTACTGTATCTTGACCACACATTAAGAATTTTCCGGCGGAAGCTTTATTAAGATAAAAAAAAAAGATAACTGAAATTTCAGACTTACAGTCGCCAATGTTTGTCACTGGTGGTCTAAAGCATTTCCGGATTTCCGGATTCATTTAAATAAATAGAAGTCAGTTAAGTGAGAGGGCCTAGTTAAGGGGAGTTCCGCCGGGCGTGTAAGTGAAGAAGAATCTCCGTTCGTCTTGTTTCATCCAGTTTCATCCATTAGAGTTAGAGCTGTGTGTCACATTCGCCTGCCCCAACCGAAAAGGCTAACTCTAAACGAATAAAGCATCCTTTTCAACACATCCAAGTTGTGGAAGTTCGTTCCTTATAGTTCAATCTTGTACCCCCAGCTGTTCGGCCGACATTTTCTACAAATTTCCGGCAACATCACAGCGTGGAGAACGGCCACCGGAGAAATTGTTAGGACAGACCGTTGGGGTGTTACAGTAATATTATGGGTGAAGGATAGATTCTTCTTCTGGTCACTAAATGTAACACTACATACTGTAATTTCAAAGTCAAAGATGCTTGTTAACACCATTAGATGTAATAATGATGTTGATTATGTGCATTACTTTACTGCTTTTGATGTTTTTCTCTTCCCACATTTAATTCCATTAGTTATTTGATTATTAGATGCACTCTAACTTTTTCTCACATTTTAATGTTTCATACCATAAAACCAGTAGTTATGTAACATTTACATTTTCCCTCATCTAGCAGTTTACAGATGTGGTAATCATTTTCTTAAAACAAAGAAATTTGTTTTAATTGTTAATCTCAGTCTCCACTTGTCCTCTATGATATACATTTTGGTGATAACTCTCAGGAATTCATTTTTACAGGTTTCAGTCATCATTGGGAGAGATCATTTAAAGTAAGTTAACTTTTATTACCAATTCTTTATGAAGCATCATTCACTCAAAAGCAGTGATTTGTTAATTGGTCACATCATCATAGATTTATCTAATTGCTGTCCTTTTTTCATGCAGATTCTTAGAACGCCAACTGTCATGCATATAATATGCATAACACCATCACTTGAAACATAACTTTCACTTTTTACTGATTTTAATTTCTCTAACACCTACTGAAAATCCATTCATTTCACCAAACTCAGCAATTCAAATATTTGCACTATGTTACTCTTTCCGAAGGTTTCCTATAATTCTAACCACTTATTGAAAATCTTAAATTTCATCTTTGCCTGCAAGAGGATAAATGCAGAACATCTCACAAATAACCCCTAAAGTGGTCAATATTGAAACTTACAGACCTTAGATAATTTTGCTTTTTCTTTATATCATAGACACTCCATCTGATAAATTTATACCCTGTGTAAGCATTTCTCTTGTCGCTATTTCAATCTCTATTAATTGGCTAACTATCTCCTTTAAATGATGTCAATATGTATAATTGATGGGCACTACCTACATATATCGAGCTTCTCAATGCACTCTAGCACTTCATCAGGAGCCAGTAGCATAAATAAAGACTATGTTCTGCAATTTCAATTTGCATTTAGCACTCACTCCCTATTGGACTAGGTATTAGTAGATTTATTATTATTAAGGGCACAGTTGGCCCTAATGAAAATATTTAAGATAAGTTATCCCTCTTTGACTGGAGGGGTGAAAAAAAGTAAGTTTTTGTCACATCCCCTGTTTGGAAACAGAGCATTTTGGGTATAGGGAGTTTCAGCTATGATACTAATGTGAGCAGGACAGTTTTCCAAGGCCCACATTTTATCATTATGCATCCAGTGGCTTCAGTCACCATTCAACTTGTAATTAATAATTAATTAAATAAATAAAATTTTGTTATGAGTTATCCTCTCATTTCATCCTTTTATCTTTCTTCACAAAACTACATTTTCACTCCCTGGGAACATAACAATTACTTTAAGCACGTTACTCTCCATGCTTAACAGTAGAAAGGATACCATAATCTCGTTATTGTCAACCAGGGTAACACACCCTAGTAAGCTGTAATAGTACTACAATCTGTCCATAGGCTCAGCAAGTATTCTGAAGTGATGTGTTAACCTAGACCAAGTTTTAAGCAATAGGTACCTGAAGTGTTAGGTCACAAGCATCCCACTGACAACAGTAAAGATTGTAACATTTATATAGTTTATTTATCATTGCTAACAATTGCAAATATTTCTTTACAAAACCATCCAACCATTATGTTATCCAGTGTGTATACTTATATATATGCCTTTATGTATAGAAACACACAAATTGTGTGTGTGTGTGTGTGTGTGTGTGTGTGTGTGCGTGTATGTATGTATGCACATGTAGACAAAGGGAAGTCTCATGAAAGAGTGGATTTGTCTGCTGTATTTTGGAATTAATATTTTAATAGTTATTCTATCATTGGTAATTAAAGTTGTGGTTGATTTGTTGTTTGGCTTTTGATGGCTTTGAAAGCAGTTGCCATCAGAGATGGTCAGTCTAAAACCATTATTTGATCACATTGGATGAGAGGCATGAGCCAAATGAATATGTTTAGAAATCTTCCAAGTTTCAGAATGCTGTCTGCATTTCTTCAAAGAGTTCATCAAAATTTGCTTTGAGCTTTCTTTCACTATCTTCTTCTGGATCCTTGAATTTCATGCTGCTTAATTTATACATGATATCCCCTAGTTATTCACCCATGATGGCCCAATAATTTTTTTTTCTCGCCCTGTGCGGTGCTTTCAACGTGCTGTGTTTCAGCCATATCCACTTTTGTCACATTTAAAATTAATACATGTTTGATTTGCTATCTGAACAAGCATTTTTTTCTCTCAGACTTATTACCTCCCAATTGTCTATAGGCTGTCTTTAGCTCCAAAAGAAACTTTAAGCACCTTCCTTCTAACAGGCATTATCCATTTTCTTCTTATTAAAAACCTAAATTAGCATAAATAATTTTGCATCTCATTGTATTGCTACATAAATTTCAATTAAATTTTCTCTGGTATTTTCACTCTTTCAGTTCCCAAACTCTTCAGTAAAATTTTATAGGTTTCAAGTCAATCATAAATGTTATTAGCCACTTGGAGCTTGTTATCATTACTTCACTGGTTGCCTTGAAAATATTATTTCAGTACATACTGCAGAATAATCAATGGGGCCAATGAGTGGAGAAGAGACAAACTGCAAACATGTTTTCAGAAAATCTGAAGATGTTTCACTTCCTGGGTTGAAATGTCACTTGCCTAAGCCATTCACATGTCACATAAACCTAAAGTTGATGGATTCCGGAGATTGACCAGAGTCTCTGGACAAAGAAAACTGGAATATCTAAATAAGATTTTAACAAAGTTTGTTTTAGCTGTTGGTTACAAATGATTTTCAGACTAAACTTCTGTTCTACAATTTTAATGCCTGATAATGATACACAGAAGTTTGAAATTTGAATCATATGTTCACATCTAGGATGATGATAGGACAATATCTTATGTGTTCATTCTTCTTCTATCAAAGGTTGGGATGGTAATCTGGTAATCTTGTTCAATTGTGGATGCTATGATGATGGCAGTGTTTTTGTTCTGTTCACATTTAACTAAGATCTTATATCTCTGGTTGTTTTAGCAAACTCTCTCAAAGTGTATCACACACATCAGCTTATGTATTGGTATGATTTGTTATTGAAATTCTCTTGTTCTGAAAAACAACCTATTCTACTTAAAAGACTAGTAACAAATATGTCTCATATAGCCCACTGGTTTTAAATTAGCATCATCCTTCTTTTATATTGTCAGTCTATAAATAAATAAAATTGGAAAGAAAGTCCTCTCACATTGTAACAAGATCGCTTTGAGGATATTTTTCAATACTCATCATTAATCTTTACTTAATGTTTTGCAGATTATTTATCAGACATATCAGAATTATGAATTAAAAAATGACTATTTAGCAATGGAAGCAGTAATTCTGTTTATGGAAATGAAGCTCTAAGTGTGTGACTATGCTAACAATAGTTTGATTAGTTTCAATCAGGAAATTCTCCAATGATTCCCCTCAATCTGAATAATACAGTTCTATCAATATTGAACTGTAGTTAAGGAAAACCCTAAGCAAACTGCACAAGAATTATCCAAACAGTTTAATCAAAGAATGCCTTCATGAACTCAGAAAAGTGTCTTTACTTGGTTAATGTGTCAGTGGGTCCCTTATTTTCATGTGATCATGCTAACAATAATTAAAGGAAATATCTTGATGAAATATATGAACACACACCAAAGTAACATTTGAGTTTTTCCATCTTCAAAAGTCCTTTTTTTCAGAACTAATAAAGATGTGGGTAAAGATGTCTCCTTTTTTTCAGAAATAATAAAGATGTGGGTAAATAAATAAATTACCAAGTACAATTTTCTTTTACGTGATTAAAATAATTAAACTGCTTTCTGTCCCATTCTCATGAAATTTCTATTATTCTAATAAGAGCTTATCAATACTGTATAATATTAAAAAGCAATAACTGATTTCTTAATATCTTTTACAAAAACTTAAAACCAGATATAGATACATATCGTCATTAATAAATTAAAATTCACTTCTAAACCCACACCTTGATATCCAAAATTTAAGTTTTTCCAGAAAATGGATAACACTTTTATTGACCTGTTATCTTACAAACTGAAATTGCATGGTAGTGATTGTCCTTTTTAAACATAATTACTATATAAATATTTAACCAGCTAAAAACAGTTTGAACAATTTTCCTGAAAAAGAAACTTGCAATGCTACTTTTCTTCATTGATTTGTGTATTTACTTTGAATGTTTCTGAAACATCTGTCTCTGAATTGCATTTAAAGTTTAGTCCAACAGATGTTCTTCAGTAAACAGAATCAGCTGAGTCCATTGTTCTCCATAACTTTAACACTTCAGCTGTTTCTTCTCATCACATCCTTTGCCAGATTGAAGGTTTTGGTTTATTTATATTCTTTAATATGATTTATAATTGAAAAATAATCAATACAATCTGACTTCACAATAGCCAAACATCCACTGTTTGAACATTGATTGATTTAATAGTCTCAATTAAAGCTTTTAAACTAATTTATTATATTATTCATGAAAATAAGTTTGTTAAGATCAATACAGGTTTCCTTTTTGTAGCAGAAAATACACTTGAAATTTCATGGCAATTTGGAAATTACATTTGATGTATCAAGTAAAATTGACAATAGGAAATACTAATCTAAATAAACATGTTTTTCTTTATCATGAATATAGACCATTACTTCTGAAGACATTTTTATAAAAGCAAATGTGAAGTTAACAAAACTGTTTGCAAACAAGTCAGATTATGAATTAAAAATGTTTACTTTTTCTCAGTATAATAACATGATTTGAATTACAAACTTTTTAGTTTTAATGTTCATTCTACTTTTGAGAAGATAGGATTTAAGTTACTTTAGACTGATTTACTAATAACATAGTTGAGGGGAAGAGCCTAAAAGTTTTGTTTTACCTGTGACATGTTTGTTTTATTTTTCAACTTTAGAGACAGTTGACTGACCATGTATTTTCCATAACATTTTGAATATAAATAATTGTTTTATTAAAGTTTCCTTTTATTTTTTTATTCTATAAAAGATAGTATAAGTCTGATGGTTGGTCGTGGTAGTTGCAGGTGCCAGTGGTTTCTGTCAAGCTTGGCTGAAAGCCACAATTTCAAACATTGATTATGCAAACAGGTAAGCATTTTTGGAAGATTGGAGAAACACATTCTAAGTTTCTGGGCCGGATAAAATTAAATCAATGTACATATATAAAAATACAATGTGTATCTACACTCACTCTCACAGTCTTGGATATATAAAAATGAAAAATGTAAAAACCAGTTGTATGCTGAAATATTCTTATCATAGTGTTTCACTAGTTTGCGAGAGCATTTTAAAACAAATGAAAAGTTGTTACCATGACAATCTTGTTATGTAAACAGTTATTAGTTAATTTTCTAACATTTAATAGAAAATTTGAAAATATTAAGCAAATGAATATGACAAGCACAGTAGAATTATGTTAAAATAAAATATAAATAGGGATTAAACATTGAAAAATTAAAAATGACAGAATAAAAATCTTATAAAAGTAAAGCTTTTTCATCAATGACCTTTTCAAAGACATTATTTTCCCACCCTTTTGATCCAGAGCAGTACTGCCTTCTCAAAGCACTTGATGTAGGCCTCCATGTTGAGTTTGAGACTCTTACCAACAAATTTGGAAGTTCAAAAGCAACATTATACAGGTTCAGTAAAAAAGAAAGTAGTGGATGCCAAACCATTGAACTGAACAATGTGTACAGTTAGTGATAACTATATTGGTTACTTTGTATGAGTAACATCACTTTATCAAAATATAGACAGTGATAAAACTGTTAAAATGGATGTTTATGGTTATCTGAATACAACAACTACTTTTTAAAAAACATTTTATAATTGGGATACAATTATATATCAACACTCATTTTGGTGATGATGTTGCTTTTCATGTATTTGCTTTCAGAAATATCATTTAAGCTTGTTCCACAATTCTACCAGTTGAAGCCCATATGGTTTATATAATATATAAGCTGGCTGGTTTATAGCTGACTAATCACTAATTCATATAACCTAAGTAGTGTGAAGATGAAGTATTTTATTGCTTAGTTGTGTGAAAAATGTTATTAGCATCAGAGAATTTTGGAAGTAGGACATTGCAGGATCACAATATATATTAATAGTGCAGAATTGTCTGAGTACAATAAAAATGACCATTGGGAACCTCTATTTGATAATGTAATCAACAAAACTGCTTTTGTTAGGTATGTGCAAAATTTTTCAGCATGTGTAAAATTAAAAAATAGAGGAGACTGAATATTCAGCAGAAAAACATTTTAAAAAAATGAGAAACTGTTGCACGAACCTAATACTTTACTTTTTGTTCAGAAAAGCAAGAGAGATGAATCTGAGTTACAAGTATAACTGTGGTAATTGGGCCATGTCACAAGTGAGTATTCAAGAAGACTACCAATGCAGGAATATACATTTTTATTTCTGCACTGGAAAGGTTCCCATAAATTTTGTATATATCACTACTTTTCATGCTGAAGATTCACAGAAGAAATCAGGTGTAGAATCTGAGATATATTCAATAATGTAGCAGTGGTTAGTAATTTTGATAGTTACTCTATTTCCTTTAGTTTGGTACATGGCATTCTATATGGGCATACACAGTACAACTAAAGAAGACCAATTTCAAAATATTTGAATTTCAGGAATCTTTTAGAGAAAAGTAAGCTTTTTGAAAATAATTGTAATGACATTTAAACCCAATACTTGCAGATAATCACATGTGTGCAAAAGTTAAATATTAATTTTTGGTGTGAGTAGTGGCAAATATTAAATAAGACAAAGTGCAAAGCACAATTTTTGTGAAAAGAGGATTGACATAATGTTGAAATTGTTAAAACTTTTCATGTATACATACAAATGTCGATGAAAGTTTTAAAACTTTTAGAGCTGGTTCTTTTTTAAAATTTGTTTTTAATCTTTGAATTAATTATCCACCTTAAAATTGTTTTAATAATATAAAACCCTATCAGAACTATGCGTTCTGAAACAGAAATATAACATGCAACAAAATCAACATGAAAGTGACTTATTTTATTGTTTAGAAATATAGTAACTGTTGTTGACTTATATTGTCGTAAGTACAATTAGAGAAGTACCTAGAAAAATGACTTCAAATGCAAGGTTTATCAGCAAGATTATGGTTAACATTTTATACACATTGTTTATGACATCTAAAAATAACAAATTAAACTTGAGTTTAATTATGACATTAGCTTAACGGTATTTTTAATTAATTGTTGTTATAAAGAAATATTTCATTTGCTTCTATAATATATTTTTAAGGATAAACAAAGTTAATATATTTCTTGAAAAAATGCTTTTTAGAAAGAAAAACACAAATTACTTATAAAAATTAAATTTTATCAATATATTTGTCATGAATAATCTAAAAATATTAAATTAACTTTATATGAAAATGGCAATTTTAAAAAAGTTTTTTGCAGTGTAAAAACAGAATCAAGGAAAAAGTCTTTAGAAAAAAGTACATTTAAAATTAAACATAAAGCAATAAAATTAACTTTAAGGGAGTCGTTGTAACATTTGTAAGAAGAAACTAGAAAAATTTTATTAATAAAATGTTTCTTTAAATCCAATAAAATTATCCATTTTTCAGTTCAATGAAACTAGTCTAGATTTTCAACATTTTTTCTTTAATTGTGGTGTAAAAGTTACATTATGATACAAGAACTGTGGTAAAATTCAGCATCTTTTTATCTGTTAGAAGTAGAAATAGCAATTTTGCAAAAAACAAAAACAATAAAGTTTATCAATAGTGCATGAATAAAAATTTAATAAATTAACTTCAAATGAATAATGTTAAACTTCCAAGTGACAAGACTAAAATTCCTAGATTTTATTTTAGTAATATTTTTGCCACAAAGTTTTCTATTGTAATGAAACAAAAAAAAAATGATTATTTGTATTTCTCAAGCCAATTACAGCAGTAAACTAGTGCAAACCCAAAGTGAAAATAAACTGTGTTGCATTTAAAATAGGCTTCCAGTTCTAGTCCTTAGTTACAGCATGAGTAGAATGCAGCAAGCTGTTGACATTAGCTTATGTTTTAAAGTGAGCACTCACCTAAGTACAAATTAAGCCCAATATTACTAAACATCAGTGATCAGAGAAAGCACATTACTAGAATATACTTAAAATTACTCATTACTAGAAAATACTGAAAAGAAACAAAACTGATGAAAACAAATATTTTGCATGTAGAACTCAACTTGAATATCAAAGAAATCAAAGTGAAAAACATTATTTTGTTATAAAAGTATTCCATTAGTTATAGGCTGGCACAGTTCCCACAGACAAATAACATAAATATATATATATATATATTGCAACAAATGTGGCACAAGGTTGAAGGGGAAGTGAGGTAAAGCTAGTTAACATTAACTATCCTAGAGCTAGCTAATCAGATTCACCACCTATTCATACAATACAATTTGCTCGTTCAATACAAGAATGAATTCATCACCATTTAATTCTACTTATACTGCAATACCATATATTCACAGTGAACCTACAGAAAGCTCCATGACTCAAATCTCATTGTGTATGAAAGTTCAAATGTCTCTCTCTATCTTTTTTTGTTTTTCTTATAAAAATACTTAAAATTATAAGATCATGAAATGAGGTCGGGGGAGTAAACCACAAAATGAAACTAAAATGTAACAAAACATTCAAACTAGAATAAAATACGCTAGTAAGACCCGTCTAATCACAAAAACGAAAGTGGACGCTGTATTCAGCCAATAGAAAGAATCAAGAAGCTCACTTACTAATGATGAACCAAGTTTGTCACTTTCGCCTACCTTTTGCTGAAATATGTCGAAAACAAACGCTTTGTGTCAGTTCTGATCTTCCAAAGATTCCGGGCAGATCCTGATGAAAATATCACAAGATCCCTCGCCCCGCCAATTCGGAACGTCCATAACACCATTCTTGCTATGGCTAGCAATGTAAAAAATACCATTCATTTCATCACAATACGGGAGAGCAACACATTATTGTACAATATGTATACGAGATCAATGGACACGAAAGGTTCGCGATCAATACAAGCCAGAACGGGCGCCCCTGAGGACAGTGGTTGAAGGAGTGCAAGGCCGTTTCTTCTTGATTAAAATCACACCAATCACAGTTGGGCAAATCCGCCTAACTTCCTTTGAGGGCTTTGTCATTTAGAGACAGCACGTTCCAAATCAATTAGTAGGTAAGCGAAAACTCAAGACCAGAAAGAGCGCAACATGGTCGCTAACAAGTCAAGCCGCTTACTGAGTGGGTCCTTCGTGACCCCCTCCAATAATTCCCTCCTAATTATAGAAATGTCACTTGACCAAGGAATGACTCTTAAGTCTGTTCGACACTCTAGGAGGAATCCCGACTGATTCTATGACTTACGACAGCGCTCAGTTCTAGAAACAGGAGGTGTGATGGTAAATTTAGAGAAGGCGTCCCTAAAACTCCCCTCCAAGATAGAGTCTTTGTCAATGCACACTAAACCAACATCGAGGTGTGCTAAGTGTGCCATTCTCAGCCCACCATGATACATACATTGGACACAGACATCTCTGTTGACCTGATGCTTGCCATCACCCCACAAGAGGAAGGAAAGCAAGTGCTCGATCGTCTTCTTACAGCCCTTACAGAGATGGAGTACAAACAACCTGTAAAGGATGAGAAGAAAGACATACATGGTGCACGCCTCAGCCTTACTCTTCAATCACCTTCAGATCCAAATCTGGACTGCCACTTCGTCGTTTGCCTGTGCCTCCGACCAATTACTCTCCAGCTGGAGCTCGAGCCCGAACCACACTACAAGAATGCGGACGGCCCAACAGTCCAACTAAAGAGTCCCAGAACAGCAAGCATCTTGCTGGAAGACTTGTTGCAAATAATCTTGGCTCCCGCGACCTTTTTGTATCGTTCAAGTACCTTCTATACCACCTCAATATCACTGCAACAGAAGAAAAAATGCATACATCAGCGTACGCGGGAGCCCTTGCTCGTAGGTCTGGACTGCACGCCATGTCTCTTAAATAGCGAAGAAGACACTCCAACGTCAAAGTGTAAAGTAGAGGCGACAGTGGAAAACCTTGACGAACTGGCTGAGACAGCGTAAAACATGTACCACAGCACTGGGGGAGCGATACAGGAGGCTAATCTACCTGCAGATGTCATGCTTGAATTCGGCAGCCTGCAGAACAGTATGAGTATCAAATAGACTGATCCAAATTGATCAGCGCAGCTTGCGTGTTGTCTTCTGCACCATTTAGATCTACAGATCAGGTGCAGGTTGCTTTGAGTTCTCCACCTCTTCACAGCACAAGTCTTCTCGGGTCCCAACAGAATCTCGGCAGCTAACTGCAAACGCCCCGTTATGATCTTCGCTACGGCTTGGAATGAGAAATTAGAGAGCAGAGTTCGAATTCCAGCTGTATTTGTTGCATTCACTTACGTGCAAATACCCTTGGAAAAGGTATTAATCCATCTCTTCTCCCTCCAGCTATGAGTTGATTAGTAGGACAAATTGGGTTCTAATAGCCTTGGTTGGTAACCAGTCTACCGCAGAAAGAAATGGCAACCTACTCCTGGAAAATCTGCCTAGTCAGTCATGGATCGAAAGATATATGATCGCTCAAGCGTGTATCATGCTTGGTACTTTACTGATTGGCTGAATGATCTAAATCCCTCCTACTATCCTTGCCAATTTTCAACAACGTGATCACACTCTTATAGATCTGGCTGGGGACGAACTCTTACCGGAACCATTTGTTGAACATGACAGGCAAAATCTGCACAAACATGTGCGACAGCATCAACTATAATTTATAACGAAGATCATCAAGTCTCGGAGACTATCCACTACCGACCCTCTTCAATGTCAAGTTGACTTTGCTGTCTGTGATCTCATCCTCACATTTAGCCGCTTCAGTCAGTAAAAGCCGAGGAAAATCAGGCAAATAGCTGTGAAGCTCTTCGTCACAGTGACCAGGCTCCTTAGTAAACCAGCTCTCGAAATGCCACTAATATATATTTTTGTTTCTAAGTTAGAACTAATATAACTAGGCCTATTTTTTATCAACTGACCTCATAGCAGTAGAATAGAAATATAGAATTAAAAAAGTTAAAAAATTTCTTTTTATGTTTATTATTGGTAAAACTGATAATTTTATATATATATATATATATATATATTGTACTGATTTTTGTAATTAAAGCCATATCATATTTTTTTTATTAGGTTGTCCCAAAAGTCCGTAAACACGAAAAATTGAATTTTTATGCAATTTTGCGTTTATATTTTTATAGTGATCTTCATCTTTATATTCCAGATGGCAATTGATAAAATTGAGCTGCTAGTTTTGATTCATCACTGCTGGAAGCGAGGTCTTTCAACCAAAAAAGCTGCAGAAGAGATTTGTGCTGTCAAGGTGAAGGAACAATTGCATATGCGGCGATCTCAAAGTGGTACAAGTGTTTCGATTCTGGCGACATGAGTCTTGAAGATAAGCCTCGTTCGGGATGGCCGTTAAAGTTGGAAGATGGAGACTTGCAAACTGGGTAAAACATTGCGCCTTCATCGAGCACTCGAGAATTGGCTGATGAGCTTGGAGTTGGCAAATTGACAATTCACCGACATTTGAAGCAACTTGATTTTGTTCACAAAAAGCCACGCCAAGATCCACACGAACTCACTGAAGCACAAGCCAACAGACGAGTTGATTGCTCAGCAATCCATTGGCCGAGCGTTTTTGGAAGTGCATTGTTACATCCGACGAGAAATGGGTCTATCTGGTCCAGCACAATCGAGACAAGCAATGGGTTCAGAAAGGGCAAGAGACACCGTCGGTTCCAAAACAAGATTGATTCGGCAAGAAAGACATGTTGTGCGTTTGGTGGAACTTTGAAGGAATCATGCATTTTGAGTTGGTTCCGAATGATCGTGCCATCAGTGCCAATTTTTTGCAAGTGTTTTCTGGTAACCTTAGTAAAATTTCAATTTTTTGCAAGTGTTTACAAACTTTTGGGACAACCTATTAAATACTGCCTAATAATACTAGAATATATAACTATCATTTTAAAATGTACAGGTTATTGAAATTATTTTAAAGAATTTTTGTTATCTTCAAGTTAACATAAGATTAGTTTTATTTCAAGTCATTACTCTTCCAGCTGTCCTCAAGGACACATGGCCCAGTCGATAAAAGTGTCGGTTGGATTCAGTGGCTTGATCCAAAGTGAGTTCAATACCTGGCTACAGCAGACATGAACAAAAATCTTAGAATTGAGTTAAAGGAAGATAAATGGAAACGGCATGACTCATGGAACGAGAAAATCTACTCCAGTGAACGAAAGAGTTCGGTTCGAAATTCTAATTCTTTGAAGAAAGTTAGAGCGTATAACGGCCGAAACGTCATGAATATGGCAACAAAGATTAGGACAACTGTTTCAACAATGTAAATAATTACAATACCTCATCTCAGAAATATAGACAAATATCGAAAGATAGGTAGGGACCCAATATACCAAAAATATGATGCCAAGTAGAAAAATCCCACTAGAAGCTGGCATCTAACATTCCCGCACCAATGCATTGACTTACGACTCATTCTTTCAGACATGGCACCAATACTTCCCGTCAATTTAAAGAGAGTCCGTCTAGTCGCAGAAAAAGCGGGACATGCACTTGTCCAAGAAAAAAATCCAGTACAAACGTTGGATAAAACAAAAATTGCAATCCGGTATCCCAGAGACTCGAGGCCTTCCTCGACACTGATGGAGAAGACCGAAATAGGATCCAGCATAAGCTGGAAAAATCATTCAGATATGAATTCGATATACTCAAGGTCCGCCAGTGCAATATTGAACATATTAAAAAGATCAGAGGGCTCGTCACACGGGGCTCGTCACCCCCACCTCTAGTGAAGGCAGTTATCAACATTAGTCAACATTAGCTGAGTGCCTCTGAAGAGTCAGTGCTGAAAAAGGGTCTTAATAGAAATTAAGACAGACACTAAAGAAAGCCAAGCCACCCAAATCAAACATCACGAAACTGGAGAGGTTGGTAATCAAATCACTACAGAGGAATGACAACATCATCATACTACTAGCTGACAAAAACAATGTGACTGTAGTGATGGACAAAACAGAATAGACAGAAAACTGGAAGATCTCATTAGAAATGGTAGCTATAGCAGCGTGAAGAAAGATCTAACATTTAAAACAGAAAAAAAAAAAACTGTCGCAGATCCTAATCAAGAACAAGGACCTCTTCCCATCCAAGACATACAGGCAGTTGTCTTAACGTTACAGCAAACTACCTCACATATATGGTGTCTCCAAAATGCACAAAAAATCATGCTCAGGCCAGTTGTTAGCTGCCAAGGCTCTGTGTCGCTTCCTTTGAGTCGCTTCCTTGTGGATATAATTGATCAATTAATAGGAAAGTTGACATTATTTGTCCGAAACTTGGCTCACTTTGTGGAACAAAACAAAGATGCTCCCACTCAATCCAATCAAATGGTAAACCTGGATATGGTGTTTTTGTTCATACACAGTAGAGGCACGAGTGGTAGTCAGGAACAGACTAGCCTTGGAGTCATCCCTAGGAGAACTTACCAGTATACCAATAGATAATCTGATGGAGATACTGACTTTCTGTACACAAACAACACACTTTGGAATGGGATCAGACATATATCGGCATGATGAAAACTTGGCAATGCCCTCGCAATTATCACCAGCAGCTGCAATAGGTAACATGTACAGGGAATACTTTGAAGAGATGGCATTAGAATCCACATCACTAAAGCCAACTATGGCTGAGGTACGTAGATGACATTTTCATGCTTTGGTCATACCAGTAAGAGATCCAGTTACTGCTGAACCATTACTGAATGTACTTTTTTGTAGCTCTAAGAAATACTTTTCTTTTTGCTATTCTGCAAGCCATCTTTTCTTTATTATGCGCCCGAGAAATCTCTATTTCTGAGTTGAAATATAAATGTTCTTTTAATTTCCATTTTCCTTAAAACTTCATCGTTGCTCACATGTTCAGTCTATGCCATAGACACAATGGTTTTCTCTGCATTTATCTGTTGAACCAAATTTCTGTTGCCTCATGTTTCTTCATTTGTGAAGAGATTGTCCTGCATTCACTGACATTTAGGAGGACCAATATTGCATAACAGTTCAGTACTCTTATCGCACCTGGCCGGAAGTTACTTCTGGTTACTCAAACGTCTAAATGCGTCACAATGGAAAACAGAGCAAAGCCATTAATTTCCGGTGACTCAGCATCTCCAATAGTCAAAACACAGGAAAGCAACAACAAAACGAAATATAAACACACACAAGCACTCGTACCTAAAAACAATGACCTGAAACTATGTACACATGGTTTTATGTGTATGTAATATTTTGGTATCTTTGTGGGTATAATTGACAAAGAAGTGGATACAAATATTAGCGTTGAGAGGAATATTTTATTTTCTTATTTTTACATACTTTCGTGTTAAGTGTCTGCTGGCAAGAGAACACATGTTGCCTGCTTAGAAGCTAGAGAGGGACTGGCCAATCCTTTAGGTCAAGCATGGGTCAGGGAGATAGAGAGAGTAGGGGAAAGAGAAATAGTAGCAGAGAAAGAAAAGGGAATAGATTTGGGTATCTTAGTTCTTGGGAGTTATTTAGAGACAGAGAGGGTAAAAGGAACAATGTATTCTCTGCATGGTAGTAGTATCTGACCTGAGGTCATTTTGGTTCATTCTTACATGTACATTCAAAAGTGGAAGGAGAATTTTAATAGTCAAACTAACAAAAGACATTTAGCTGGGCAATGTTGCCGACCACGGCTGACACAAACATGGTCGATCCCCCCCCCCCCCCCCAAAAAAAAAAAATCACCGGGGCTCTGGGGTCGAGCGATGGTATTACCAACCGGGCCACGCAAGGTTAGATATGACACAAGGTCATTTTATAGTGGGTCTTCCCGGTTACGTATGCGACAGTTCTTCTAAGAACTAACAGTTTACAGTCCTTCTAAGGGCTAACCGTGTCCAGCAGCAACCACCAGTAACAGTCCTTCCTGGAACTACCAAGCAGGACCTCTAACAACCAGCATCACCTCTGCACTGCACTGCACTGCCCTGCCAGTCACTGGTCTACCGCTTGGAAACCAAGCGATCCTTTATCCTTTCGATTGACACTGTCCGACTTAACAAACATTCTGTAAATACGTTTGCCAGATTTTATAAATAAAATTTGGCTTGAATTTATAAATCCTCGTCTTCGTTGTCCTTGATCCGATCGTATTACTTTAATAATTAAAGTAATTAAAGTTTAATTCCAAGCGGGGTTAACGGCACCTGCTTTGTCGAGAGCCCCGCAACACTCTTCTAAGTCTTCTTTGTTTCGAATAAAATTTTCCTGTTTCTTGACTTTGCTTACCTTTTGGAAGGCACCTTTCCCTATTATTCCAATCTGGCATTTTCCGTCGTCTGTTAAAAAAAAAAATTAAAAAAAAAATTCCTAGATATTTGAATTTTCGTGTTTACTTTTGCTTGATTTCCACAACTCCGATTCGTAATTTGCATCTTGGGTTGTTCCTTTTGCTGACAGCTATACGTTTTGTCACATTTGTCTTCTTAAGTCCTTTCTTCTCGCCTTCTCTTACCTTCTGTAAGTATTATTATTGTAGTTTAAATTTCTGTCTGCTATTAACACTGTCATCTGCATGTCTTACATTGTTATTGTAGCCGCTAATAATGAATCCAGGTAGGACTTCTAGTTTTCTCAAGATCGTTTCACTGAGTTTTGTGATAAAAACACGCCCTTGTTTTCTTTTTTCACACCCTTTTTTATTTTTGTGTCTTTTCTTGAATACATTTTCTGTCCCTATGCAGTAACTCAAACTCCCAGTTTAAGTTTTGAAGTTTTCTATCTATCCCCCCAAAAACTAACTTGACCCAAATGACCACAAGTTCACTCAGCACTGAGTCATTTTTCTCTCTTCTTAAAAATATTAAGTTATTATTTGTGTACTCACCATAAAATTATCTTAATGGAGATTTGCTGTTGCTAAGTGTGAATGTTTAGCAATAAAGTATCAGCCACTGAAAGAGAGAAACAAATGCGTACACACAGTTCTAACAGATTTTTGTAATTTAGTCTTTCTTTATTGTAGTAGTAGTAGTAAATAAGTGTCGTCAGTTTGTTTGCATGCATATAGCAGCTCAGTCTCTAGAGTACGAGATATTTAATTTTTACCGTTTCGTTACATATCAGTTCCTGTCATTTTTTTCTATAACTTTCTGTCTGATTTAAGATCGTGTTCTACTCGTTGAAAAGTACGCAAGATTTCATTTATAATTTATTTTACTAAATTTTAAATTAACTGAACTGTTCCTTTGTTTTTTTGTTGCGGGTACAAGTTGTTAAAATATTTTTTTTTATTTTAATAATGCTACACCGCTAGTGTCGTCCAGTTTTCTGCTGTCTTGTTTTTTCTTTTACTTTAAAACAAAAATTATTTAAAGTAATTTTTTGAGTAATTAATAAACGTATTGTGGCTGCTAACTAGTTACTAAAAGTTATTGCATTTTTAAAAAATTATTTTCTCTTTTGCAAAACCAAGATATCCTTTTTTAACTCTTTCATCTAAAAAATCGTATCATTTACTTGGAATTTAGCAATTATTTTTATTTAAAAAGCATTTTGTTTTGTTCTAGGAAACCAGCGGCAAACAACAATAACATCAAGAAAATAAAAACACCCATCCATGGCTTTACTTTTTTTGTCTATTACTACAAAAAAGTTTATACTCAAGAAGATGAACCGAGTCTGTCTAAATCGGATACTAGTGCATACACAGGTGAGTGGAAACAATTATGTTGATAATGGTTTTTAAAAAAATCAAGTTCCTCCTCCCCGACTTTTTTTAGTTTTTTTAATTTTTGTGCTACTAAAAATTTTCGACATGCCGTTTATTTTGTACTAAACAAAAACAAACAAACCTTAAAAAGGCCCTAGAACTTGACAATAAGAGACATTTTTAAAATACCTTAAAGAATTTCTATATTCAGTCGTACTGCTAGCCGAACGTGATAATGATAAATGAGATGATAAAAAAAAGTGATCGTTTTTTAAAAATCTCTTGTAGTCTTCTTGTTCTTGTAGCTTAAGATTTTAATCGAAATAATTTTGACTCCGACCTTTTATTGTTACAGTGTAACAAAAAAATCATAAAAAAAAAAATGAAGAAAAGGAAAATTAAATTAAAAAAGTAATCGCATTTCAAGGCACAAACGTCCATTTCTAATTAAAAAAAAAAATGAAAACAAACAAAACATTTAAATTCCTGTGAAGACGTTGGATAAGGAAAAAAAGTTTCCATCACTTTCAGATTTTTTCTTACCTCTAGTCTAAAAATACATTTTTTTAAAATTTACACTTAGACTGCTGAGTGAATCATGAAAAGCCTGAAAATTTGACTTAGGTTGCTAACATTGTTGGAATTAATTTCTGAGATAAAAAAACAAACCTGTGTTTTTTTTGTACTTTGAGGAAAAAGCAGTTTTGTTTAAAATTTAAATGTCACAAAGTAACTTTATTTTTTTTTTTTTAGCTGAAAAAATATCCTCACAGACCTTTTTTTTTTTTTTTTTTTAACTGTATTTGTAGTTTGGTAGTAAGTTTTTTTCGGGTTGATTTTACTGCCGATTAAGTGGTTCAAGTTCTGGATAAAAAATATTGAATATTGGAATGATTTCTGATAGTCACCGAAACTTGAATGAAGGAATCGTTTTCTGATAAGAAGTCAATAAAACTCAGTTTTCCCCCCATTACTTTTTATTTATTTATTTTTTTTACATTGAATGTTTTTCACTCATTCATTTACTTAAGAAAACAATACACAGATTTTCAGTGACCAGACAGTCTTCTCAGTATTCTTTATAAATTTTATGAAAATTGTTAAAGTAATTATAAAGATCGAGGCAACAGCATTTTTTTTTCCGTTACTTTGCCAAAGTACAAGATTAGCAGTCTCAAATCGTGTTCTGCTGTTATCACTTTTTGTGTGAGTGGAATAAGTTTTATTTTAACTGTTACATGGTTTGGTTACGACAAACAAACCTGCAAATTAAATTGTTTACTTTCATTTTGTTTTGTATTCACATTATTTTTCTTTAACAACGACCAGAAAATACTTGTCACAAACATGACCCGCTGGTCTCAGAATCATTTGTATCTACCTTTACTTTTTTTTTAGTTTTTTGATGCATTGAGCTTTCTTTGGCTTTTGTTTCTCAAAAAATAAATGCACAAAAAGATCTTACTCTTTTTCAACAAAACACATTAAAATCAATTGAAGGGTGTTGTCTGAATGTGAAAATCTTGTCAGTAAAAACTAAAAATGACAAGTCAAATCAAATTTTAGATAAGGTTTGTTGCGATTCTTTTTTGTTTGTCCATGTAAAAAAAAAAGCAAAAAAAAAGAAGTTCAGTTAGGAATATGATCCATGTATTTTTGCATGATAGCTTCTGCTGAGTCTGGCTCTGGGCATAAAATTAAAAAAAATACTAGAAAATTATGACAGTAAAAAAAAAAAATAGTTTTCATAAAAATATTTTATTTCTTGAAATTAATAAAATGTTTGCAACTAGCTTATAAAATTTCTAAAATAGAAGATTAATTTAAAAAGCATAAATTTAAATGATAATGATTTCTTTTTCTTTTTGTGTTTATTATCTGTATGTGGATCGATCAGTGGTTAACAAGTTTTTAACAAACATGGTGATTATTACTATAAGCGATTTCCATTTGATATCCTTGTCATTGTCATTAAGTATCAATTTCTTTTTTTTTTTTATTTCAGGCAAGAATTGTATTAACTTTTTTTTTTAACTGAATATTGATTGGTACATATTCTCGCTTTATTACATTGATTTTAAAAATGTTTAAAAGTCCAACAAAAAATAAACTGACAGCCTTGAGGAGATAGAGAAGGGACCGCCAGAATAACCAGCTATGCGTGACATGTGAAATCATCTGTTTAATTTTTCTGCTGTTCTTAGAGCCCCCCCCTCCCCAAAATGTCAGGTTGACGCTGACTTATTTCAAAGATGACTGCTACTACCAAGTTTTGACTACGAAACTATCCATTACTAAGTCGAAACGGACTTTCTCCAGACTGCTAGCAATGTATCTGCCTTAGACGAACTTTTGATTTTGTTACACCGAATATCAAAGCAAAGGACTAGCTTTCTAAACAAATTCTTTGGGTCAGTTCGTTTTAATTCCAATCCAAACTTTCCGGTAAACACCATGAATATCCTGGCAAACCTCCACAGATTAAGAAGTAAAAAGCAGCTAGATGATCACAATGATAGTTTTTTCCTTTTGTAATAATATTCAATCAAAAGCTAGCATTTTTAAACGGATTTCCGAGGAAAGTCGAAAAGCATCACACACAAAAAAAAGATCAACATGAGACAGAGGCTTCAGGAAAAAATAAGATCTCTTAAATAAAATAAGATTTTAATTTTGAAGATGTAGTAGAAAACAAATCATGGGATAAAAAGATTTTTTTTTTTTAACCAATGGTTTGATCCTTTAATATCGGTAAATATTTTAATTTGCAACAGATCATATTCAGTTAGCCAAAAAATGCCTGTGTGAGTCAATCCAAATTTGCAAGTGTTTTTTTTTCCTTGAAAAAGGGAAGCAAAGCAGCCAGTGATGAAAGAATCACTGACAACTGAAACTACATGCCAGTTTATCAATAGGAGTCACTGATACATTTTGATTTTTTTTAGTAATGACATCATAAAAATCAACTTTCTCTGTAAATTTATGAAAATTTCAAATAAAAGGGTGTTTACGATGAAAAAGATACACCAGCAAAACATCAGTTGAGAAAGATAAAAAAAAAAACTTTTGTAAAAGTAAGTAAAATAAACCAGGCTACAGTTATTGGAAGTTTTAACTGATATCCGTGTAGAGAGAATAAATATGCAAGTTCTCTACAATCATATTTTTATTTTCATTTTGTGCTATATACTTTGTGTTTAGTTTAAAAATTTTAATGGCAATTAAATCCTTAACTTTAAATTCAAAGAACTATCAATTTTCTTATGCATGCATAGTAGAAAAATACGGATTTTCAGGTTTATAATTTAATTATTACAATTTCTGAACACAAATTCAGCAAACAAAAAAGTAAAACAAAAAAAAAACAAAACAACAACCAAAAGGCATGGTTATACACTGTACAGATAACAGGTGTGTGAGCAGGGTTTGGGTGTTTATCTCGATGTAGAATTTTAATTTCAACATGGTTCTGATTCTGATGAATTGAATTGAATTTTTCAACTAAAAGTATGGATTAAATTAAAGTTGTTTTGTAATTGAGAATATTTTAATAGAAAATGGAAATAACTTCAGTTTTATTAGATTTGAACCTTTTTTGGTTTGGACTTAAACAATCTCCAGTGAAATTGATATGTCACACATTATTATTATTAGATTTCAGTTTTACATTTGTCAACAATAAGCATAAAGTCCTTATTTCCTGCTTATTACAATATGTGTTATTAGCCATTTGTCTTTGTAAACAACAAATGTTTGCAAAGTTGAGAAAAGCTAGTTTGATGGCAGCTGTTTTGACTATGATGGTCATTTTTGTAGTGATGGTTAATAATACCTGTCTAGGCAAAGTAGCAGTGCATGTGAGGGTTAAATGTTGAGATAAATGTGTCAACAGAAATTGCACTTCTCAATTTCACTAGAATATATCCTGTTTTTTCTTGAGGAAGTCATTGTTATCTTCAGCCAATGCATGTACAAAATGGAAGACTAAGAATGGTTTATATAAACTTTAACTGATGAGGATAATGTTGAGTTTGTTTTATAGGTAGGAATACAAAAGTGCTTTATGATTGAGATATTTCTATTTCATTTACAGACATCAGTGGTTGGTGTTTGAATCCTGATTAAAATAGTTATTTTTGATATTCAAGATAGGCAAGCCTTTTTTATTTGCAAAAGTGGCTTAACACAGTTTTGACACCCAACTAATTTCCACTTATATGACCTTCATTGTTTGTTCATGTGTACACTCTATAAATATTTGCCATATCAGATTGTATTGTACAGGTCACTTTTATATCAAATAAAATTGATATTAACCAACTCATGTTGATAAAACTTTCAGGATATATTTACATGGGAAATGTGAAAGTTTCAGCATTATTATTATTATTTTTTTTTTTTATTTATTTTTTTTGTTAAAAATGCTGAAAACAACTTTTTACAAAAAACAAAAATATAATTTATGAAATTTGGTTAATATATTTTATTTAGAAATGAGGGCAGTTAAGTCAGAAATAGTTGATAAAAAATGATTCCTCATGAAAAAGGTTGTTTTAAAAACTTTTGACAGCATTTTTTAAGCATCAAAAATGTAAAAGATTACATTGGTATAAAATTACATTTATAATTACATAGGTCATTTAAATCCACAAGTTAAAAGTAATAAAATTTACTTTAAGTTAGATCTAATATATTACTAATGTTATTGATGCATCAGAATTGATAAATAGATTAAAACTTACTTTTTAGAGACAAAAACAATTTCTTTTTCCATGTGGAATTCAGACAAATTAAAAATGGTGCCATGTGCTCTGCAGAAAAAGGATAATACACTCCAGGAAGATCTTTAGAATGTGCATCCATCTAAAATTAGTTATTCTCGAGTAAAATAAATATGAAAAGACATGCCTTTTTATACATATTATTAAGTGAAGAAATAGTATTCTGATATCGTTTGACCACTGCAAATATTATGCAATATTACCATAATGTTATAGCAATGTTGGGAGTGAGTGATCAGCTTGGTGTCAGTAACATTGCAGCTATGTTGTGGGGAGTCTAAAATGAGTGTTAATTTAATGTTACATCTGTGACATTGCAGAAACATTGTTACGATGTCATTTTGTTAGCTGGAAGGAAAATAGCTGACTGCAATGTTACAGTAATGTTGCAATAACTCTACATATTTCCCAACCAAAATGAGTCTGCAACATTGAAAGAACATTTTGTACTGAAACTTGAGTGAAAACAAATGGTAGCTACTAAAAGTCTTGTTCATGAATCTCTGAAAAATATTTGTGGCATTTCTAAGTCAGAAAGATTTTTGGTAAATTCTTCTAACCCAAAAGTGCTGAAATGACAGTTTTATGAATATTCTACTTTGTTTGCACCACCTCTCCATTATTGTTTTAAATCATGTTGATTGACTATTTTTGTGAAGGATGCAACCTATATGGAACCTTTCATGAGTTCTATGACTCCCCAAAGTCATCTGCCCTGTTGACTGCACCTCTGCAGTGGGGTAAGACTACCCATTTACTGTGGGTGGTGACCCATGATTGCCTGAAGATGGATCCTGGTAGTTGAGGGGGTGGATGGTGACCCATGATTGCCTGAAGATGGATCCTGGTAGTTGAGGGGTTCAGGTGTTAGGTAAAATACTTCTGAATTTCAGCACACTACTTTGACCCTTACTTGGATAAGACAGGTGATTAGAGAGCCCAATCTGATAAATTGGCTAGTCAGATCAAGTCCTAGTACCATTCCACCCATCAAAAACACAATTTCACAACCCCCCCCCCCAAAAAAAAAATAGAAATCATGCGCAAACCAACCAAATTTAATCAAATTGGTACTAGAAGGTGATGGTAAGGGTCAATCAGGTTATAACCAAAATGTATCAAAAATTAAAACATATTCAAATTCACAGGGGTAGATTAATGAAAGAAATCATTGATAATTACAAATACTTAGCTTGAGTACAATTTTTGTATCCTTGAGATGCTTGTGCAAATGGGATTTGTCCCAACCATCTCCCATGATAGAGCTCTGAGAAGGGTAGGTAAGTAAGGATAATGAAAGAAAAAATATAATATGGCAACAAAGAAAATGGAAAGACCCTTATCTAAAGAAAGTTCTGATAATGAATCAAAATTGCATAGTTACTTCCCTCAATATATAGTAATGGAGTCACTTGAAGAAACTCCTGTTAAAAACCATTTAAACAACACAGTAATAAATGCAATAGATATAACCAGAATTACAAAATAAATGACCAAACAACCAAATGAAATAAAAATAGGTTATATCATTATAAAAAAGGAAACTTATATTTCCAGACCTTTATGATGTCATAACTGCCAAAGATTTGAACAGATGTACTAGAATTTTGGTATGTCCAAAATGCAGAAGTATAGATCTGAGTGTAAAAGTACAACAAAATGCACAAATTGTAATGAGAACCACCCTGCATACTTACATCTATATTAAGCTTGGCAAAAAGAAATAGATCAAATATTTGAGAAATATAACTTTTCCTGGTGCCAGGAAATTTGCTGAAAGCACTAGACAAAATATTACAATAAAAAATGCATCAAAAACCCCAAAACACAGTGGTAATATGATTTTTGTGAATAAACAATGTTAAGAGCCAAATAAATTAATTGAAATAATAAAAACTGATATAAAAAAAAAAAAAAAAACCCTGATATACCCATTCAAAATATAGAAAATCCTAACTGGTTAAGCTTAGAAATTAAAACTAAAAGATTCATCTTGTCAGTCATCTCAATCTAAAAATTCCTCATGTATCTTCAAAAGAGGAAGATCTTCAGCAAAAAAAAAAAAAAAAAAAATGCTAATACAAAATGCAAGAAAACATATGCTAGTCAAAATGAAAACTCTGTAAGGAAGAAATCATCTAAAATCATCTTAGAAAACAAAAAACCAGGAAAGCACACCACCCAGTTAAGGAAACTCTGCAAAGAAAAAAATCACCTTATTGAGTGAAAATATGAAAAAACATTTTATACTAAAAAAGAAAAAAAATTGAAACTTAAGACAACTCACCAAAAACCTCAACATAATAATCATGGCTAATAGAATTAGTGGAATGCAAGAGCTATATCAAAGCAACTACTAACAAAGAGAATATTGCAAATTCATTAGTACAAAATTTCTCTCAAACCTTTTCCTCAAATAATACTAGTAAACTATTTCATAATATTGAAATAAATGATAAAAGAAAAAATTAAATTTTTACTCTAATAATAATGAAAATTACAGCCAGTAATTTACCAGAATTATTAGATTCTATAAAAAAGAAATCACATAACTCAGCAGCTGGCCCAGATGAAATTCATAATGAATTTCTAAAATGCCTACCAAATATTTCCTTGAATTATCTACTCAAAATTTTCAACAATATAGGTCAGTGGTAATATTCCTAGTTACTGGAAACATGCTACCATAATTCTAAGCCCAAAACCTGGAAAGGACTTGGAAAATCCCTTAAACTATCAGCCAGTTGTATTTATGAGTTGCTTATGCAAAATGTTGAGAAAAAGAATTGTTAATAATAGGTTTACTTAGTTTCTTGAAGTTAATAATGAAATTACTAATCTGGTTTTAGCAAGAACAAAAGCAGAATCAATCACCTGGGCTTTTTTTTTTAACATTTCACCCCAAGCAAGGCTGTACCACCACTGATGTGTAGGGGGCTACATAAGAGAGTTAAAATTTTAGACAGTGGGAGAGTGAAGATAAAAATGAACCAACTATAGGGGGTGAAAGAGAAAGGGCAAGAGAAGGATGTGAAGACAGTTACAAAAGTAGAGAGAAATGAAAAGAACAAGATACATGGAAAGGGCTTTAGTTAAGTGGATAAGAGATGGGAATTGACTTTGCATTTAAATTCTTGGAGGTTGTAGCTGTCAAGAAAGCAAGTATATGGAAGGGAGTTCCACAGGCAGGAGGCACAAGAAAAGAAGCTGCTGGAGTAGAATTGTTGCCTGCATTTGGTTGATCTAACTGTAAAAGGGTGGGACCCTGATGCCAGTCTGGTTGCCTGAGTAAATTCTTGTGGAGGGAGCACCAGTGACCTAAGTTCTTTGGAGCAGAAGCCATGAAAGTATATGTAGAATAGACACAGGGAAGCCACATTACAAAGGAACATTTAATGACAGTTTATATTAAGTCTGGCAAAACATGTCAAAACTGAAACTGACACATCTGTATTTATGGAAGAAATTCATAATGTCTTACAAAAACATACAAATTGTAAGCATATATACAATGATGGCTCCAAAATATTGATAGAGTTGGATGTTCAGCTATACTGAATGAAATCATATTTCAGAAGCACCTACATGACTCAATATTTAGTGCAGAAGCTATGACAATAGACTTAGCCTTGGGTATTAACTCAGATGGTGTATCAGACAGATTCATTATATTCTCAGATTTCCTATCTGTTCTTACATCATTGAAGCATAAAAACCTAACCAATCCTGTAATAACCAAACTTTTAAACAAAGTCAATATACTTTGTAACTGAAAACACATCATATTCTGCTGAATCTCTAGCCATATAGGCATCCAGAGAAATGGAAAGGTAGATAAGACAGCTAAAGAATCATTAAAAATGAATATATTAAAAAATATTTTTTCACACAAACTTCAAAACAGTAATATCTTAAATATATCTTGAATAAGTGGCAAGAGTTATGGAATACTCACCCAAATGAAAAAAATGACCCAAATCAAACCTACACTTGGGATAAATCACCATAACAGCAAGCTTTACTGAAGAGAAGTAGTAGTCTTAGCAAGAATCAGAATCAGTCATACCAATATCATGCATTCATTTCTTCTAAAAGATGAAGATCCATCTAAATGCGTAGTATGCCAGGAGGCTTATATAGTAAAACATTTTATGATGGACTGTGCCAAATTTGCCTCTACTTTTGAATACTTTTATAAAGTGAATAGCCTTGAAGAACTTTTCAAAAATGTTAATGAAAAAACCATTTTGACCTACTTGAGGAAAAGAAAATTATACATCCAAATTTAATCCAGACAACTTCAACTATAGATGAAATATATAAGCAATCTCCAATTGTATTTTACACATTTTAAAACTTAAAACTTACTAAGATATTGAATAAAAATCTGAATTTCAGCATTAAATGACCCAAGATGCTTGATATGCTGGTAAAACAAACAAACCAAGCCAAATCCCCAGATTCGTAGGGGCACCACAGTACTGCAGCTGCAGTAGATGTGGTATATCTTAGGCAAAATAGCTTGAAGACCAACCCTCTACAGGCTGGTTTTTCAATTCAGTTTTTTCGTCTGCTAGAGTGGTTGCCATCCAAGGCTTTAGAGCCAAGTTTGTTCTATTTACGCATAACAGGGGGAAGAAGAGATACCTTTCTCAAGGGTATTAACACTTAAGTGAATAATGAATTCTACCTTGGCTCTCTGATTCCTCAATCCAAGCTGCTATTCATTACTCCACCATGCCCCCATATACCAACCATCAGGTACAGCCAATTCATCATTAATATTTAGTTTTGAAGTCTATTTTCATATACTTCTTTGACCAACATATGTGTTTTTGTTTGCAATGTTTACTTAAAGTTGGATTAGTTTCATGTCTTTAGCTAACATTTTTAATATTCTCCCAACCAATACAACCAACCTTGTCAAATCACTTCTCTTATTAATGTTTTCATTTTCTTTTTTTTCTTGTTAATCTCTTTAATTTCTGTTTTGATTGGTTTATGTTCTCTGTTCAACCTATTTGCACTTTCCAACATTATGTTCCTATTACTCAACAACATTATTTTGTTTCTCTCTTGAGGTTATATCTTTCTTATGACCAATGTCAATTTTAATATATCTGAAATTAAAAATTAAGTATCACTCTACTATTTGAGCTGCATACATAAATAAACTGGGTTGATTTGCCCAGAGATACTGCCATAACAGTACCCTGTGGCATCAAGAGACTCCACAGGAGACTACTACACTGTCCAGAAACCATTCACAAAATAGCAGTACAATAGATCCGATATCATATATCTGCTGATTACCTCCAGTACTCAATGAGAGGACAAATAATCCAGGAAAGGTTCAGGTGAGATACTCCAAGTGTATATGTCTCCCCTACTTAGCGGTCAGGGCAACAGAACTCCTAAGATTAGAAACATCACACCGGCCATAGACCTAGGTTATCAAGGCAAGTTTGCTCATACACAGTCAGTCAGTTAATATATACTTTGGTGGTTGTGTCTCAAAAAAGACATGACTAAGCAGAAGATTTTCCTGCTGTAAGTTGTCATTACTTTCTGTGGTAGATCTGTTGGCAACCAAGGCTATAGAACCCATTCTGTTTTGCTACCTGAAGAGAAAAGAGATGGATTAATACTTTTCCCAAGGGTATTTGTGCATAAGTGAATGAAACAAATTTCACTGGAATTTGAACTTAGCTCTCTGATTTCTTGTTCCATGCCTATGTCCATTACACTATAATGCACATTCCTCATATACATGAGGACTAAATGACCCATTGGAAAAAGGATAGTAACTAAGGTTTCTCGGAGTTGTGTATGCATCTGTTACCCTCACTAAATATCAGTCAAAATATGAGTATGCTAAATTATATATTTATAAAGGTTTTAATTAATACACTGCATATATGAGAGAGTACTGAAAAGTTAATCTAAGAATGGATTCCAAAATAAATTTTGATGTTTGGTCATATGGGAACTGGCTGCAACCCAGGGACCCATGGAATCTTAATCCAGTACTAGTTTCTTATCTCTCTCACTTATATATATATATATATATATATATATATACACACACACACACACACAAAACATCTTATATAAAATATCAAGATAACCTACAAACATGTTTTTTAAGACTTATCAGTAATTGATTAACATGCATAAGTCATGTGGGATTTTGGTAATCATGTATATAAACATTGTCATTTCAATAAAATCAGTTACCATTCTTGCTTATTGATTGAATATTCCTTATCTACCAACTGGTGTACTTTGGTGAGCTACCTAGGTTTTATAGATGTTATATAGAACAATATTTATACTTTGTACCTCTTGTACATTGCTATTTGGAATGGGAAGATTTTGTTTTGATTGATAGGAATAAATTTGCTTAAACATAATTAAAAATGTCTCATTAAAAATGAATTATATCATTTTTAATGAGGCATAAGAATGATTATAAGAATCACCTTTCAGTAAATTTATTCTTATAAAAATGTTGAAAAATGGACCATTATTTTATAATCTCTGATTGACTGCGTCTTTGTGAGTTATTTTTAATTTTGCATCTTAAAGCAAAGTACATTGGGTTAAATTATTTGAAGTGAAAAGATGAGTTTCATTATCTGAATCTGGCAGCCACTGATTGAAATTATTGAAGAATAATGGAAAAGTGGAAACTAAAATATTTACATTCCTTTTGCAATAATAAATTGGTCATACAGTAGCATGAAGGTCAAAAAGATTTGACTTTTCTTACTGGAGGAAGACATAAATTACTTCTCTTCATTTCTAGGAAAGGAACAGATTTTGAAAGATTTGAGGTTTGTTTTTGCAGTTTCCACTAATAGCTATCTCATGTTGACTTTTTTGCAAGTAATGCTGGAAAACCTACATTCTAGTAATTTTATTACTGTTCATAGGTTTTCTCTGTATTCAGCAAGATCATAATATTTTTCCATTATTTTTGCATTTTATTTTTCATCTTCACCCTTGGGTCAACCAAGTCTATGATTTGGAAAATGTTTTTCTTGTTTATGGCTATCACCAGTGTAGGTATTGAATTCCTAGAATTTTTTTTTATTTTCTAGGATATTTGGTTTTGTACTGATAATTCAAGTTGTCTGCACAGCATATCCAGACTTGCCAAATTAGCAAATTTTCAAGTATATATAACCTAATTATTTTCCTGTTTACCCAATAAATTATCTTAGATGATAGGTGAAAATTTAAAATACATTTGATTTAATTTATATCAAATGCGTAATTCAAAGGTGAAAAATTTGTACTAATTTTTGAGGATGTAAATGCTCGTCTTATATGGAAATACAACTACTGTGAAAAGTTACTGATATTTCCATGGCATCTGTTCATCTTGTTAATTAAGAGACTTAGATGTGTCCAAAATTGGGTAGTAGTAGCATAATAGTTGTATAAATGAAATAAAAATGAAAATAGAGAAAAGACAGCATTCGGCACCAGCCCAAGCTACAGGAAAGAGTAGGATGTAAACAGGGAGAAACTGAAAGAAGGCAGCAATAATAGAAATAGAACACAATGTTATTTTTGTTAAACTGGTGAAAAAGAAATTACTTTTCTGTTTCTTTTGAAAACCCTCTTGTTTGACAATGTCATAATATGTATATATGTAACTTGAAAGGGTGTTTGGCAACCACAGTCATTGTTCAATATTATGCTGAGTTGGTTATGTCACATTTCTTTTTTAGTATTGTTAATTAGCACAATGCATAAGGTCTGTATTGACTAGTTTTTTGTTCTCAATAGGGAAATTTTGCCAACTGGTTGTTAGTGATGGAGAGGAAGAAGTGATTGAGAAAGATTTCCCAATCCTCACATGTTCATATGAATCAAAACTTCTCACTGCACAATTTTGGAGGGAGAAATTTTACCCAGAAATCTCATGAATGTAAAATACCCAAGTTTGCTACATCCACCTCCTTTATCATTTTTTGTGTGATTTGCCACTGTCAATGGAAGTGATCAAATATATTTTATTTCAGAAATACAATATATTTCCAACAACCAGTGTGGCTATTTATTAGTTCTTTTCCTTTTTTTCTTTTCTTAATCCTTAACCATAACTTATTTTTCTCTACTTTATACACATAATGTTACATCCTTTAAAAAACATATTATTAAATTCAGTATGTATTATTGACTATTTATTATTATTCATCATATGATATTTAGTAAAACATTCATTAAATAGTTCTCACCTGCTGCAAAAAGAATATTAGTAACATAGGGTAAGTAAAATTAATTGAAATAGCAGAAAAAAACAAATGTTACACTTCTGAAATCATTTAGAATTTTTATAAAGATAGAAAAATCCTTATCTAATGTTTTTCTTTCTCTGAGCAGTTCAAAAAGCGAATAAGTTATTTGAATCTATAACAGCATATAAACTGAAACATTTAGATGGTATTACACTGATTAGATCAGTTGTTAACTAGTCATGAACCACTGACTTCTGTTGTGAATCCAATTTTATTTAAAAATGAATATGATTTGGTCAAAAGGTTTAGGTTTAAAAATAAATTTGGAGAATTAAGAAAAATTATCTGAAGACCAAAAAAAGTGTATGAAAAGTGCTAACAATTACTTTTAATTTTTATCACTTCACTGGAACCAGACAATTTAGAAATAAAAAGTATTATATTTTTTTCAGTTACTCAGACTTTGGAAATGGGAGCATGCAAAGAAGATATTTCAGTGGTTAAAACTTCATTTAAATGACTGGAACAATAAAACTAATAGTTCCAGGGGTGATTTATATTGTAATAAGAATGCCTCTGGAAGTAATCATTTCAAGAAGATTGCAAAATTTATAACTTCAGTATTAGTGTTGCCCAATTCAAATGCTGAAGTTGAAAGTGTTTTCAGTGATACAAACATTGTGGAAAGAAATTTGATAAATATTGGAACAGAAAATGCTAAAAGCACTATTAGCAATTACATTTAGACTAAGAAGGTAGATAGGAACTTGCAGAAAAATCATTGAAAGCTATTGTCTTAATTGCTTCATAGAGTTCAAATGACTCCTGTCCTTCTACATTGACATTTAAAGAGTTGATCCAATTTCCACATTATTAAATCTACTGGGATGTGACAATATGCCTTTATCAGCATGCTGTTTGCCTCCATTTTATAACACTTTGTTATGGTATCTTAGTTTATATTTATTTTATAATTGGTCTTTAAATGAGTATAAAATTCTTAATCATAAAGTTAGCTGAAGATAGAAGGTATTAAATCAATTTTAACTATTTTTGAGCCGAATTTAGCTTCATCTCCTGCTTAAAGATATAGTTAGCAATAGTATGACTGTTCTATCTGTATTGAATTATTGTTGTGTAAAAGATGGACATGTGGAAATTACATAGGTGTTGGCAACTAAGATTATCTATTATCACATGCTTTTGCTTTTCTTTTACCATCTGCATGTATCTTCTCCCATATTTTAATCTTCATGACCTGTCCATGTTTTAATCTAAATGTTATAGAAGCATGGATTATTTTTATTTTTATATATAAAGAAGGTACTAATATTTTCTATAGCCTTCTTTTTATCTTTTTTTCTTTTATCTTTTCATAAAGATATTTTAATAAAGTGCAGTTTTTGTACTTTTCTATTCAGATTTGCTTTTCAGTCACACTCATTTTCTCTTATTTCCAACCAACAAGCTTCACTTTCTCCCTGTGTCTTTTTTCTCCATTCTTTCCCCACTTTCTACATATGTATATATTTTTTCCTTTCACTTCTTTTTTCTGTCTTTTTTTACTTCTTTCATTTCCTCTTTCACACTCTTTTCTCCCTTGCTCATCTCTTGATTTCCCAATTTTTTAATATTACGTTGGTTTCTGAATCAAAATTCTCATTGTTATTACATTTTATACATTTGCATATTCATACCAGGTGTCTGATGGTCATCACTGTGAATTGTGCAACAGATAACTTCAAATATCCAGCACTCTTCTCTCGATTATCTGTACTTGAAATAAAGAGAAAAAGTTTTAGTTATCCAAACTAAACCCATTCTAATATCTTATCTCATATAAGCATTTTGAAAATTTAGAAAGCCATACTAGCATTTGATAAAATCACTTCAATTAATTCTTGTTAATTTTCTCATTGTTTTCATATGAAGAATATGTATTTGAATTAATACACTTTGGTCATGCCACCAATTACAGCCTACACAACTCACAGGCTTTGGTTATAAACACTTAACTGACCAAGATATTGTTGAACTTATAATCATGCAAAAAAATGTTGAAGGATGAATATGATATTGCTCCTGTTGAAGTTCAACAACCCCAATGCCCAATTTCAAGCACTGAAGCAATTATTATCTTTAACAAATGTTTCAGTTGTTTGCACTTTCAACCACAAACTATACTTACAAATACATCTATATTAATTCATCTTTAGGAATTAGTGGCAGAAAAATGTGAGGTCGGCTGGAAAAGGACCAAGACTAACACTTAAAAAAAAAGTAAAAACTTGAATAAAGTATTTGAAAATGTCATTTGATAATATAAATGTTAAATTTTTTTCAGAAATAATTTAGGAATTCAATTATCTAGAATTTTGAATTATCTGAATATATTTTTTCAACTGCTGCCCCAAGGTAGCTGGATAATTGAGGTAGTACTGTATCCTCACAGACACCTGCAGTACCATAGTCTGTATAATTTCTTCCTTAGATTTCCAATTCATCCAACCTTAATTCCCAATTTTTTTGGTGCTGTTCTAAATGCACCTACTGGTATGGGAATTTTTTTTTTTTTTTTTTTTAATCATCTCACCCCAAGCAAGGCATTCCACTGCCACTATTGCGCATGGGGCTACATAGGGGAAGGTAAAGAGAAGGAGTGGATAGACATAGGGAATGTCAGGAGAAAGGTGATAGATGAGTAAGGATAGCGAGGATGAGTGTCGGGCAGATGGGAAGAGTGTTTGATAGAATGGGAGCAGGTTAGTGTGTTAGGAGGTGTCTATTGACCTTACATTTAAACTCCTGGAGATTGTAGCCGTCGGGGAAGCAATCGTTTGGAAGAGAATTCCACAGTCGGGAAGTGCGAGGAAAGAAACTGTTGGAGTAGAAGTTACGGCTGCATTTTATCGATTTCACTGTAAAAGGGTGGGATCTAGTTGCTAATCTAGTATCTCGTGCCAGTGATCTAAGTTCATCGGAGCAGAAGCCGTGAAAGTATTTATAGAAGAGACACAGCGAAGCCACGTCTCGCCGGTGGGAGAGAGACTGCAGGCGGTCTGCCAAGTCGGTATCTATCACATTACAGACCCTCCTCTGAACCTTATCGAGAAGCCCGAGGAGAAAAGCAGGGGCACCCGACCAGATATGGCAGCAGTATTCAATGCACGGGCGGATGGTAGATTTGTAAATGTGCAGGATAGATTTAGACGGAAAAAACTTCCGGGCCCTACACAGAGAACCGACTTTCATAGCAGCGGATTTAGCAATGGATTCGATATAGTCATTCCATTTGAGGTCCGCTGAAAGTGTGAGACCAAGGAGGCGTAGTGTTTTACTCTCTGGGAGGCAAGCCTGGTCCATGCTAATGGGAGGTAGGTGAGATTGTCGATGATGGTTAATTGACAGTAGCTTCGTTTTAGAAGCATTAAAATTTACTAGCCATTTCTTACCCCAGTCCAATATGGATTGGAGGTCTTTTTCAATCTCGGCTGCAAGTTTAGCTTTGACGCCTACACCAGATTTTTGTTGGAGGCGAGAGTAAACTGTGGTGTCATCGGCGTACAAACCTATTTGGGTTCTTATGGAATCAGGGAGATCATTAATATATATCAGGAAGAGTGTAGGACCTAAGATGGAGCCTTGGGGGACACCTGCGTTTGTATGGTAGTTCTGAGAGGCATGTCCGTTTAATACCACTTTCATTGTGCGGTTAGAGAGGAATGACTGGATTAGTTCAAACAAATGTCCAGTTATACCATAGCTCCGTAGTTTACATAGAAGGCCAGCATGCCAAACTCTGTCGAACGCCTTAGATATATCCAATGCAACGGTTCGAGCTTCGCCATTCCTGTCGAGTGCCTGGTATATGTACTCGGTGATGGTCGTTAGCATATCAGCAGTAGACCTGGTGAAGCGGAAACCATATTGCTTGTCCGAGAGGAGCCTGTGTGCTGTGAGATGCTGAATCACCTCAGCGTTGATAATGGCTTCGAACACTTTGCCAAAGATCGGAAGAAGGCTGATAGGGCGGTAATTTGCAGAATGATTCTAACTTTCAGTTATTTCCTAGGAAAAGTCCTAAAAGTTCCTTTAATTTCTCAGTCTCCTTCACATTGTGTTTCTGATCCATTTGTGCAGCCCTGTCCATCATGTAATAGGCTCTTTCCACCTCCATTATTTTCTTTAATGATTTCACCCCATGCAAGATGATAATGCCACTGAGATATCGGAGGTTACTAAAAGTGAATGAGAAGACTTTAATGGTGAGAAAGGACAATAAAAGAACAGGATTAAGGAAGATTTAGATTTTTAAAGACAGTAGGTGGCAGGAATGCAAGAGAGTTCTGCAGGTAGGAAGTATGTAAAATAAACTATTAGAATAAAACTTATGGTTACATCTAGCTATTTCAACAGTAAAATAATAGACCTAGTTGCCAGTCTAATATTCATGCTAAGAACAGTTGTCGTGAAAATATTTATAGAAAAGACAAAAGGAAGTCAGGTCATACCAGTAGAAAAGTGACTAAAGTTAATATGCCAAATCAGGACCAATAATATTAAAGACTCTTCTTTGGATTTTGTCTAAATTTTTTTACAGAAGCACCAGAACAGATGTGGCAGAAGTATTAAATGCATAGATAAATGGTAGATTTATAAATGTGCAAGATGGATTATGGTGAGAAAAATGATCTAACATGGCACAGTGAATCATCTTTTCTAGCAGCAGACCTAGCAATTAATTCAATACAATCTTTCCACTTCATGTTAATAGAAAATGTGAAACTGAAAAGGCACAATGATTTGATCTCTTAGAGGTGAGCATCAATCATGCTGATGTAAGGAGAAAAGGTTATCTATGATGATTAAAAGATAATAGTTTTGGTTTGTTAATAAGCCATTTATTATTCTAGTTAACTGATTGGATGATATTTATGAGAGTAGCTGCCAGTTTTACTTTGTTGGACCTATTGGTTGTCATCAGCATAAATACCTAGGTGGGTACTGATGACATCAGTGAGGTCATTAATGAAGATAAGAAACAATGTAGGTCCAAGGACAGAACCCTGGTAGACACCTGCATTAATGTGAAATGATCTAGAAGCATTGCTGTTCTACACAACTTACATTAGACATTTTGTTAAGAAAGATAGGATTGTCAAACATTCAGCCAGAGACACACTAGCTTGTGAAGAAGGTTAGCATGCCAAACTCTGTCAAATGACTTTGATATTAAAATCACAGCCTGAGTCTCATCATTCTCATCTAAATCGTGATAGACACATTTAGTAATAAACATTAACATTGATGAATGACCTAGAGAAATGAAAGCCATAGTGTTTATCCAAAAAATATCCAATTCAGTGCTGATTAGAGACTCTAGTCCTTTGCCAAAAAAAGATAGCAGACTAATAGGATGTTAATTCAAGCAATCAGAAAGCTGACCAGAATTATTACAAACAAGAGCTACAGAAGAAGATTTCCAACAAGTTGGAAAGCAAGAACTGGTAAGGTATTTGTTGTAGAGTTTGGAAAGAAAAGGGCCCAGTTCAGGAGCACATTTCCTTATGATAATTGCACAGATAACAAAGTTTTCATGCCTTGTGTAGTTTTAGTTTGGAGATGGGAGCAGATGAAGTTATGTGAATATCACTCAGTAGAGATTTTGTTCTAGTGGGAAAATCAGGTAAATATACTTCTGAAGAGTTAAGTTGGAAAAGATTTTTTTTGAGCAAAGCATTCTGCTTTATCATTGGTAAAAGAGAGGAGGGGTTGACTTGTTCAATATATTCTTACAGAGCTGCCAGTAATCTTTAGGATCAAACTTGTGAAGGACAATATGGTTTCCTATTCTATCAGAAAACTTAGTCTTGACATATTTACACTCATTATGAGCAGATACAAAATTATGATATGATCGAAGCTGTCATGTTGGTTTAGCTGGAAGAAGTGATTTCTGTGGGCTATATTTGCCGAAAAGGTTAGAAGTAGACCAAGAAGATTGTGGTCTCACTTGGTATTTCAGTGTTGGCATGAAAGCTTCAATGCTGGCTTTCACCCAGGAAGAAACTTTGGTGGCATGGTTTTCAATGAGAAGATTAAAAATCCCACTCCTTATTCATGATTAATGGATTTGGTTTTCTTGCTTGGGCAATAAGAGGTTCTTATAAAAAGCAGCAGACAATACTCTTTTCTTGTGAAAAATATTTACAACTGATATTTTTTCTTAAAATATTGACTGAACAAAAATTATTTTTAACTGATTAAATAAAAATCAGAAAAAAAATCATAAAATCTATTTTTAGACTTGTGGTTTAAATGATGATATTTCATTCATTAATGAAATGATATTAATATTAATCAGTATGTATGATATTTTTTATAATAATTTTTGGTACTTTGAGTTTGTGTAATGTGTTCGAAATTAGATAATTGTTGCAGCCAGTTTGTTTAATTAGAAATTAAGGCCTGTTTTTTTGAAAGAATAAAGAACTTGCATTGTTGCTAGAAAAGTATGATTGCTTTATCTCTTTGTGCCAAAGAAAATAAACAGATTACTGGTTTATTCTGATACATGACATGATGTGTTGATATTACATGTAAATCTAAGTTCTTATTGATTTGTATAGGATGCTATATGCCTGTTCAAATTATATTTTAACAATTTTAGCTATATAAGCTATATCATATTTTTAATGATTTTTTACAAAGCTAATAGAAATGAAGTAACTACTGAGTCTGTCTAATAATTCTGTCATGTCATGTGGTTGAATCATAAACAATTTCCACTTTTGTTTATTAACTTTATTCTTAAAAAATGAAGTACAAATACATTTTATTTCATTATGCATTCACTATTTTTTGCAATGACTTATGGCCACTTGTCAGGCAGTTTTTGATACCTTTTTGTTTTTTGTAATCCATGTAAGATAGTAAAGACACAAAGGGTTACAGGTTGTGTGAGAAAAGAACTGTCAGCATAGAATTTATGGCTACATCTAGCCAGCTCAATGTGCTTAAATTCAAAAAGTCTTGTTACCATAGCAAAGAGCTCATCCAAACAATTACTATGAAATTATTTATTAAAAAGGTACAGAGAAGCAACCTTATGCCAGTGGGAAAGCGATTAAAGCTAAATGGCCAGTCAGGATCAATAGTATTGCTGATTTTTCTTTGGATTTTATCAAGTAGCTCAAGGTAAATACCAGAGGCACCAGACTCTGTGTCAGTAATAATTTAAGCATGGATGAATGGTAGATTTTGAGTAAGATTCCACAGATTTTGATGCAAAAACGTTTTCAACAAGCTCTTGAATATGGTTCTCATTAGAGGAATTTTCCTCAACAAAGTATTTTACAATGATTAAAACATTTTTTTTTTAATCATTTCACCCCAAGCAAGGCGGAAATGCCACTGATGTGCAGGGGGTTACATAAATGTAAAAAAGATTAATTAGAAGAGTGAGGAGTACAAACTAGTTAGAAAGGAACAATAGAAAGCAGGTGCAATAACAGATACATAGGTGGAGAGAAAGGGAAGATTATACAGGGGTGGGGAGAGAGCTAGGGTCCAGTGGTTAGTAGATGAGTATTTTTTTTTTTTTTTTTTATTATAAGCGTTTCACCCCGAGCAAGGCATGTCACTGCCACTACTGCGCAGGGGGCTATGTAGAGTGGAGAAAGGATGGTTAAGTATAGGAAATGTCAGAGGGTGGGTGATAGGCGGGTAAGGATACCGAGAATGAGGGTTGGGTAGATGAGTGTTCTGAGAATAATTGGGAGTTAGTGTGATAGGAGGTGTCTATTGATCCTACATTTAAACACCTGGAGATTGTAACTGTCGGGAAAGCAGAGTTGTGGAAGGGAGTTCCACAGGCGGGAAGCGTGAGAAAGGAAGCTGTTGGAGTAGAATTTACGGTTACATCTTATTTGTTTAACTGTAAAAGGGTGGGACCTAGTTGCTAATCTAGTATCTCGTGTAAATTCGTGCTTGAGCGGCACCAGTGAACTAAGCTCATCAGAGCAGTAGCCATGAAAGTACTTGTAGAAGAGGTGCAGGGAAGCCACATCACGCTGGTGAGAGAGCGGCTGCAGCCGGTCTGCCAAGTCAGTATCAACCACGTTACAGATCCTCCTTTGTATTTTGTCAAGAAGCCCAAGGAGAGCAGCAGGGGCACCCGACCAGATATGGCAGCAATATTCAATACACAGGCGGATGGTAGATTTGTATATGTGCAGAATAGATTCAGGTGGGAAAAACTTCTGGGCCCTGCACAGGGAGCCGACTTTCATAGCAGCGGATTTGGCAATGGATTCGATATAGTCATTCCATTTGAGGTCTGCCGAAAGTGTAAGGCCAAGGAGGCGTAGTATTTTACTCTCTGGGAGGCTAGCCTGTCCCATGCTAATGGGAGGTAGATGCAATTGTCTATGGTGGTTAGTTGATAACAGCTTCGTTTTAGAGGCATTGAAATTTACCAGCCATTTCCTACCCCAGGCCACTACGGATTGGAGGTCCCTTTCAAGTACGGCAGCGAGGTTCACTTTGTCGTCCACACCTGGTTTCTGATTGATGCGAGAGTAGATTGTTGTGTCATCGGCATACATGCCAACTTGGGATTTAATGGTGTCGGGGAGATCATTAATGTAGATCAGAAAGAGTGTGGGACCTAGGATAGAACCTTGAGGGACGCCCGCGTTCGTCTGGTAGTTTTGGGAGGCATGCCACCTTCAATGTGCGGTTAGAGAGGAAGGACTAGATGAGGTCAAACAGATGTCCAGTTATCCCATAGCTTCGCAGTTTGCACAAGAGGCCCGCATGCCAGACCCTGTCGAATGCTTTGGAGATATCCAAGGCAACGGTTCGGGCTTCACCATTCTTGTCGAGTGCCCGGTATATGTACTCGGTAATTGTTGTTAGCATATCAGCAGTAGACCTGGTGAAGCGAAACCCATACTGTTTGTCAGAGAGAAGCCTGTTGGCCATGAGATGCTGAGTCACCTCAGCTTTGATAATGGCTTCGAAAACTTTGCCAAAGATTGGAAGGAGACTAATAGGACGGTAATTGGCAGGGTCTGAGGGTTCGCCAGAATTCTTAAATATAGGAACTACGCAGGAGGACTTCCAACAGGCAGGAAAGCAGGAAGCAGATAGGCAGAGGTTATAGAGTTTAGAGAGGACAGAGGAGAGTTCTGGGGCACATTTCTTCAGTACTATGACTGGGATTCCGTCACCGCCACTCGCTTTGTGTGGGTCAAGTTGTGCAATTATCTTGGCGACCAGCGAGGGTGTAATGTGGACGTCATTTAGTTGAGCCTCAGTTCTGGGTGGGAAGTCTGGTGTAGGTATTCCTAACGAGTCCAGTGTCGAATTGGTTGAGAATCTACGGGCAAAGCATTCAGCCTTGTCGGCTGGGGAGGTGAGAACTTCAAACTCATTGATTAGTGGGGGTATTGAAGTCTTGTTCCTGCTGAGCACGCTTTTGCAGAGACGCCAGTAATCTTTGGAACCAAACTTAGAGGATGCTATGCATTGCCTAATTCTGGTAGCAAACGCCCTCTTGGCTTCGTTCAGCACTTTTTTACACTTGTTCTGTGCTGAGGTGGCACAAGGTCAGATGAATGTGATGGATGGGGAAAGACAGGCTAAGTTCCCAAATCTTTCCCTATATTATTCTTGCTGTATCTGAGCTTGTGATATAATGAAGAAAGCATTTTTCTTATTGAGGAGCACAAAATGCTTTTCAACCAAACAGTTATGGCCACATTGCAGCTGCTTGAGATATAAACATGCATCTAGTGTTTCATTGCATTTTAAGAATTCTAAATGAATAACACTTTGATGATCCCACTATTTTCAGAAGATTACATTTCTTCTATAGAACTCAGTTTTTGGGGTTGTTTTATCCTTGTCAATCCACTGCTTTTTGTGTTGAACATTGTCATATTTAACCCATTTCCATAACTTGTTATAGTTTATTTAAGGAATGGGTAGTTAGAATGATACATTTTTCATTAGAAGTTACTCCCCAAAACAGATTTGGTTCATAAATTATGCCACAGATATTATGCAACCATAAAAACAACTTTATATTCTGTAACTCAATATTACTTTTAATTGATATTATTCATTTACAAGCAAAATAAGCTACAATTCTCATTGAATTGAGAAATCATGGGTAAAATTTGTGGCCACCACATAAATTATTCTGATGATGGGAGTTTTAAATGCTCTATTAGTTTGTTTTGATCTAAAAGAAGTGATGAGTCAGGATATTTATGTACATTGTACTGATCATGTAGACAGCATTTTTTAATTAGATTGAGGATATTTCAACCCATTTTCATAGAATTGATGGGTCTTGTTAACCTTTTTTTTTCTTACATTCTTTCAATTTTCTAAAGAAAATAAGCTGAGCATAACTTTAAAACTAATTTGTTTTAGCCCTATTTCTCATGTTTTCTTTGTATTTAATTTCTACACACCTATTTTTATTTTCTGTGCCCCAGACATACTGGAACCTTATTGTCATTACTTGTTATAATGTACATTTGTAGGTTG
Source organism: Ascarosepion bandense (assembly GCA_037127315.1). Taxonomy (NCBI): domain Eukaryota; kingdom Metazoa; phylum Mollusca; class Cephalopoda; order Sepiida; family Sepiidae; genus Ascarosepion; species Ascarosepion bandense. The sequence goes on along the minus strand of JBBBDQ010000743.1, from coordinate 755,052 downwards.
AAGTGGCTGAGAGAATCTACCTTTTTTGCCATATCCAGCCTGCATTTCAAATTTTTCTGCTGTAATAGATAATAAAACTTAAGAGAGGAGAGATTGAGGACTTATTTTTATTTAACACACTCTTACAGAGCTTTCAATTATCTCAAGATTCACTCTTGTGATAGGCTATATGATATCTTATTCTATCAATGAAATTAGATTGATAAGGCATAGTGAGTTAATATCCTGGAGGTTAGCATCAGTTATTCTCATGGAAGGCAAAAAAAGTTAAGTATAACAATCAAAAGATTGGAGATCTTTTTTGATATATGCTGTCAATTTGACTTTATTGAACCTAAGAGACTTAATATTAAAATAAGAGTAAATAGTTGTCATCAGTATAAGTAAAACATTAAGAACCAATGACATCAGGAAGGTCATTGATAAAAGTTAGAAACAAAATAGATCCAAGGAGAGCCCTGGGTGACACTCACATTGCTCTATCCTCAGATCTACTTTGATTTGGTTTTAAGCAAACAAACATGTTTGGTTAGTTTCATGGAAAGGATTAATAGTGGCTTACCAATTTATGAATTCATATTAATTTAATAAAACATGATTATCCTTAATTGTAAACTAATTTAAAAATAATATTTGAAAAGAATTTTTTTCTGATTTGTTGTTCTATTTGATTCTTGTGTGTTTACATTTTGAAATTTTCTTAGTTGTAAGGGAAAAAAACGATTTTTGTTAACTAGGTTAATTCTATTCTAATCTTGTTCAAAATTTGACATTGGAGATAAATATTTCACATTGACTAGCATATATAATTATTTCATTAATAGGATTTTTCATAGTCATGTGAAAATGTTTCAAAAGTGATTGATGTGATGGTAGATACAAAAGTGTACATTAAATCTTAGATTTGTGATGAACCAGTTGTTATATGCTGTTTGCTAGTGTGTCAGATCAATAAAATAATTATAATAAAAGTGAGAGAAAGAGTAGATTGCTGTAGTCTCTTTTTGTGTGTGTGTGTGTGTGTGTAGAGTTTAGGAGTTTAGTGGGATTAAAGTGACTGATATTGCAATATAAAACCTGTTCCAGTTATATTTTTGCTTGTGGGTATAATGTCATAATGATATAATCTACAGAAAATATAAAAACTGATCCTGTAGAATAGGAATTGTAATAAAATGATACTAACATCTGTGCGTCCCTTCAGAACATGGATGATGATTATTCTCCACAGCTTCTTGTCTTTTGTTGCTCTGTGACACAGAGAGAGAGAGTCAAACACGCACATGTTTAAAGGGTTCAAAATTCCTGACACTTGAAGAAGGCTGAAACGTCATGTCATTCGTTTCTTTCTTTTTAATTTCTATTTAGAATTTTTTAAACAGAATTTCTACTTCCAGTAAATGTGGCAATATTAAATTAAATTTGGAGTAAATTGGAATGGTGAGGTAAAACCAGCGTATTTGTTTACTGGTAGCAAAATCTGATCTAAACATAAGTTGTGCTGTTTAATTTAGATCATCAGAAGACAATGGAAATAAATGAAATAATTTTTTGCAAGTGAAATCGAAATAGCACTCACTAAGCCAGACATTCGTGTTAAGTGCATGGTAACCTGGCTTATAACCCTCTGGGTTCCCTATATAAGTGTGTAGTAATGCTGAAGAAAAGAAAAGTTGGATCCCAACTGTGGAAGCGTACAGTTGTGTGGGAGATCGGGTTTCCCCGATGAGGAAGAGTTGGTGAAGAGAGAGCCAGAGACAACCACCATAGATGTGTGCAGTTGTGTGAGTTGGGATCTCCCCACCACCCGCTGAAGTAAGAGTGCTGACGAGTCAAAAACAAGGACTTTAAGAAATATTATCATTGCAGCAGTCACATTGAAAAACTGCTGAGTATATGAAACTTAACGTTCGTCACTAGCATGACAACAATTGGAATTGCATCATTCGTTCAGCACCTTTTCAAGGTACCATGGTCCCAGCATTTTATTTGAGAGGAATTGACTCCATCAAAATAGTCTGGAGAACATTGTTGAAAAGAGTTATGTTTTCTGAGATGATTTAACAACAAGTAAACCATACACACACTCTCTCTCTCTGTTTAGACTCTAGTGTGTGAGTTATGCAAAAAAAATTTTTTTTACTTTCTGTAACCTTTTTCTTTTTCTATTTTTTTCTTATATATAAAAGACATTAATAGTGCAACCATCGAACAGTTGTTTGTTTGACTTTCTATGGATATTATTTTCTTTCTATTTCTTTTTGCTGTATTCTAAATGTTTAACACAGGCTCTCCAGCCATTTCTACATCTTCAGTCGACCGTGAATGAACAGCACTTCTGCTTTCTGGATCTAATAATCACAATATGGGCAGAAAGCAGATTTAAACTAGTAAGCTGGCTGACTGACCTACGGATACTCAGGGACCTACAGTCAACCCCTTGAGTTCATTAGGACCAAATATAGATCTCAACATGAAGAGGAAAACACCAGAGGTTGAGGAACCAGGGTGGAAGAGTTAGACCTGGTGCCTGTTGACCAGAATAGGTCTGTGGAATGGAAAGGTTAAATATTCGGCTGGCTTCGTGACCAGGATAACCACCCCCTGGGGACAGAAAGTAATAATTTTTCCATTTTGAACTTTTTCTCTTTGTAATACTTGTTCAAAGCCTTCTTTTCAAGGTATTATCACTTGCCTCAAGCCTTTAGTATGTGACAAAATTATTCAAAATTTACTGTCATATAAAAAGGTAGATATAACATAGCAGTCTATCACACTTTCATTCATTTCTACTTTTTGACTTGTTTATAATTTACACAGAAAAGTATATTTAGCTGTTCTGATGCACCTTCAACTTTCTTTTGCATTTTCTGTTGTTTCTTATTATATTGTTCAGATAGATGAATTCTGAAGGGCCATTTGCAGAGAATATGCACTTAAGCTTACATTTGCTGGTAATAAATCCTTGTATAGGTCTTCTAATTCTTTTTGTGCAGGTTATATATGTCTGATCAGAAAATATCTTGTTACATTCCTCTTTCTATTTTATGCATTTACTTGATTATCTGATATTCATATGCAAGTCATTTATTGCTAAAACTAATTGCACATTATTTGTATATCCTTTCCATGTTGGCCAAGCATTAAAAAATATTTCATGAAGTTCTCCTTTTTATAGAATACCTTCATACAATTTATAAATTTTTCAGCATTTCTATTGGTTATTCTGACTGTATTTTTATCAACAATATAGCATTTCGTATTCTAGTATGTTGTACAAACCACATTATTCTTTCATAGTTCTGGTTTGGTTTTACTCTGGATGCTATTCATTAAATGTTATACAGTGAGGTATAGGGCACAAATCCTATATCATCCAACAATTAACCGAAACGCAAGAAGTAAAATTGCACACCTGCAAAAATAGATTAGAATAACTGAAAAAAATTTGGTAAAACCCAGACCAAAGCAAAAATTCACAATCAAGTGTGAAATTTAAATTTGACAAATTAGAAAAAGATTGACCCCCATACTGAAAGAAAAAGACGAAACCAAATTTCCCCATCTAATGTGAAATTTATTTCTAACCAATGAAGGTAAGCGATTTTCAAAACTGAGAAAAGTTAGCAATCTAGTGTGAAAAAACTAAATGGCTATAAAAACACAAAAAAAGTAGGAACTAATCAGTTAGATGGGAGCAGTGATTTGATAAGGACCTCATCTCGATTATAAGAAAAAAATTTCAAGATACAGACCTTGTCATGTCTCGTTGACATATATTCATTCTTCCTCTCCTTCCAATTTTCCTTTCTTCATCTTCACTTGCACACTGTCAAAGAAACAACAATAACAAGATACTTCAACTGACTCCTAAAAACTAAAGTCTGATAAGTACAATTTTCCTTTATTGCTTCACCTTCTTTTTCACTTTCTTGCCGACCTTAAGAAAAGGGAAAGGAACACAGACTTTATTAGTAACCTGTTAATCTTTTTACATACACACATTCTGCCACTTACTACTATTTCTTTGGAACATTTAACTATGTTCATTTTCTCTTTGAACATTTTCTTCTTACAAATTTGTTATTCTGTTTAGTTAACAAAATTTTACTTTAACATACAAAAGCAAAACATTTTATTCTTCTACATTTCAACCTTCTGATATTTCAAATTGTTGGAACTTCAGTTGTGTTTGGCACAAGGCCAATTTGATAAACATCACCAAGGCCCCTACAGTGGTAAATAATCATATACACATCTGATATGTTATATTGAATAGTAAACATTGTTTACTATTCAATAGTCTTCTGTCTACTTTGTTAATTGCTTAGTTATTACTTATAATTCAGCCAAATAAAATTGCATATTGAGATACATATATATATATATAATTTTTTTTTTTTTTTTTTTTTTTACAGAGTTTGCATCATATGTGTGCCCCTGACAGTTCTTGGAGTATAAAAGAAACTGTTTATGGTCAAAAGAGTTTTCATTCTTCTGTATTTCAAAATACGCTAAAACCTGTAAGTTCTATTTAGTTCTTTTTAAATAAAATCTTTACTGATAATTTGTAGTTTTGATTTAAAAAAAATGAAATACTCATTGACTCATTTTTATATTATTAAGTATATCAAAAGAAAAATAGTGTCAGTACCAAAATAACTGTTTTCCAGATGAATACTTTACTTCAATAAAAATTACATGCACATACATGGTGAACATATAATACAATTTGGAAACTTTTATAAAATATAAGTCTTCCAAATTGTCTCATATATTTATCATTTTGTCAGATTCTCATCCAAATTTAAATCATACCTACATATAGTCTGCTTGTAAATATATATAAGTATTCTTGCATATCAGCGATATCCGCTGTCTGCTGTCATCCATTGGAACTTATATATTTTTGTAATTTTTTTTCAGAACAACTTTGTAATATTGACAAACAATTTTCCTGACTGTATGGCTCTAGCATAGTGATGTGACTTTGGCTAGTAGACACATTGTGTTAATTTATTAACCCTGGAACACGCTTGTGGCAATAGTATTGTTAACATGATTGTGGGGTATATTGAACCCTATTTTGGAAAATAACAAAAGAATAATTGTAATAAAACTTTATTAAATTTGAAAAAACTACAAGAAAATACAATATTTCTTCTTTCATTTCTTCTGTGATTATAGATAATATAAGATAACAGATACCCCATGACTGTGTTACAGGGTTAAGAAAAGGCAGGAATGAAGTCAGGGAAAAAAGAAAATGTGGGGTGGGGTGGATCAGAATCACAGAAAAATGACAGATGAAGTCAATGGAAAGTTCAGCCAACAAGAAAATGTTTGAATGCATTAAATCAATGAGAGAAAAGATGGATAAGTTTTTCTGCTAAGATGGTGATCAGAAGATTATGCATAATTAGGCTCATCAATGCATGGGTAAATGTATTTTTGTGCATGTGCACATTTGACAGTCTCAAACCACAGGCCACACATAATGGTGGAGTCAGTAAGTTAATGAATAGTATGTAATCTGTTATTATACCATTAAATGAAAATGAATGTGCATTTAACCTTTATAAATATCTAACCTAGTCTATAACATTTTCAATAGGCTTTGTTCTATCTCATCAAGTCTAATTATTATATAATGTTTTGTAATGTTCTCTTAAATGGCTATGCAAGTCTTTATGATAACCAGATAAATTTGAAAAATGTACCTGCATCTAATATTGCATAATACTTGGCAAATCTGATAAAGATTCTAAAAATACCACATCAGGCAAATAGATTTTAAGCTAAATACAATAAGTGTTGTTTGAAGATGAGAATATAGTGATCAGTCACTAGCCAAATGCCTAAAGAATGTAGAAAAAATTTGGACCTCATCCATGTTGATTATTATATATATATATATATATATATATATATATATATATAAATGGTTTTAAAAAAAAGAAAGAGCTTAGCACATGAATGTCAGTCAAAAGCGTTCGGACTGGGATCAGCATGAAGCCCAAAGAAAAAACCCCGCTACGAGTAATCAACTAACAAAAAGCGCTCAATACAGAGGTAGAGCGAAATAAATAAATAAACACCTAATGAGTCACAGACCTACCTACGTTTCACCTGAACGGATTGTCAGGAAATGCTAGCACCATTCTCTGACGATCCGTTTATTAAGGCAAAAAAACGAAATGAGCTTTATTCTAAATTACGTATCTATAAACAAAGTGTTGGCAATTATAAAAATGCTCACAAATCATTCAAAAAGAATAACAGAATATTTTAGTTTTAGAATTCCTTCATGTTAAGTGCAAAGTCTTTTTTCTTTTTGCCTTGATAAAGTCCATTACAGGACGAAACGCATAGGTGATTTAAATAATGTTTTCCTTTTGTCTTCTTTTTATTTAATTATATATATATATATATATATATATATACACACACACACAATAAATTTGTTACAAAAATGTATGTCATTTGGCAGGATTTGAACGTGCAACCCCTATCAACATAGGAAGCCACCAACTGATCTGATGCATCTTAGACCGCTTGACCACAAATGATTCCACAGTCTAACTGAAGTCAAATCAAGCCTTATATCACACAATTTTCGATTCTATGTAAATAACCATCTCTACTCTGAAATGTATCATAATGTCAACAAATGTAAACATACAATGTTATGGAAAATCTCAAAGAAATGGTTTTAACGACTGGCACATTTAATTTTTTTGTTTGAACATCATTTTTAATCAGTACTTGTATTTGAGTAGATCTTCTGTTTTCAGTCAAACAGTATATTTAAAATCATTTCATTAATCTTTGGGATTTTCCATGACATCTCTCTCTCTCTCTCTGTGTATATATATATATATATATATATATATTGCTCATTCGATAATGAATTGGAGCACTCTAGCTATTGGGTGTGTTTATACAGCCCGCCTTCTTCTACCGGATGCTTGTAGCCTAGGAGTAGAATCGCCGACTGATGCCGATTCGGTTGGGTTTCAATCCTGAGTTAGGAAGTGACCAGAGTCTAAGCCGTACTGATGAGCTGTGATACAGCGAAACAGATCTGTCTGTGGTTGAGTATAGTGTGTGTATATATATATATATATATTTATTTATTTATTATAAATTATACTTTAGAACATGTACAAACTACAATCTACTACAAAATTGTACATTTTATTTTGACATTGAAAGAATAATGTCTCATCAGGTAGTTAGTAATGACGGTAATAAACATTATTTTTGAAAAGAAAATTTATCAAAATTCACTTCCCTTTATTGGCAAAATTTTTCATATGAGGTAAAGAGGAGAGGAAAGATTAGAAAACAAAAAGAGAAATCAAAATAGGTGAAAGAGAAGGACAGAGAAAAAATAAAAAGCAAAGAGAAAAACGAGAGAAAGAAAAAAGAAGCAAGAAGAAAGAGCCAATGAGAAATGGCTCAAGGAGAAATAGACTCCACATTTAGGTAAGAAGTAAAGTACAAGCATATAATGACATCAGTCACATAACATCTTGGCTTAACAAAGAGGGTAAAAATGAGAAGATACACGGGGAAAAAAGTAGTGAGGGAGACAACAGGAGCTGCAAAGAAATTGAAATTTCAAACTTTGGCCGGAAATGAATTGTAGATAGATACATTTGTTCGTAACATTGTATAAAACTAAATCTGGCATTTTCTAAAAAAAATTACGAGATCACATACACAAACAAGAATTAATCAAAAGGCACAGATCAGAGGACATTAAAAATACAAGACTAAAATATAAATTCGTTAGTGCTAATGTAAAAGATTGGAAATAAAAAAAATTAAAACTAAATTAAAAAAAAAATTCAAGGAAAAATTAATGTTAAAAATAAAAAATTAAATTTAAATTTAAAACATTAAATAGATCACAATTTGTAATAGAAAATAAAGATAAAAATAGAGATAGATAAAATAACATAAGAAGAAAGATCATATAGTTAAAGTAAATTATCAAGATAGTAAGATTAATACTGTAAAAAATTTATAATTGCTGGAGATTCAAACCTTAGATTTTATAATTCTAGCAGGAGTGTAAGGTTAGTTCTTTAATATGTTTACAATTTACTATAGTTTCATGCCTCTGATTCAGTAATACGTCACTCTTTATGTATTTAATTTTTTCTTTTAGACAAAGGAAACATGGTTCATTTACCGATCTAGATATGTTAGTCTGTTTGAGAATTTTCCATTTAACTTTAGGTGTTTTATTTTCTTTTAACTTCCAAAAATATTCAGAAAGTTTTGTCATATTTTGTTTAATCTTATTAGTAAAAGATGAGAGATGATTGTAAAAATGCTTTTTAAAAAGTTAATTGTAATACCAATATAAATTTTAGTAACCCTAGGCTTCTCTACAGATGAGATAGAGCACATATAGACCAGGGATTTAGTTAAGCACTTATTAGATAAATGGGCATTGGTTTAGGTTTCTACAATTACAAAAGTTATTATGGGGCAAATTAAAATGTGTAGTAGAGTTGTTTTTGTTGTATAATTTCAATATTTTATTGTTATGTAATTTAATTATTGTTTCTAAATTGTTAGAGCAACAATAACTGAGTTTTAGTGTATTCCTATTGAAAATTTTGCTTACAGGGTTCTTTTTGGGAAAATATTCATGAATTAATTTATGTCCCAGTTTAAAATTAACTGATTAAATGGAGAATTATACCATATGATTTTTCTGTTTTTATTTTTCTTTCTTGGGCCACTAAATTTTTCCACAAAATTTATCTCAGAAGATTGGTAACCACTATCTTGAAAATTTTATCATAAATCGTTTTATGTTTTTCAAATATTTCTTTCTTAGAGGAGTGTATGTTAATGTGATGTTCAACTGATGATGGAATATGTTGGTGGATGATTAGAGCTAGGGTTTATATAAATTGGGTTAGCATTATTTTTTATGTAGAGTTGGAAATTATTAGAAACTAGGTCTAGTGTTATGTCTAAGAAGTCAATTTGTTTTATATTAGGATTAATAATTATGCTAAGACCAAAAGATTTAAAAAAACCTTATGAATTAATTTTTTAAGTCTATTAACCTTACTCTCAGTGGATTTATTTACTATCATAAGTCCATCTATTTAAAGTCCTATATTATTTAAATCAATTTCTTTAAATGCTGTGAGATTATACAGAAGAATTAATCCAACTAAATCTGAAAACTCTGCAGAATCCAGAGCTCCCATTGATAAATCAAAATTATCAGTTGGATTTTTCGTCCATTGTTCATTATTGTGGATAAAAACTGATTTTCTGCAGTTCAAAATTATGATAATTTCCTTTTTAGAAATGTCTGAAAAAAATTCAGTGAATTCAAAGACCATATAGAAGAGGTTTTTAGATATAGATGGATAAAAATCCATATTGAATTGAAGAAAAGTACTTGTTTTTATCTTCAATGTTCTTGAACCAGTAGATTACTTCCAAAGTACTACTCCATTGTATAAGTTTGAGTTGATTTTTTTATTTGCAGGTTTACTCATTCTAATATTACGTTACTAATTTTACTGAGCTCTGATTTAGTTGGGTTGATAATCTTAGTGGATAATTTTTAGTAGAATTCAAGTTTGTGATCCTTTAATAGTATATAAGCCTCCTTTGTAGTAATATTTGAAACTCTGTCACTGATTTTTAGTTTGTCAGTGATTTGTTTATTCGAATGGTTAATTGTATCAATGCTATATGTTGTTCTTATAATTATTCATTAAATTTTTCTTCATTAGAGCCTTGTACTCCTTGGGATCCATTTTATAAAATTTGAAGTTTTATCTGATTTCACAAAAATCTGATTAGATTTTTTTGTACTTTGAACCAATGCATCTAGGTGTTTTTGAAATTTGTTTTTACGTTCATAGAAAGTTTATAATATCAAATAAATCATTCTCAAAGTTGAGGAGTTTGTCAATGAGGTGCAGTATTTAGATTTTTAAATCCATATGTATAAAAGTACTCCTGCTTGTTTGGAATAGAAATATTTTTCAGCAAAATGTCAAAATTAACTTTATCCATGTTCAAATTTATATTAATAGCAAAAGGAGCACATTATCCAAATGAATAAGGAACAAAGAAAACATTAGCAATGTTCAAAACATTTATTTAAAACAGTGCTCAAAATAGAAATAGAGCAATGAATATTTATTATAAATTATACTTTAGAACATGTACAAACTACAATCTACTACAAAACTGTATATTATTGGGTAGTTAGTAATAAATGTTATTTTTGAAAAAAAAGTTTATGAAAATTCACTTTTTTTTTTTTTTTTTTTTTATGAGCAAAAATTTTTCATATGAGTTAAAGAGGATAGGAAAAAAGAGAAACCAAAAAAGGTGAAAGAGAAGGACACAGAGGAAATAAAAAAACATAAAAACAAGAGATATCTATATCCGTAACAATATTTATTGATTTACATCACTATATATATATTGGGCGCGTAATATGATATACGCTAAAAAGACTGTGTTCTTCCACCAAACGCCCCGTGGCCCAGGGGTAGAGTCGCCGATTGACGCCAATTCGGTCGGGTTTCGAGCCTGGGTTATATAGCAAACGGAGTCTAACCATACTGATGAGCTGTGATACAGCAAAACAGATCTGTCTGCAGATGACAAAATATATATATATATATATATATAAAGATGTTGGAAAAATTTGTATTGCTTAATTTACATCGATATATAAAAATCATAGTTATGAATTAATTGTACATTGCGACTCGGAAATTTCTGTTTTGTTTTCTTTTGAAGATATTTTGCATTGATAGACAATTGATTCTGGTTATAGCTGTATGAACAATCTAGAAAAAAAATTATAAAAAAATCAAAATAATAACTTTTAAAAAAACCTTAAAACTAATAAAAACAACCTAATAATGGAAAATAACAATTTAGACAAGAAAAAATGTAATTGTAGAAACCCTGTAGATTGCTCGTTAGAAAACTGGTGCTTAATGGAGTCAATCGTCTATCAATGTGAAATATCTTCAAAGAAAAACCCCAATAATATAAAAATTTATATAGGAAGTACTAAGAACACTCTAAAACATCGAATTTACCAGCACACCTCTTTATTTAATAACAAGTACAGAAATAGAACATCTCTATCGAAATATCAAGGAAACAACAAAAAAAAAACACCTACAATAAACTGGAATATTCTAAAAGAAGCTAAAACATGTAAGTCCTTAAATAACTCATGTTCATTATGCTTATACGAAAAACTATATATATTAAATCACTTAAGCATAAAATCTATTAAATAAATGCAATGAGATAACTGTCGTATGTAGACATTGCAAAATGTTCACATTAGAATATGGATAAAAAAAACTCTAACTGAAATAATATGCATATAACTAATAAGTTCTTAAGGAAAATAATTACTGACAAACTAAAGTAAATTGGAACATAATATTATTTATAAAAAATTTTTCTTTTTACAAAAAAGTTTTACAATAAATAAATAGATGTTAGAAAGATGGGATAAGGATAGTAGGAAGTAAATCAGAAAAAATAAAAATAAAAAATGTTAATTATAAATCAAAGGTTTTGAGAAAACTAAAACTAGAAAAGCACTGACAAGAAGGATAAATCCCTATCTTTCTTCACCCTCTCCTGTTCGCTAGAAGAAGAGACCAAATTAATAAGAAAGCAAAAAGGACAGCCTTGGTACTAAATGGGCACATAACATGAAAGACAATAAACTAAGCGAGAAACATTAAAGGTAGAAAAAAAGAAAATGATAAAATTAGGTTAAAAGCAGGTTGACATCTTGACCGTTAGGGAGGACAAAGAAGGAGAAAAGTAAGATAAGGAAAAAAGGAGGAATAAAGAGAAAAAGTTACGCCAAATTCCAAAACGAATCTTCACTCTGATTATTTAAAAGTAACACACATGTAAATTTTATATCTTACCACATACATAAACAGCAAACCAAAGGTTTTCGTATTTAAATGTAAATTATTTGTACAACCAACATTAAACATTGCCTGATGAAGAGAATCTATATCGAAACATAGAAATTTCCATGTCACAATGTACAATTAATTCATAATTATATGATTATATTAAGCTGTATAATATTTATTATATTGAGCACTGTTCATAATAAAATAAATGCCAGGGCACTCAGAATAGTAAAACCTTGAGTCCTCTTCACCTGGATAATTATATAAAAGATGATGTTGGAAAAATTTGTATTGCTCAATAATAATCTTCATGGAAGAGGTCCAAATTTTTTTTAATATTTTTTCAGATTTGATTAGTGATTGATCCATATATTTTCATCTTCAAACAAAGAGGGTAATGAAAAGTTTGGAAAATCCCACTTCCTAAAATCTGCTTAAAAAAACCAAACATCATAATTTTATTCTGGAATTCCAGTTTTCAGATCTTCAGCCTTTTTAACTATACTTGTGCATGCATTTTAATTTATTTTCTGCCACTGAAGACAAAATCTAATTCTGATAGATGAAAACAAGCCCAAGATAAAAGTAAAATATCACTTTCTATTTGTTATAATATTCTCAATTGCAATTTGTTATAATATTGTTTACAATATTCTCTTATCTATATTGTTTCATTTGAATGGCTGCAACGAAAAATTACTTTTATAAATATTGTTTTTGTTTGGTTTGTTTAGGTCTGTTAATTATCAGAATTAACTTATTTCATAGGTTTAAGTTAGTTAAGTTGACTCTGACAACGGTGGCCTGCTTTTAAATATTTTGCTATTAAATGAACTTTTACTAATAATGCAAAATAAATTTTATTTTAATTTTTTGAACAGAAGGAATCATTTATCAGCAATTTTTGGCAATCATTTTGGATGAACATTACAAGATAACAACAGTAAACCAAGAAGATAACAGTATTTCCTGATTAAAGGGTTTTAGTTAATACCAAGAGTTTGCTCAACTAAGTTTTACCATGTGATTGTTTTAATGTTATGTGAATCTGATGAACAGTTTATGTCATAGGTTATTTTCATTTTTGTACTTTTGGAAAAATTACAATCCAATCCTCTCTATTTCTGGCTGCTATATCCAGTGTCAGTCAAAATAGATGGTGGTCAATATTGGTTCATGAAGTGAAGATTTTGTATGCTGCTTTGAAATCTATAGCTGTTGGATTATTTATTATTTGCCTTTTGACTTCCCTAATGCTAGAATGTGCGTTGCGGTGCATTGGATATCGGCATGGAATGAGAAATCTGTGAGTTGAGTTCGAATTCCAGCTGAATTCATGGCACTCACTTACGTGCAAATACCCTTGGGAAAGGTATTAATCTGTCTATTCCTTCCAGTTATGGGTTAAATAGCAGGACAGATTGGGTTCTATAGCCTTGGTCGGCAACCAATCTATCGCAGAAAGCAATGGCAACCTACTGCGGGATAATCTTCTGCCCAGTCAGTCATGTCTCTTTTGAGACATGATCGCCCAAGCGTGTATCATGTATGGCACTTAACTGACTGAATGCTAGAACAGAAGAATACATTACCAAATTTTATTATACAAGTTAATGTTTTCACAAGGAAACTGTTATTAACCAATTGATACTGGTTAAATGTTTAGGATATATTTACATTTTCAGGATGCATTTATATGATCTGTTGTGGAGCTGATATGAGGCGAGCGTATCGACCATATAAACGTATTATATGTGTGAAAACAGCAAAGACAATGACGAGTTGGAGGCAAAAATTGAGTAGAAAATCGGAAAAGGCTGGAATGTCGGCAGTGGTTGGCAGGATCAGCTTAGGCTGGAACCATTGTCATCAGCAACATTGTCAGCATTGGGTATGAATGGCTCAGGCAGGAAATGTCCTCAGGAATATTGTCGATGTGTGGCATGAACAGCACAGGCTGGAATGTCATCAGTGTCTGGTAGGAGCGGTGCAGGATGGAATGTTGTCAACTGGCAGGAACATTGCAGACAGGCAACTGAGCTAGCACACATGTGTGCTGCCTTATGTTTTGTTTCCTTTGCAGAATTTGATCATTGATTAAATGTGGTCATTGCATGCTAGCACGTGCAAAAGCCACACAATCGTTGTCTCCTTTGTCAGATTGACCTTGAGTGATGGGATCTTAAGCTGACTAGACCACTCTACCTCTGAAGCAGTCAAATTAAACTAAAACATAATGCACTTCAGGAGTTAACTGTGGGTAAGCAGGATCACTAACAAAGCTTATGCCTAGCTGCAGGTGACCGTAGTGTGGAAAGTTAGTATTTGAGAACAGATACTACACTTTGATCTTACTTCCTGGGCTGCGGAAGGCTATTTTCCTAGCTTTCCCTACTGAGGCGAGCAGGAAAGGAGTGTCTGAGAACTACAATTTGATCCTGCCCGCCAAGCTGCAAAAATAATGCTAGTAATAAGGGATCAGTAGTTAGAAACATCTCCTGGCTGCTGATTTTTGCATGTGAGGTCATGGTTGCCATTTTGTTAAAAGTTATAAGTAGGAGCAGTAGGCTGTGACAGATTTATAACTCATTTAGGGGTATTGGTTTTTATTAAGTGCAACATAAATCTTTCTTTATTAATAAATCCAAAATAAATATAAGCCAAATAGACATATTTGATTTACCCAATTTTGGTTGATTTTGCATAAGGAATTTCGGAGGAGAAGAGTTTGTATATTCTAAGCATTTCTGTGATTTCTGCCGTGCCCTCTAAATCGATTTGAAAAATTTTTGCATACACCAAAGGTTCATATCATGATCAACAAGTGACCCAGTTTTGGTTGAAATTGGACCAAGGGTTTCAGAGGAGGTGTGTTTCTATTCTATATATATATATATATATATATATATATATATATGTGTGTTAATGAGATCCTTGCCATTCAATAAACTTTGTCTTTTATTTATTGATTTTCTTAACTTTTCTACTGTTTGAACTTTAACATAACTTTTTGTCGTTGTCCAGTTTTCTTTGCTTGAATATTGTTTTCCATTTTTATAAATATCTTTTTTAATGTTGGACCACAAGTTTTTTATTAGATCAATATCTGAAAAGATTAGAGATTATTCCATTAATTTGGCTTTTGAAACCTTTTTTGTAAAGTGGGCAATAGCCAACTTCGCAAGATTTGAAAGAACATTCTCTTGCTCTTTAGCAAAAAACTTTCTAGTTGTGACTTGTACAACTCAAAATATATCTTGTATCAATCTCAAGAACACAGTAATTATCTGCATTTATCTTGATACCATCATCAACTTTAAGGGACTTGTAATTTTACTGCCTTGTATTAGCCTAAACATTACTCAAGCTTGTCTGTTTAGTCTTCTAAGTCATGTTGGGTGACTATTTCTATGAAAGACCTAATTTCTAGCCTAGACATTAAGCTCATTCAATTCATCACAAAATTATTGTTGAGAAATCAATTTTCATGTACTTTTTACATGTTTCTCTTTGTGATGTGTGTTTAAAGGTAGCATAGTTTGGTTGCTTTCATATCTTTAGCCAATGTTCTTAATACAATGCATCTTTTCTTTCTGTTTACATTTGCAATATTATCTTCTTCAATTTTCTACTTCATTGTCAATATACTTTATTATGCCAATATTTTCAACATTATTTTTTTTATTATTCTTTAATCTCCATTCAATGTTTTTGCAGTTTCCAAATTTCCGGTCACTCATTAACTTATCAATCGCTTGGTTCTTTTTTGAACTTAGATCTTTTGAAATATATTATTCTTTTGTATGTGTGAAATTAAAAATAAATATTAACTATAATATTACATATATTATATGTAATATATTACATAACCTTCATGTTGCATAATAAAATCTCACTACCTAATAAGTTATTGTAAATATTTCTAATAAAAATTTGATTCAATTAAAAATAATTCAGTTTCATGTAAAGAATACTAAAGTAACATAAATATAAGTTAAATGTACACATTTTTATAGTAGACATTTTATTTTATTACAAAGTTTGTTGGTTCAAGTTTTTGCTTTTTCTTTTTTTTTTTATCTTAATGCTATATTTTTACCGAATTGATAACAGAAGATGAATAATCTTTTATTTTGCATTTTATAAAAGATAAATGCCAACTTTTGGAATTAGTTCAGTTTAATTAAATATTTTTTATAGAAACCATATGTAACAATTCTTGTTTCTTGCATCAACTAGATAATCAAAATTAGACATTTAGTCTTTTAACCAAAATGTTTTGATTAAATTTAATTTTTTTTTCATGGTACTTAATGTTTTTTTTTTTTATGGACTTTTGATAGAACAGTTTTGCAAATTTTTACATTTTTATTTTTCACATTATGATTATATAAAAAGCAATCAGTCTAACCGTACTGATGAGCTGTGATACAGTGAAACAGATCTGTCTGCGGATGACTATATATATATATATATATATGTATATATATATAGTCATCCGCAGACAGATCTATATATATATATATATATATATATATATGTGTGTGTGTGATAAAAATACAGTTTTAAGTACACTTTATTTTGGGTCAAAGCATTTGTAATTTCAAAAATGGACACTAAGATGAACATCAAGTGGTGACAGTCTGTTTCATGCTTCAGTATAATCTTCAGGCCTGACAATTGCCTTTAAGGATGAAGCAGACTGTTGCCACTTGGTGTTCATCTTAGTGTCTCCTTATACATATATTAAAGCAAGTAAAAGTAAAACAATATTTGTTCACTTACTACTATTTACAGTTTCATTAGGAAATGGAAAAAATACAATATTCCAATCCATATTAGTGTATTTTATACATTCCAGTGTACATCAAATTTGCACTCTCCCATTTATAAAAATATATTTACCAGTCTGGTACCATGTGTATGAAAAGTTACTTTTTCACATGTAATCATGTAGTCATATTTTCCCCTCTTTTATTATGTAATTGTTATTTTTTAAACATTGTTTTACTTTTTATAGTTGCAATTTTATTTTTGCTTTTCCTTTTTGCATTGAGCACTTATAAACTGCCATTCCATTTCTAAATAGTTAAAAGTTAAAAAAAATTACCAGCTGAGTATGTGCATCTGTGTGTGTATGTATATATAGAATAAAAAGTGTGAGAGGCAGTGAATGTTTTCTTTAAAGTGTATATTTATTGTTGTTGTTATTATACATGTTATAATACATTAAGTGTCCATAATGGTATTTGTGATGCTACACGTGTTTAGAATTTAAAATTGACTCTCTTCAGGCGAATAAATTTGTGGTTTTACGTATTGAGTTCCTTTTGTTTCTGATGGCCAAGTTGTTGTTTTATAAATAAGTAAGTAGAAAAAATAAGAAAAGAAATAAAATAAAATAAGATAAATCAAATGTTGGCATGTTGAATGGTCTGTGTTTTTTCACATCAGCATGTGTATAAATGGATAAACAGATAAATAAATAAACAGATGAATGAATCAAGTTCTTACCCCAATTTGAAATTATTTTGGTCTGGGGTTATCTTTTTAGTATGTTAAAATTATCTTCTTGTCACCTTTGCTTATCTATAATCCTTTTCATCGGTCAGTTGGTTGTTTTTATTGCTTTGACGGTGTTTTGAATTTTGGGTGTGTGTGTGAGCATTTTTTCATCTTTGTTTTAGAATTGTTTTTTATGGGTCATCTGGTTCTTTTTTTATTGTTTGGGGTTATCTTTTGAATTTGGTATGTGTGTGTATGTATGTGTGTGTCTGTATGTTTTTCGATGTGTGTGTTTTTCATGTTGTTTTGTTGTGCAAAGGCTTGTATTTTTTATGAATCTTTCTTCCGGCATTATTAATATTTCGTAATCTGTGTTTTGATAAATGGGTTTAACTTTGAATTTGCCATCACAACATTCATGCAAATGTTGGGAAACATGTAATTTCCTGTTATGTGATGATCTTATATTGCTTCTATGAAGGGAAATTCTATTCAAGCATTGTGTCGCTCCCACGTATATCTTTGCTCATTTGTCGCATTTTAGAGTGTAAACTACATTTTTCGAGTTGCAGCTCAGATCCGATTTCATTTCGAATGTAGTTGCGTTTTCGAACTGGAAGTGTTTTCCTTCTATAATTATGTTGCATACTCCACATCTTTTTTTGTTGCATTTTGTGACCCCCCCTGTGTTGTGTGTTGTTGTTCGAATTTCGATAATGTTAGGATGTCTTTTAAATTTTTGGGCTGGCGTTTGCTGTTAATTATTTTGGTTGTCTTTAAGATTTCTTTTATTTTTTCATTATTGTTGAGTAATTACATCTGGGTTTTGATCTTTGTGAATAATTCTGGATTGTTTTTGTTGTGAGTGGGAATGTATGCTAGAATGTTTTCTTCTTTTTCGTATTTTTTTTCTTGTTTTTTTTTCTTACTGAGGGATTCTAATGGTATTTTTTCTGCTAGTTGAAAACCCTTGTCTATTAGTGAGGTGGGGTATCCTCTTATTTGTAATATTTTTCATAGTTCTTCTAGGCGTATTTTACGGAGGGTTTTGTCAGTTACTCTCGTGTAAATTCACCGTGCTAGGGAATAGGGGATGGATTTTAAACAGCTTTTAGGATGGTGATTCTTGAAGTGGAGGTATTGTTGGGTGTCTGAGTTTGTGGTAAGTGTCTGTGATGATGTGATTATTTTCGTTTTTTAGGAGTATGTCTAGGAATGGTAATTCTTTATAACTATATTCATGCGTGAACTTGATTTTGGGGTGCAGGTGTTGTAGTATATTGTGTAGTTTGTTTATGTCCCTCCATGTTGATTTCCAAAAGATAAAACAGTCATCTAGGAATCTCTTCCATGATTTTGTGAATTTTGTTTTTATGTTTTCCCCATATTTATGCCCTATTTGGTTGTATAGGTTTTCTTCTAGATATGCTAGGGTGAGTGTTGCATATGTCGGTGCCATTTTTCTTCCCATCGCGGTACATGTTGTTTGTATATAATTTTTGTTGTTAAACTTTCCTAAGCTTCATGCCAAAAAAAAAGTAGACCCAGATACATTCATAGTAACTTTTGATGTGAACAGCCTGTACAGCAACATACCCCATGAACTAAAAAAACAAGCCATTGCATTTTGGATAGAAAAACACCCAGAAATACTCTCTACACGCTTCACAAAAGAATTTATTTTACAAAGTATAGATCTAATTTTACACAATTCCTTCCAGTTTAAGGCACCTGTTTTCTAAAGGACACTCTATAGGGTTTCTATAATTACATTTATTATTGTTCAAATTGTTAATCTCAGTTATTATTCCTATTCTCAGTTAGGTTTAAATTTTTATTTAAAATATTACTATTATGATTTTTTATAATTTTTTCCAAATTATTTTCCTGTTGTAATGTAAACTATATTAATTTTAAATAAAAAAAACAAATTTAATTATATTATGCTCTGCAATATTTGTTGTATTGAGCACTTTTATAAAATAAATGTAAATGCCAGAGAACCTGGAATTGTGAAACTGTTGGTTCTCTTCACCTGGATATATATATATATAATTTTGTCTTGTGTAAATTAACTATGGGATAAAGTCCACTCCAAAATTGACCAATTCCAATAATGTTCAATACCATAGAAAAATATTTGTAAATATTATCTTCAAGTATGCAACAACTTTACGAAGCTACTGTTGTTTCATTCCCTTCCACATTGATGGTAGCATTGTAAAGTTGTTATATCTTTACATATTTATGTATATATTTTTTTTTAGAAGAATGTATTTCGGAATGTTCTTTTATAAAAACATATATTTAATCTTTCTTTGTTTTTTTTTGTTTTTTTTCAGTTATTTTGTAAATTTTATTTTACAAACAAAATGGGCATATGTGGATAAATTGATTTATTTTAATTTTTTATAAAAAATGTCATAAATAATAATAATCTTATAAGAAGCATATTTAAAAGTTCTATATAAAAACTATTTTAACCTTTTAACTAGTTATATTATTTATGTTATGTTTTTTGTTTTTTCTCAAGTCTTCAGGGGATACTAGAAAAGTTACTAGCAACATTGTATTATTTATTGTAAGGATGAAATTGAAAGTTCTTATATAAATTTGATCTCAAATGAAAGTTCTTTAAGTTTTTTTTTATTTAATTTTCTTGTTTTTTGGAAAAAAAACATTGAACATAAATTGTTCAATACCTCCAAAAGCTTTTATAAGTCATTATCAAAGGGTTTTATTTTTTATAAAACTATGCGTAGGCACTGTTTTTATTTTTTTAACTTTTCAGTGTCCTTTTTCATATGTCAGTGGGTGTCATGTCAGTTTTTTATATTTCACTTTTTCACATGTTTCTGGTGTTGTCTTTTCTAGTTTTTTTTTACACATATATCAGTAACTATAAAATATTTTTGTTTCTAAATTGAATGACTTATGTGTGGGATGCAGTTGAGCAAGAGACCAACAAAACTCCTTGAAACACTTGATGTAAGAATTATTATGGTAGCATTCACCAAATTGAGCAAGGTGAACTTCCAGAAAAGTGGTAAGAGATTCTGAAGTTGTCTGGAGGCTGTGATTGAGGCCTGTGGTGATTTTATTGAGAAAATTTACTCTTTAGTATTTCAAGATATTTTTGTGTAATTTTGGTAAATATATAAATTAAAATGAGATATTTGTGTTATTTTCATTTTTGCATAAGTTAGATGACAATTTATCCATATATATTCAAATTTTCCTGGGAAATTTCTTTTTATTATTTCACTCTAAGCAAGGCAGTACTGCCACTGGTGCTGAGGGGGTTATAATGAGAGGAGAGGGAAGACAGAAAAGAAAGTGGTACAGGTGATGTTTTAGAAAGGGTAAGAGAGAGGTAAGAGTCACAAAAGATAGAAGATGGCAGTTGACGTTATATTTAAATTTTTGGAGATTGTAGCTATCAGGGAAGCAAGCATGAAGAAGAATTCCACAGGTGGGAAGTGTGAGAAAAGAAACTGATAAAGTAGAATTGGCAGTTACATTTGCCTATTTTGATGGTAAAAGGGTGAGTTCTAGTTGCCAGTCTAGTTGCATGGGTGCGGGGCACCAGAGAATAAAGCTTTTCAAAGCAGAAGCCGTGAAAATACTTGTAGAAAAGACAGATGAGAAAAATGGTGTGAATCATAGAAAAATAAGTCTTAAACTTGCTACTCAAATGTTTTATATATGTGTGTGTGTCTGTGTGTGCATACATGTGGAAGTGGGTACTTAGATAAGAGTGTTCAAGTGTTTACTTATTGAACTATCCTTGTGTCTATAAGGAAAATCTTGTTATACAATACTATTATTTTAAAAACATCTAATTGTAAAAGATGTTTGAAGATAATGGGGCACTTTTTATAAAGCCCTATAGACCTACACTCAGCATTATTTTATCCAAAACTAGTCAAAATGTAGAATTACTATAATTTTTAGAAGTACTTTTTCAGTCATCTTCAATAAAACTTGTATAAAAGAGAGATTGCTGCTCAAATATATATATATATATATATATATACACACACACACACATATATATATCCAAGCATAAGGTTGGTAAGGATGGAATAAAATTTTGATATTAAAATAAAACACTATTCTTAAAAGAGTGCTTAATACAGAGTAGAGCAAAGAATATTTATTTAAAATTTATAAGTATTTTATAATATTACTACAAAATTGCTATTTTGTTTCAACACTTCTTGTGATGGTGCTGGTTGTAAGTTGGTCATCACAGACTACATAACAATGTCTCCCCTATTGAGGGGCTTTGGTTAGTTTTGAATATTTTAAAACCTCATCTCACAATCAGCACCATAACTTGACAAGACACAAGAAGTGTTGAAATAAAATGTTATGACATACTTATAAATTTTAAGTATATATATATATATATATTTCAAATATTATAGTAGATTGATTGTATTTGAAGTAGATGCCCAATTTTATTTCAGATTTTCCATTTTATTTATCCATTAGTAGAGCTGTTCCACTGTGATTTTTCAAAATAGGTTGCCCTTAATAGTATTCCCAAGGTCTAGTATTCTTTTTTGTCTTTTGCTAAAGGAATGTGCTGGCAGTTTGACATGTTTAAACGTTTTTAATTATTAGTATTCTAAGGATAAGAAGCTCAAATTTATAAAGTTTAAGAATATTAAATTAACATATTGTGAATATTTTAATTAACAAAAAATTAAATTAAAGGGTACGATGGATAAATTGTCAAAATTATACAAAAATGAAAATAACACTGACATCTCATTTACCAAAATTACACAAAGATATCTTGAAATAATAAGGAGTAAATTTGTTCAATAAAATTGCCATTAGCTTCAAACACAGTCTCCAGATGACTTTGGAATATCCTGCAATTTTTCCGGAGGTTCTCCTTATTTAAGTTGGTGAATGCTGACATATTCCTTCCCTTCAGTTCATTTTTGGTAATACAAGGAGTTTTGTTGGTCTCTTGTTCAACTGCGACCCAAACATAATCAACGGGGTTGCAGTTTGGGGAATTATGTGGGTGATGTGGCTGCAGAAATTGAATCATGCCACACAAGCAGGAGAACCCAGTCATGGCTGTCAGACAGTCCTGTTGTCAGATATAGTATCTTCCAGCAGCCACCCTCTTGACCCAGGGCGTGCTACCTTTTCAAGGTATTTGATGTAGGCCTCTATCTTAAGTCTGAGGCCCTCACCAACAAATTTGGGAGTTTTTTTCTCATCAGAGTGAGTTTTCTAAGCAGCCATAACTTTATAATTACCATTGTCCATTTCTTTCTGAATCCTTTGCACTGTCACCTGAACACTCTGAAGTGACTGTATTAGAGCTTTTGGGACAAATGCCAAGCAGTACAGCATGCTGTTTCCAAATTTCTGATAGAGTGAATTATGTCATACTTTTTCTCACACTGTGCCCAAATGACCCTTCTATACTGTGCAGTTTACAAAAACAAACATGCATGCATGAAATTAAAAATGTGAAATGGCGACAATTATATTAGCTCTAATTTAAATATTTTTATTAAAAAAATAAGCTGAAGATGTTATTTTTATGTATATTAAAATTTGTTAAATCCTAACATAGAATTACTATGAATTTTTATTATACAATACTGCATAGAATACAAACGCAAGAAGTACCTTGTCAGTTCTCTTCAATAAAACCTGTATAAAAGAGTGATTTAATCACTTTTTAATATACATAAAAACATCTCCAGTTTATTTACATATTAATGGCAGCTAAATACTTAGAAATTTTTCAAAATGGGTGACTATTAATAGAAATTACAAGATTTATTTAAAAATTTATCAATAGGAATACATTAGTATAACAACAGTTCAAAATACAAGGGTCATTGTATTAGAGCCACCTGTATATGTAAGAAAAAGAATATACAAATAATAAATTATTAAATGCATTCTCAAGGAAGATGATTATATTGAAAAATATTTGTTTTGTAAAATAAATACTTTTTTTATTCAATATAGGTTTTATTCAATATGTCATGTTTACATAGTTTTGATAACTTAATACTTTATACTGCAATCTATAAAGCTTGTGATTTTCTTAAGATGTAACTTTTAAAAATGTCAAAATTTAATTTGTTTGTATATCTTCCTCTTTTGACTGATTTTTAAACTCTGTCTTCAAATATAATTAAATTGGAAAGTAAGCCTCTGTTAGTATGATAACAAAAGATTTCATTTAATTTGAAAGTTTAATTTTGGCAGCATAATTATTCTAATGTGACTGGTTAAAGGTTAAAATAATTTTTTAAATGTTTTTCAATTAATTTTTAAATGATTTTTATTTTGTTTAACTCTCACTACTGTGTTCAGTTACATTTAAATTATCTTAAGTCAAGTAAAAAAATGACATAATTTTGTTATGAGGCTAACAGTGATCCCTTTTTTCAATTTTATGATTTCTCCACCAGTTGTCCTTCTTTCCATAATTTCTTTGTTTTTCTGCTATGATTTGAATGAAAATTCCAATCTTTAATATAATGAACAAATGTTTAATGAAATAATGCAAGTAATAAATTTAGTTAAACTAAATGCACAGGTCAAAATTAAATAAGGATTAAGTAAACTGATTGTGAGGAAAAGGAACTATTTTACATTGACAAAAATGTCATATTTTACTTGACAATCTGTTACTGAGGTGTTAAAGATCCAAACTAGAAAATGCAGTCAATTAAGTATTTTGAACATTTTTTACATACGAGTTTTTTTTAAATGTTGCTGTTATTTTTTTCTTTTCTGAAACTTGTTTCACAGCCTCCAGATCAAATTCAGGTATGTATACTTTGTTTGTACCTTGAATGTGTTTGCCTAGTTATCATGACTGCCTGAATATAGCTGCTTGAATTTTTTTATTCAGAATATAATGAATTAGATGATTAAAATTGGCTGAAAAAAATTACTCAAAATGTCTTTTTCTTTAGTAAGTAATCAATAAAAATGTTATTGTATTTCAAAGGCTTAGAAGACTAAATGTGGAAGTTGTAGCTTTGAATTTTAATGAAGGAAGTATTTTGAGTAATTTCATAAATTATCTAAATGCTTACTTGGCTTTTTAAGTAAATTTTGCATGCATTGAAAAACAATTTGGACAGTTCTTATTGTCAGCTATGCACTTATTGGGTTCATGCAAATGTTTCCAGCATCGTTTTTAAACAAAGGAAAATCTTAGAAATGTTTTTGGATTTGACTCAGTTATTTATTGTTTGTGTGTTTATATCAATGTGTTCTTTACTTAAGGTCAAGTCCTAGTGCAACTGAAGGCAAGAACTGGAGTCCTACCCCTCATGACATTTCATTTTAATTTGGGCTTGCAGTTGTTCTCTGCTGTAGTTGGTTTAAGAAATATTTGATTTTTATATTTGGAATAACCTAAGCTGATTTCATTGAAATAAGTATAATATTTATTTTTTTCTTCAGACATCCTATGTTATTTTATGGTGCAAAATACACTAAAAATGTAATCTTGGAAACTTGGTCTTGTTACTTTGAATTTAATTTAGTATTTTTCACTTAATATGTTCTTCTATAAAATTTTTATTCATAGAATAAAATGCATTATTAACTTTATTTTTACTTGATCTGTATTCTTGTTTATGACAATTGAAAAAATGTGTTGAGTTTTTATCACACAGCTTATCCTGAAATGTAACATTTTAATTTTACTTGATTTGAAGAAATAATTTTTTTAATCTTATTTCTTCTTAGTATTTTTTACATTTTTTTGTTGCAAAGTCTCTCCCAAGATTGTTTATTTTAATAATGTTTAATTTTTTAACTGACTTTTTCAAGACTTTCTTTTTATTCTGTTTTTATGCTGTGAAATTTATTTAAAAAATGCTATTATTTATTACATTAAATTAATTTAATACTTATTCTGATATTGTTTTCCATATTGTTTTTAATTTTAGTTTACTTTGTCATTAAAAAATAAAATAGGAGCAATCATAATATTTTATACAACAAAATTAATGAAAAATCATTAAGAATGTTATGTAAAGTTTGTCATATAATTAAACTCAAATTTTTTTCTGATATTTTTAGATATTTTAAATGAGGTCTACAAAACATTAACCATAATCCTGCTGCTAAACCACACATTTTCAAGAGACAATTTTTTCTAGATAATTCTCTGAAGATAAGATATTGAAGATAAGAAAAAGCAGAATTGTTTGAGTGCAGAAAATAATGACGATTGTTTTTTTTTTTTTTTTTTTTTTTTAATCATCTCACCCCAAGCAAGGCATTCCACTGCCACTATTGCGCATGGGGCTACATAGGGGGAAGGTAAAGAGAAGGAGTGGTTAGACATAGGGAATGTCAGGAGGAAGGTGACAGATGAGTAAGGATAGCGAGGATGAGGGTTGGGCAGATGGGAAGAGTGTTTGATAGAATGGGAGCAGGTTAGTGTGTTAGGAGGTGTCTATTGACCTTACATTTAAGCTCCTGGAGATTGTAGCCGTTGGGGAAGCAATCGTTTGGAAGAGAATTCCACAGTCGGGAAGTGCGAGGAAAGAAACTGTTGGAGTAGAAGTTACGGCTGCATTTTATCGGTTTCACTGTAAAAGGGTGGGATCTAGTTGCTAATCTAGTATCTCGTTCAAATTCGTATTTAGGGGGCACTAGTGATCTAAGTTAATCGGAGCAGAAGCCGTGAAAGTATTTATAGAAGAGACACAGGGAAGCCACGTCGCGCTGGTGGGAGAGAGACTGCAGGCAGTCTGCCAAGTCGGTATCTATCACATTGCAGACCCTCCTCTGAACGTTATCGAGAAGCCCGAGGAGAACAGCAGGGGCACCCGACCAGATATGGCAGCAGTATTCAATGCACGGACGGATGGTAGATTTATAAATGTGCAGGATAGATTCAGACGGAAAAAACTTCTGGGCCCTACACAGAGAACCGACTTTCATAGCAGTGGATTTAGCAATGGATTTGATATAGTCATTCCATTTGAGGTCTGCTGAAAGTGTGAGACCAAGGAGGTGCAGTGTTTTACTCTCTGGGAGGCAAGCCTGGTCCATGCTAATGGGAGGTAGGTGCGATTGTCTGATGGTTAATTGAGAGTAGCTTCGTTTTAGAAGCATTAAAATTTACTAACCATTTCTTACCCCAGTCCAATATGGATTCGAGATCTTTTTCAATCTCGGCTATGAGGTTAGCTTTGACGCCTACACCAGATTTTTGTAGGAGGTGAGAGTAAACTGTGGTGTCATCGGCGTACAAACCTATTTGGGCTCTTATGGAATCAGGGAGATCATTAATGTATATCAGGAAAAGTGTAGGACCTAAGATGGAGCCTTGGGGGATACCTGCGTTTGTATGGTAGTTCTGAGAGGCATGTCCGTTTAATACCACCTTCATTGTGCGGTTAGAGAGGAATGACTGGATTAGTTCAAACAAATGTCCAGTTATACCATAGCTCCGCAGTTTACATAGAAGGCCAGCATGCCAAACTCTGTCGAACGCCTTAGATATATCCAATGCAACGGTTCGGGCTTTGCCATTCCTGTCGAGTGCCTGGTATATGTACTCGGTGATGGTTGTTAGCATATCAGCAGTAGACCTGGTGAAGCGGAAACCATATTGCTTGTCCGAGAGGAGCCTGTGTGCTGTGAGATGTTGAACCACCTCGGCATTGATAATGGCTTCGAACACTTTGCCAAGGATCGGAAGAAGGCTGATAGGGTGGTAATTTGCAGGGTCAGAGGGTTCTCCAGTATTTTTAAATATAGGAACTACAGAGGAAGATTTCCAACAAGCAGGAAAGCAGGAAGCAGATAGGCAGAGGTTGTAGAGCTTAGAAAGGACAGAGGAGATTTCAGGGGCACATTTCTTTAAGACTATGGTTGGGATTCCGTCACCACTGCTCGCTTTGTGAGGGTCAAGTTTTAAGATTATCATAGAGACAAGCGAAGGTGTAATGTGGACATCATTCAGTTGTGCCTTGGTTCTAGGTGAGAAGTCGGGTGTCAAAACTCCAGACGAGTCCAGACTGGAATTGTTCGAGAATCTGCGGGCAAAGCATTCGGCCTTATCTGCTGGGGAGGTGAGGACCTCAAATTTGTTGTAATCAACATGGTAGGGGGTATTGTGGACTTGCTCTTGTTAAGTACTCTTTTACAGAGTCGCCAGTAGTCTTTATAGCCGAATTTAGAGCATGCTATGCGTTGCTTCATTCTGGCAGCAAACAACATCTTAGCTTCGTTAAGTATCCTTTTACACTTATTACGAGCTGAAGTGAAAAGGCGCCTGTTTTGGTCCGATGCGTAGTTACGATAGTCGGAAGAAATGATTCCGGTGGGCAATGGCAGCCGAGCAAGCGGGTGAGAACCATGGAGATGAATGAGATTTAAGCTGGAATTTCCTAGCAGGGATGAAGGCATCGATGCCAGCCTTAACCCAGGAGGAGACCTCGGATGCACATTCTTCGATGGGAAGACTAAAGACGTTGTTCCAAGGGATGTCACAGAGGAAGTCTCGGAATGAATCCCACTCTGCTCTTTGATAGCAGTAGGATCTTCTACTTGTCTGGGTTTCATGGGTCCGGCGGGAGTGGAGTGAAATATTGGACACTACAGTGTAGTCAGAGTTTCCGAGTGGGCAGAGTTGTCTGGGATGGAAGTGAAGCAGAGGTCTAGAAGTGAGTCCCTTCCGTTAGGGTTGTCGGAGAAACGCGTGGGGAAGTCCACTACTTGCGTAAGGGATTGGCTGATTGAAAAGTTCATGGTGTGCACACCAGCAGGGTCAGTGACAGCGTTCTTCAGCCACTTGGTGTGGTGGGCGTTAAAGTCACCAAACACGAATACATGGGCAGAGGGATGGGAAGAAATGGCTTTGTCAATATTGTCAGAAATTATGTCAAGTAACGAACAGTCAGGGGAGGAAGGAGAGCGGTAGAGAAAGAAGAGATAGCTAATCGAGCTGAGAGGTGGAAGCACATGAAAGAATGATCTGGGGATTCAAAAGATGACACCCTAGCTAAGGGAAGGTGTTCGCTGACATAGACACCAAGCCCATGCATATGAACATTGGAGTCCTTCCTGAAGAGGGGAAGGTAGCCAGGAACGTAGAACTCAGATGAGAGGATAGAAGGGTTAAGATTAGTTTCACATAGGGCTAATATATCAATAATATATAATATGTATATTTGAATAAAAGAATAAAGAAGAGTGTGGACATTTCAGAATATTTGTATGCTGAAAGCACAACAGTCAATTGAAAGAAAATAGACAGTTGTAGCTACATACATTTCAAGTGGACTGCATTTGAATCTGAAGTTGTATAACAAAAGAGGAGGAAGAGAGAAAAGAAAGAAAAGAGTAAAAATAAGAGAGAAGGAACTGATATAAAGATAAGTTACTATATTCTTAGACCCATGTTAGAACATGCATACACTTCCACAAATATTATGTTACCACATACACCATACCACGTGTTTATGAATTATATGGTTCTCCTCATTTTTATTTTGTGCTAATCTCTTGCATGCGTATTCGTCTGTATTCATTCATATTTGTTGATATGTGTTGTAAATTGTTATTTCAACTACGTTGGGTATCCGAATATAAGTTTTGAGGTTCAGGTCATTGGACATTCTTATTCGTACTTAGATATATTTATTTATTTTTTTTTTTAGTTTATTACTTATTAAAATCTTATATAAAAAATTGTCTCATTTTGTCGTTCATCCTTGAATTGTTGGTCTGCGCATGTGTTGATATTGAAGCAGACCAGGGAAGATTGCCATTCGATTATATCAATCGAACAGCAATCTTATTTTCTCATTTTATTTATCATTGTTCATTTGTCATAATCTAGGAAAGATAACCCATATCTGTCTATAGATGTGAAAACGTAAATATTTCTGAATTGACGTGTAAGCATCTTGATGGTTATCATTGAGGTAGGCATATGACACATATCATACGCCTTTTTTAATGTCACAGGAGGTGACAGATTTGAAGATCCATAACATTATATATTAATTGTAATAAGAACTTAGAAAAGAAAAAAATATTGAGTGTTAATTTGTAGAGCCAAATTAATTATGCTCTTAATCTCTCCTTTTTTCTTTCAATATCTTAAGCCAACTACAGCAATTAACACAAACCAAAAATAAAAATCTTCACTCCCTGTGAAAATGCAAGATTTGAAATAGGCTTCTAGTTCTTGTCTTCAATTGCCCTATAATGTGGCTTATATGTTTTAAGAATTGTTTACAAAAACGTAAGAACTTATAGAAAATCATGGCTAAATAGAAATATGACCTTTAACATTGTTTGTTCTTTATTTAATCTGGAAAATAGTGGAAAATAAACAATGAATCATTTGAAGATTGTGGTAATGATACTGTAAGTTCAAGCACATATCAGGAATAGTTTGTGAAGTTTAAAAAGATTTTTGAGTTTAAAGAAAAGAAATATTCTGAAAACCACTAGAATCTAAATCATTTGAAGGAAGATACAGTACAGATATATGAATTTGAATAAAAATTTAGAAGGGAATCAGTCAACTCCAGTATGTTATTTACAAGCCTTATGAAAAAATTTTGAACCTATGAAAATGAGTTGCATTTGAAGAAAGGAATATCAATCTATGTTGAAATGTTTTTGTCTATCTTCATTTTTTTTATTGTTTTAAAAAGTGATGATTATAATTGTAATTAAGCCTAAATGTATAAAAGTGAATTTATACATCTTAGTTCTTGAGAACTGACAACAAAAATAAAAACTGCTATCTATTAGATTGTTTATCTATGCTAATTAATCATATTGTTAATTAGAATGGTTGGCAAAACATTGGCTAATTGCCAATTGATTCAAACTTTATAAACTGGTAAATAAGGATATATTTTAATAATTTAGTAAATATAAATAAATTATAAATTTATGAATAAAAATTCTTTTTATATTTATTTCTTTATAAATTGTTTAATGATAAATATTGCATTACCTTAATTCTAATTGTATTTAGTTTTTAGAATGTAAATATAAAATTATTCTTGTACATAAACAGTGTTTAATATTTTTGTTATAAATTCTTAAAAAATATACAAGTTCACTTTCATCATATGTTTAGATTTTATTCCAGTTCTAATAATCACTTTTTAAAACCATAAATATTGCTGAAGAGTGAAAGTAGTTAAAATAATAAGATGATTATTCAGGGAGTGAAAGAGGTGGTAATTGGATGGCGCAAGGTCAGGTGAATAAGGTGGATGGCATAAAGTCTCCCACCTAAGTTGCTGTATGGTATCCTTAACCAATTGTGCGACATGTGGCTTGGTGTTGTCATGGAGGAAAAGCACACCTTTGCGATTCACCAGTGCTGGCTCTTTCTGGTGCAATGCCTGTTGCACACGTTTCAATTGCTGCGAGTATAGGTCTCCAGTAACCATTTAGCCTGTTAGTAGCAGTTCATAATGAACCACTTGATGATCTGTCCACCAGACAAAAAGCATAATCTTGCATGGATGCATAGGCAGTCTTGTGGTGTGAGGGAGAGCATCCTGAAAAGACAACCAATGTCTGGAACGCTTGGGAGTTTCGTACAGAACCCACTTTTCATCACTGGTAAGCACTTGTCCAATTCATAGGGTAGATCCCATGGTGACCCTCTTCAATGCCAAGTGGACTTTGCCCTCCGTGATCTCTCTCTCGCAGCTAACTGCTTCAGTTGGCCCAAGCCAACCTAGGCTTACTGTTTAACGCCATCTGGGCACAAATGAGTTTGTGGTCCGAGTAGCCTACTCAGTGGAATGTGGGACAATCTAACAAATCTAGATCAACCTTTCTGACTAACATTCTATCCAGATAGCTAACTATTTGGGTAGGCCAACTAAGTGCCCACATCCACATTTTACTCCCAGGGTGATCGGCCCGGTATCTATCGACAAGACTGAAATTGTTGATCAGATCAACCAAACTATGATCACTCAATCTCCCATCTAGCTTCCCGCCCTCTATCTAGCTTGGGGTCCAAGACAGCATTCTAGTTCCCCACTAAGACTAGGCACAAAGAATCCACTGAAGGTAAAACAAGATGCGCTCCTCCTGGTTGTTGGGCGCATAAACTGCAACAATTTGAAACTACCTACTTTTCACAGCAATATTGGCCATGATCAACCGGTCCCCTGCGCCGACATGGACAAGGTTCACCCTTGCACACAGGGTATATTTAACTAACATGGAAACACCACTGGCCTGCTGGTCCCTGTATGCTGAATAGACAACAAAAAAGTCGCTAGACAGCACACAAGCCTCAACTTCACAAACGAAGTGTGTCTTCTGAATCACAGCCACATTCACCCCAAAACCCCAAATGACAAGAGATCATGAAGCAGGTGGGCAGCCTTACTCCAATCTCTCAGGCCCCTCACATTCAAACTGTTTAGTTTAGGAGTCATTTCTAAGTGTTACCCTTAGATACAGACTTGACGGAAATCTGTGGGAGTTGGGACACTAACGGATTGTCCCAGACTGCCTGATCTGATATTGGACATAATTTGTCCATCCTAGACAATCCCACCAACGTCCATAGGGAGCGTAAATTGTATAGCCCTATAAAGAGAAGGATAGAGGATGACAGGGACCATCCCAGTACAAAAATTAGCAAGTCTTTGTAGATATTTAGTGACTGTGTGGGCCATTTTAATTGTGGGGAACTCTTCTACTGTTTCCATGCAGAAAGTCCCACACTCTAAGTTTGCCCCTGATATTTCTTATGAGAGTTAAAACTCCGGGGACATTAGGAAAATTGCTAGGGTCCTTGACCAACTTGTCAATTGAGGTCAATTTAAACAATATCCTTAGAAGGGCCTTCTTATGTGATGAAAGATTCCTCTCTAAAACTAGTCTGTCCACCTTACAAATGTCCACATTTTTATAAGGATTGTGTTGTTTTTTCTTTTTCCCCCTTTCCGGTTTAGGGGCAGGCTGAATAGCTTCAAGGGAGGGTGTTTCTGGTTGGGAGAGATGTGTTTCTGTTTGGGAAGAGGATTGGGAGGTGGGTGTTTCTGGTCTGGAGGTGGGTGTGAAAAGGGGATGAAACATATTTGACTGGGGAGGTAGATTGACTCCTCCCCTCAACAAGAACAGTTCTGACAGGTGATGCAGGGGTGGATTAAGTCTTTGCGGCAACCATGACCCGTTCCACCCTGCCGTATTCTCCTTTTTCTCCCTTTTTTGTCACATATTTCTCCTCTTCCTCCCGTCTTCTTTTCAATGATGAGGAATGTAGAGGACGCATTTCCACTACCACCATTTCCTTTTCCTGTTGTTGTTGTGACTGTTGCTGTTGTGACTGTTGTTGGAACTGTTGTTTTGGTTTTACCTCTTTTTGAGGCTTTTTCTTTGTTGCTGATGGTGGTTTTTGCTGCTGAGAAGGGGGAGAAGCCACCTTCTTCCTCCTCCTAACCACTTCCATCCACTCACTAGGTCTGTTGTTGGCTGTTTTTGCCTTAACAACCGATGTTTTTGCTTCCCATCAGGTTTTCTTCCGGGGCACACTTTGTACATGTACCCCGCCATTTCACACGACCAACAGTGTGGTCTCAGTGTGTTTCCTGCCCTAACACAACAAAATGTTAGGGACTTTTAGGAAGTTCGGTTGGTTCACCACCACTTGCATGCATACATCCTTTGTGGGTACACCTGCCTTGCTTGTTACCCTTGACACCTCTTCCATGGATTCATATCTAGCAAAAAATGCTCCCACATTGTCGCAAGAAATTTCAACTGGTACTCCATGAATCAAAATCCTGGTCTTCTGCATACCCATGTATTTAGTTGTTAATCGAATCCCTTTAGCTGTCAACTTGCATCCTGCCAAATTACTGGCTTTGTCTTCCGAGCTCAAAAAAATGTCACACATTGCATGGGACCATCTCGCCAATATTCTTGAATGATATTTAGGCTCTTTAGGGCTTCTTCCATATTCTCCCTGCTGACGGCAACAAATTTTTGGATTTTCACATCTGACGTCAGCAGGGAGATTATCTTTGCTGTAATCACATTAACAACCTCTGGAATAACCACTAGCTCGTTGCCAATGATGTAGTCTTTATATTTATCCTTCATCTGCAGGTAATAATTTGAATCTTTTTTTTACTGGTGTCTTTGCCTATACTGATGGTGAAGGTGATACTATCGATTCAATATTAGAAACAGAAGGCACACAAAAATTAAAGCAAAAGTTCAGAAAAATTTAACAAATGAAGATGAATATAAACGGTATAATGCAGTTCGAAGTAAAACACATACTCACAAGAAGGTTGTAACATCACTTGTAACAAAATAATGAAGATCAAAAAATGGGAGCGGAAGTTGAAGCGTCTTGTACTTCTTTACTTCTTAATTTATTTGGCAAGTCAACTGTCAGGGGTGATAAGATATTCCATTATAACAGTGATAAACTAATGATTCTGTCAGTTCAGCTTATACCTGACATGAGTCTTTGTGAAGTAATAGCTCCAATTCTTTGTCTTCAGACTTTTTGGTGCACTACAGTGTGATGTCTTCAACATCAAAATCATTATTTTTGAAGTGTCTAAAGCAATCAGTGTACGTTGTTTCTGACAGAACATAGTTGCTGTAAGTCTCAACAAGAATTCTGTGTGCTTCAACTGCAGATTTCTTTTGAATAAAGTAGTGCATTAAAATTCCTTGCAAATACACTTTCTTTGGCATGAAATGTTTATTGTTATGAAAAACAAAGTTATTCACACTTCAGTAAAATGAAATACACTGAATTTCAAGCTTGCTTATAGTACTTCCTTATAGATATGTTACCATCTGAAATTACATGCATGCAGTTTTGGGAATGCCATCTGCTGGAAAAAAGTGAGAACTTATTCAAGGTCCTAATAGATATAGTTAAGTGTGAACAGTGCATTACAAGTAATTAACTGATTATGAATGTCCAATATCTAGCATGGAAATTAGACAATATAGCCATAACAATTGGATTACAAGAGAATTTTGTTAAACACTACCTACAGCTAATGACAATAATCATTAGGTTATGACAGGCTGTGTAATTATTATTCATCACTGGAGCATGGGAAATGCAATTAGATACATTGTCATTGGAACATTTGTCACCAGTCATTGTAACCTCTGCCAAGTCAGGTTATTGCAAAATGTACAATTTAAAGTACCTCACCCAATAGATAAGTTGTGGTATTATTATAGTTCCTTGGGATGTGTAACTTTTATGAAGAGTGATAAATTGTTAGTTGTGGCATCATTGCCTTTATTGGATACCAGTATAAATATAAGGTAATTCATGAGGGCAATGTTCCTGTCCCTTATTCCAAATATGATCAAAGGATGAGAGCAGTAGTTTAGAATTCAATTATGTTGACTTGAACCTGTTAAGGACTATTAAGTTTGTACTGTTAACAATTGAAGAATCTTATGGGTGTAGTTCAGAAATGTTGGGTACATGTACATTTAAGAGTTCTATTTATACAACTAGGAAATATGTTGTACCATACTGGAACTGTTTAAGGGAGATGAAGAAGAAAATAAATACTGCTGTCAGATAGAAGTAAGAAAGGATGAGATATTACTAATTGTGACGTTTATCAGGTGAAATGTGGACTATCTCATTAAAAAAGGACTTAGTGTTTGTCAGAATTAGTTACCAGTAACCATTAAAGTTGTGCTTCCTTTGGCTACCATTGAATTGCCAATTAGATGTTTAGAGAGTCATTAATTTTGCCATCATATGAGGTAGTAAAGATTTGAAACCAAATATTTTTTCCTAGTTTTGGTGGATATATTAGTTTGTAAATTTGTGAAAGTATCTTACCTGAACTATTTAAGATAGATGAAATGTTTATTTGAGGAAGATAGATAAGTTGGAAGAATTAGGGAGAGTAGAATAGCATTGTCATCACTTATAATAATAGTGGCATAAAAGAGATATTGGTTGAAATTAACAAAATAAAGTATTGCCAATTGTGTGTGGTTATAGGGTTTATTATTTGAAAGACAAAGGAGTAAAAAAAAAAGCTTTTTAAATAATTTTATTTATTACTGAACAGTTACTAAAAACTTCAATAAAATCTCATAATTATTTTCTTAAGGTCAAAAAAGGTCTAAAAAGTCCATGAATTTTTTTATCAAAAAAATAGTCATGACATTTTTTACCTCTCATTCTAATTATCATTTTTACCGGAATTCATGTTTTGTGGCCATTAATTAAAAAAAAATCACCTAAATTCAATTTATTGTCAAGAGTAATAAACTGGACTTTTCCTTTAAGCCATCTCTGTTTTAAAGTTTTAGGCACCAATAAATATAAGTAGACTGGTATGAATAGAGAAACAGTGAAATAATTACTGATAAGATACTAAAGTTTCACACTGTAAGCAAGAAAAAAAAAACTGATTATTTTTATTTCACAGTCAGATACATATAAGCAATGAGATAGATGGACATTAAGCCGATAAGTTTTTCTGTTTGTCTCTAACTTTTATTGCTCAGCCCTGGTTAGGGGCTGTCCAGACTGAGTGGGAGGAGAATGTATTAT
Source organism: Ascarosepion bandense (assembly GCA_037127315.1). Taxonomy (NCBI): domain Eukaryota; kingdom Metazoa; phylum Mollusca; class Cephalopoda; order Sepiida; family Sepiidae; genus Ascarosepion; species Ascarosepion bandense. The sequence goes on along the minus strand of JBBBDQ010000743.1, from coordinate 719,004 downwards.
TTCAATGTTGCAAACTGTTAAATTGTGAGTGTGTATATTAAATGGCACAGTGACACGAGTCACTTATGCTCAACACAGACATATGTATATATATTATATATGTATTCATAGTTACATGCTGACAGTGTGTGATAGAGGATCAGCTCTTATTGAAATAGATGTAATCAAAAAGAAAAAGAAGTCAAATTAACATGTTTTTTGTTGAAAAAAAATGGGAAATAATGTTTTTATTTTGAATGTTTGAAATACCCTGATAGTACAGCAATGCAAAATTAGCATTAAGATTTGTATTTAGTAGAAGTCAATTTGAGATTTTTAATGACTACTAATTGACTTACATTTGTTTTGTAGTATGACCTTGAGTCATTTTGTCCCATCTACTAAATAGTGTCTATAGAAAATTTAATGATTATTTATAATTTTTTATTTTGAAGAAAATGATTTATTTCAATAATGGTTTGGGTATATACAAAAAAAAAATAAATAAAAAATTGGAGGCCATTTCTTAACAGGCAACAACTGTAACTTTTCAGCACTTTAAAAGGATTATAAATGAAGTCATTATTCATAATAATTAGGTTGAAATTTTATGTTCACTTTGGAAATTTATTGATTATTCAAAGTCTGTCTTACTTAAAAAAAAATGAATGCTAAGTATCTGTAATCTTAAAAATGCAAGCATGTGTTTCTGTGTTTATATATATATATTTTCTAAACATATACTGTTAAATATAAGAGACAATGAATGTCTGTTATGTTTAATCATGAGCCGTTCTAAACATCGTATTTTGGCTTTAATTTCAGGCGAAAATAAAGACAAAGATTCTCCAACATTTGGATAATTTTTTATAAAGTTGGTTCTAAGCTTTCGGCTCACATGAGCCATCTTCAGAAAGGTTACAAGGACGTTAACATAAAAACATCCACCATCAGCGATGATTTTATCTTGTGTTGGCATAAAACTTTGCTAGGCAACAATAACAGTTACTAAAAATAGCAAACACAGTTCGTAAATTTGTAATGCGGTTCTATGACGTCACACCGCATGAGCGCTTGAAATGATAACAGAACCATATATTTAAATGTAATGTAATGTGCTGTGACCAGATTTAAATGTGATTTTATTAAGTGTGGGTTGTTTGGATTTAATGTAGATGGCCTCCAATATCTGAAGGTTCTTTTTACTGTGTTTATAAGTTTGGATTATTGTGTTACTGACTAAAATCTGTCTCAACTTAATGAAAAATTATCCAAATGTTGGAGAATTTTTGTCTTTATTTTCACCTGAAATTAAAGCCAAAATGTGATTTTTAGAACGGCTCGTGATTAAACATAATAGACATTCATTGTCTCTTATATTTAACAGTATATGTTTAGAAAATTATCTGCTGCCTCGATACACTATATATATATATATCTATGCACATAGGGCTCTGAATGTGCATAAATATCTATTTAGTTTTTATTTTCTTGGTTAAATTTCCAGTATTTGTGATTGGTTTTAAGAATCTTTGTAGTGTATAGCAGTATCATGTATTTAGTCTGAAATATGAGTCCATGAGAAACGCTTGTTGTATAACTTGTATTACATTTTTTTTGTTTTGGGAGATAAAAAATCTTGAATAGGGAAAGTGAATTTGTAAATAATTTTGTTATTGCATAAAGGAATTAATTTAGTGTTATGAATTACTAAGTGTTTTAAAGATTTTGAACATAATGAATCATGTTTATGGCAGACTGTTGGCTTTCTGTATCTATGCATCATATTTTTTATATCTATCTCGTCTAGTTTATAGCTTGAGTGCATATGATTATGATAAAATTAATAATAAATTCATCAAATGATGGTGGTGTTATTTAGCATTTCCAAAAGTGCCAAATGCTATTAATATTTCACTGTTACTGTTCTTCCTTAAAGAAAACTTTGTTATAATTTGTAAAACCATTATTATTTAATTTTACTTAATCTTTTGTAGAAAATTATTTTAAGAGATTCATTTGGCTGTAGTAAAAAAAAAAAAAATTATAACAGCTATTTTATATTGATGAGGGAATTCACTTCTGTAATTAAGGCAGGAGTTGGTACTGAACATATTTTTATACAAACAGGTAATAAAATTATGACTTAAAATTGATAGAATGTTTTACAAAGGGATTTTCTTAATTTTTTTTTTTTTAATCATTTCACCTCAAGCAAGGCATTCCACTGCCACTATTGCGCTTGGGGCTACATAGGGGAAGGTAAAGAGAAAGAGTGGTTAGATATAGGAAATGTCAGAAGGGGGGTTGATAGATGGGTATGGATACGGAGGCTGGGGGTTGAGTAGATGGGAAGAGTGTTTGAAAGAATGGAAGCGAGTTAGTGTGTTAGGAGGTGTCTATTGACCTTACATTTAAACTCCTGGAGATTGTAGCTGTCGGGGAAGCAGTTATGTGGAAGGGAATTCCACAGTTGGGAAGTGCGAGAAAAGAAGCTGTTGGAGTAGAAGTTGCGGTTGCATTTTATCGGTTTCACTGTAAAAGAGTGGGACCTAGTTGCTAATCTAGTATCTCGTGCAAATTCGAATCTAGGAGGCACCAGTGATCTAAGTTCATCGGAGCAGTAGCTGTGAAAGTATTTATAGAAGAGACACAGGGAAGCCACGTCGCGCCGGTGAGAGAGAGACTGCAGGTGGTCTGCCAAGTTGGTATCGATCACATTACAGACCCTCAGCTGTACCTTGTCAAGAAGCCCAAGGAGAATAGCAGGGGCACCTGACCAGATATGGCAACAGTATTCAATGCACGGGCGGATGGTAGATTTATAAATGTGCAGGATAGATTCGGACAGAAAAAATCTCCAGGCCCTGCACAGAGAACTGACTTTCATAGCAGCGGATTTAGCAATGGATTTGATATAGTCATTCCATTTGAGGTCTGCTGAAAGTGTGAGACCAAGGAGGCGCAGTGTTTTACTCTCTGGGAGGCAAGCCTGGTCCATGCTAATGGGAGGTAGGTGCGATTGTCTGATGGTTAATTGATAGTAGCTTCCTTTTAGAAGCATTAAAATTTACAAGCCATTTCTTAGTCCACTACGGATTGGAGGTCCTTTCCAAGCTCGACTGCAAGGTTAGCTTTGTCGCCCACACCAGATTTTTGATCGAGGCGAGAGTAAACTGTGGTGTCATCGGTGTACATACCTACTTGGGATCTTATTGTATCAGGGAGATCATTAATATAGATCAGAAAGAGCGTAGGACCTAGGATAGAGCCTTGAGGGACACCTGTGTTTGGATGGTAGCTCTGGGAGGCATGTCCGTTTAATACCACTTTCAATGTGTGGTTAGATAGGAATGACTGGATTAGTTCAAACAAATGTCCAGCTATACCATAGCTCTACAGTTTGCATAGATGGCCAGCATGCCAAACTCTGTCGAACGCTTTAGAGATATCCAAGGCGACGGTTTGGGCTTCGCCATTCCTGTCGAGTGCCTGGTATATATACTTGGTGATGGTCATTAGCATATCAGCAGTAGACCTGGTGAAGTGGAAACCATACTGCTTGTCTGAGAGGAGCCTGTGTGCTGTGAGGTGCTGAACCACCTCGGCGTTGATAATGGCCTCGAACACTTTGCCAAAGATTGGAAGAAGGCTGATAGGGCGGTAATTTGTGGGGTCCGAGGGTTCTCCAATGTTTTTGAATATAGGAACGATAGAGGAAGATTTCCAACAGGCAGGGAAGCAGGAAGCAGAGAGGCAGAAGTTGTAGAGCTTAGAAAGAACAGAGGAGATTTCAGGGGCACATTTCTTTAAGACTATGATTGGGATTCCGTCCCCTCCGCTCGCTTTGTGGGGGTCAAGTTTTGAGATTATGTTAGAGACAAGCGAGGGTGTAATGTGGACGTCATTCAGTTGAGCCTCAGTTCTAGGTGAAAAGTCAGGTGTAAAAACCCCAGACGAGTCCAGACTCGAATTGTTCGAGAATCTCTGGGCAAAGCATTCAGCCTTGTCCGCTGAGGAGGTGAGGACCTCAAAATTATTGATTAGTGAGGGTATTGTGGACTTGCTCTTGTTAAGTACTCTTTTACAGAGTTGCCAGTAGTCTTTGGTGCTGAACTTAGCAGATGCTATGCGTTGCTTCATTCTGGCAGCAAACAACATCTTAGCTTCGTTAAGTATCTTTTTACACTTATTACGAGTTGAAGCGAAAAGGTGCCTGCTTTGGTCCGACGCGTAGCTACAATAGAGTCGTAAGAAATGATTCCAGTGGGCAATGGCGGCTGAGCAAGTGGGCGAGAACCATGGAGATGAATGAGACTTAAGCAGAAATTTCCTGGCAGGGATGAAGGCATTGATGCCAGCCTTAACCCAGGAGGAGACCTTGGATGCACATTCTTCAATGGGAAGACTAAAAACGTTGTTCCACGGGACATCACAGAGGAAGTCTCGAAACGAATCCCAGTCTGCTCTTTGGTAGCAGTAGGATATTCTACTGGTCTGGGTTTCTTGGGTCGGGTGGGAGTGGAATGAAACTACGGTGTGGTCAGAGTTTCCGAGTGGGCAGAGTTGTCTGGTAGTGCAAGAGTCTGGGATGGAAGTGAAGCAGAGGTCTAGTAGTGAGTCCCTTCTGTTGGGGTTGTCGGAGAAACGCGTGGGGAAGTCCACCACTTGCGTGAGGGATTGGGTGATTGAAAAATTCATGGTGTGGACACCAGCAGGGTCAGTGACAGAGTTCTTCAGCCACTTGGTGTGGTGGGCGTTAAAGTCACCAAACACAAATATATGGGCAGAGGGATGGGAAGAAATGGCTTTGTCGATATTGTCAGAGATACTGTCAAGTAACGAACAGTCAGAAGAGGAAGGGGAGCAGTAGAAAAAGAAGAGATAGCTAATCGAGCTTAGAAGTGAGAGATGGAAGCACATGAATGAATGATCAAGGGATTCAAGAGATGTTACCCTAGCTTGGGGAAGTTGTTCGCTGACATACACACCAATCCCATGCATACGAACATTGGAGTCCTTCCTGAAGAGAGGAAAGTAGCCAGGAACGTAAAATTCAGAAGAGGGGATAGAAGGGTCAAGGTTAGTTTCACATAAGGCTAAGATATCAGGTGAGTTAGTGTGAAGGAATGATTCTACACTGAGAAAGTTAGTGCGGATACCATGTATGTTAGTGAAAGAGATGCAGACAGGTTTGGGCATTTTCATACTAGCTGGTTTAGTTTTGCTGTTATGTTTCCTTTTTTCCATAGTGATTCAGTTATGGAGAGGTCTTAGAGTAGAATCAGTCGGTCACTTGTTTGCAGCATGTGAAGGATGGAGACTGGCGCGGCCTACAACATAATGTGGCCTTGGGGTTGCCCACCGAACGCTCATGCAGAGACGCCCGTCCATGCGCGATATGGCACTACAAGAACCCCAGTATTATTCAACTGTTGATCAGAGCAGCCTCTCAAGATGCTATGCAAGAGTTTGGGCTCCTAATTACCAGTCGGAGGCAGCAACCAGGAAACTGCCAACCTAGTACCCTCAGAATGTAAAGGCGTTACCACCATACTCCATAACTGCAAAGAGCTTCCAGCTGAACTAACACTAAAACCGAAGAAGGGGGATGAACCGGGAACACCTTCCTGAACAAGAAACGAGGCGATCACCTCTACTCTTGTTCAAAAGAAGTGGGTGGAGTGTGAGACCAGGCGATAGTAGGAACTATCTACTCCAATTAAAAAAAAAAGAAAAAAAAAGAAACAGGAAAGAGTAACTGAAGTTTACTAAGTTTTAACATAGTATAAGTCGAAAAGAACCTTAGATATCAAAATAATTTACACAAACTGCTTAAGTTAGTGACAAAAGAACAAATAAAAATAAAATAAACAAAGGGGAACCAAAAAATATTAAAATTATGAAAAATCAAAGAAAAACAGACTGATTTCCGTTCACTTACCATGAGCAGGTAACACAGAAAAGTTAATTTAAAATAAATTTCTGAAGACAGAAACACAATTTAAAGCATTTTTTCAGATAATATGGATGAGTTAACTACTCTTTGGTAAAAGAGAGACGCTATGATACGATCCACGTGTGACTTGGTAGAGGGGGAATGTCTGAGACAATTCTTTTTACAAGACGAAATCGAAATCGCTAATATAATTAAGATAAATAGTACCACAAATATAATTCATATGTAAAATTAAGAACAGAAATTATGTTTGAATATTTATTTTAGCTTTTTGATATCATTTTCATTTTAGTTAAAATGAAAATATAATTGTATATGATCAATCTAGTTATTTTGTTTGCATTTTATTTTTTTTGTGAGCTATATAGAAGTTTGAGAAAGAAAATAATGGACTACCTGATAGTGATACCCTCTGTTTATGCATAACTGTTTAAAATGGTCATAAAATGGAACTTGTGTAGTCTGTAGCAACAGCAGTATTTTCTTTTTTCAATAATGAAGGTCTGATTTCAAAAAGTGTGATTGAGGAAAAGTAATAACATTATTTTTTGATAATTATAATTTTGTTTACAGGGATATTAATTGGATAGATCTAGGAAGGCTGATATTTAATCGTTGGATTTGTTCGATTCTAAGATTTATAGAAATTTGTTTTAGAATTAATACTATATTTATAGATTCCCATATTGTCTGTTTATTTACCTCCCTTCATCACTGATGCTAATGCATATATATCTCTAATTATGAATATGTTGTCATTCATAAGTAATATTACAGGCTCCATGGAGAAAATATCACACACATTGTAATGAACAAAAAAGGATGACTTCTTATAGGGATCATATGGTAAATGTGAAGGAGTTACAAATGAAACGAGTTACCAGAACAGCCTCACCTTTCAACAATTTTTGCTCTTTTATACATATAGATATTAGTTGTTTGTTCATTATTTTAAGATAACATTGCATGTATTATAACTGATTTACTAACTTTCACGTCTTTCAATGTTTCTAAACTTCTGCAAAAATGAATATTCAGTTCCAAGAAGTCTTTTCAGACATATTTGTAAAGAGTTGATTTTGTGATCAGCTTTTTAAACTTCTCTAGACGATTTTTCTACTGAACTGTCGCCTGATGTCTCTTTCACTCAAGGTCAGTTTATCTACTCTGCTATATTTTACACACACATGCACAAACACATAAGAGTGTAGATTATTTACTATACTTTATTCTGTTTCTTCCAACATGCAAAACAAATTTTAAACTCAGCTCACAGTTTGTTGTTTTTTTTTTTTTAATAAACCTTATTAGGATTGTTGTAATCCTAATCTCATGTACAATTTTTACATGACTGAAATCAATCCTCAAGCAATAATTACCACTATAAATTCTTTTATTTTCCCACAAATTTTGTTTAATATAAATCTAAAAATAATAAAAAAAATTTTATTTTTTGCTTTGGCTGCACTCTACATTTTATTTCCATTTTTTTTCCATTACAGGAGATTTTAATTGAACATTTTTTGGCACATATTAATGATATCAAACTATAACATGATCAAGTTTGTAATAGTGGCATTTTAAAGTTATTGATATTCCCTTTTAGATGTAGGTCTATTTGAAAGCTTTCTACATCAAAAGGAAAACATTTCTTAAGATTTTTTTGTAACTACTGATGTGCCAATTTCTTAAATCTTCATTAAAGATTATGTTATTCTCTGGAATTGTGGACGCTTTAAAAATATGGTTCATAAAGTGAAGTACAATGTTGTCCGCATTTAAAGCTGGTGATGTATTTTCAAATTTGTCTCTAGTATTCTTCATTATTAATCAGTAATGTTGGCAAACTTATGCATCTCAAAACTGTTAAACACGTTCATACATGAATAGATTAAAATTTATTTTACAATTCATTAGTTTTAACCTTGAGAAATTAATAATTTAAAGTAAAATGGGTTTTTTCTTATTTTTATTCTTCACTTTACAATCAATTTCAGCAAGTCATTGAGCAACATGCCCGTAATCAGGAGGCTGGGATGCTCACTGAATTGGTACGAGATTTCTTGAATCCAGCTGAATTCTACAAAATTATGCAGAAAATAGGCATAGACTTCTTCTGTGGGGTTCCAGATTCATTATTGAAAGGTGAGGCAGAAGGAACATGATTTATTCTTATTACAAAAGGCATTTAATTGTGGAATTGCTTCTAATTTATACATTTTTCATGTTATAACCTGACTTATAGGTGCAGTACAAAGAAAACAGAATATTGTTAAAGATCTACTGTGCATATGTGCAAGTTTTCTGACCCAGAAAATTCTTCCAAAATATTTGATTGGTTGTGTTGAAACTTGACAGCAAATTTAGACAATTGCTTCATGAAAAATTTTAGGAACTTAAATTTATTGTGTAAATTAGATTGTAGTCTATTCTCTTTCTTATGCATAATTTCTATTATGAATTTGGATTTAAGATTTTTGTAAATGAATTTTGATGAGTAAAAGTCTCTATCTTTATTCAATCAGTTATAACCAAGTTTTGAACTCCCTTCTTGCATAAGGTCATAATATCTTTAAGTTCTGTTACAAACAAAAATTTACCTCTTCTATCTTATGTGGATAGTTTTTCTCTCTTTTTGACCCGCCAGTTTCTCATTTTATTTGAATTCCATTATCACCTGGAAAAATTCACTTCCTTAATTTCTAATGATTTTATCCTCCAGATATTCAATGCGGTTTTCTTTTATATGCACCATGATACATGAAAAGGTGTTAAGAAATTCTTAGTCAAGCCCTTCTCAAAACCTGAAAAAAATAACCAAACATCAGAATTATTTTGTTGGGGCTTATTGGCTGGATCAAGAACTTTTCAGTACTTCTCCATCTCAATAAAATTCAGTGAATAAAATACTGTGAAAAATAATAGAAAATAGAAAAATATTTGTAGTCAAGAAATTTCTCAAGTGTCGCAACAATTTTTCATTTCCAACTAATATTTAGATGTTGAAAGTTTGACATTATTCCAAATTAATGCATATTAAATGTACATTTCTCAATTACCATTGCAGATTTTTGTGCTTATATAACTGATAACACACCACGTCAAAAGCATGTCATCACAGCTAATGAAGGAAGTGCAGTTAGTATGGCTGCTGGATATTATTTGGCCACGGGTAAATTTGGCATGGTTTATCTCCAGGTCAGTTACTTTTTTATCATCATTTTTCTCTCTCTATGCTATGACTTATTTTGGCAATCATAGCTCTCCACAGCTTTCTATCTCTTATCACCCTCAGGAAAACTTTCTATTTTACAACCTCCTTGTGTTACTTCTTCTTTCATCTATTTATTAAAACTTGTCAAGAAAGTTGCTTTGCTGCTTTCCTTTGCTGCTTTCCTTTGCTTCATTCTCTCCTGTCAATGTTAATTCTCCAAGCCTTCTTTTTCAAAGTATTGCAGTTGTCTCTTTCTGATTGTTATCAACAGTTTCTTTGTTGTTCCTATTTTTATTTTTTGTCTGCTCTGTTCATTGTATCAACATTAATTGGTTTCACATCATAGTTGCCTCAAGTCATTTTACATTTGTGATAAAATTGTCCAGCATTTACTGCTTTGGCATAGCTAAAGTGTATGATGCCCAGGGCAGCTCTTAAGTTTGCCAATCCCCCACAAAAAAAATACACATTGCAAAGTGACTCACTCTTAAAGTTATAAAACTAGTTTGTGTACTCTTATAATATTACTTTCACATTATAACACATATGTTATAATATAATATAATATTATATATATAATGTATAACATTACTTTCACATACTCAAATATCGTATGCTTTAAATACACACCAAGCATACATACACTTTATCAGTAACAATTAAAAGCAAAAATGACAAATAAGGAAAAAGTGTAAAAAATTAGAACAAGTTTTATTTCTGAAATTACAATTACAATTTTCTACAAAATTACTCGTTTTTTTTTGTTGGCAAATTCTTCAGTGACATTGTCAAAAACTATTTTATCTGTCAATATATATATATGCTATAATTCAAGTTACTCAAAACTGAAACAGCCATTTAATTATGACTACTGTTCCAACATTAAAACCAGTTTTATTTCAGTACAGCAGACACAAAAGTTCTGCCTCTTATTTCCTATGCCACTAATTCATGGCCATGAGACAGTATGCATCATATAGTCTAGCACTCTTCTTCATTTCTAATGTTATTTTTTGATCCTTTAATACCTTATTAATCAATCTTAGATAAGCATTTTTGTTTTTTTTCTATGTCCCTTGTTGAGCCCCACTCTAAGATGAACATAAAAAGTTACTGCTAAATATTTGTAGAATAGTTAAATACATAAAAATGAAACAATAATTTTTACATCACAGTTGGTGCAACAATTTATCTATTGCAAGTATTAATTGTAAAGAAATGTGGTGAATTAAGTTTTAAAGTGGATCCAAATTCAAATCTTAGACAATCACCACTGATTGGTTGAATTTCTCTAGTATTTAAAATATGCCTAAGTAGGTATTTTAGATTGAAAATTGCGCCAAATTTTCTATCATGTGATATAAGTTGGCTATTTGAGCAAGTCCTCATACGGCTAGCTTAGTTAGTTTCAGAAGTGAAGATTGCCTATACTATTCACCATGTGACACAAAGTGAATCTTCAGTTAGACGGATGGAAGCAGAACTGTCCACGTTGTTCATCATATAATGCAAAGCAAATCTTGAGTGAAGAGTCTCAGAAGTGAAGACTATTCATGCCATTCATCATGTAACGTGAAGCAAATCTTCAGTTAGATGGATGGAAGCAGAACCATCTACATCATTCATCATGTAGCAGGGAGCGAATCTTCAGTTAGAATCTCAGAAGCAAAGACTGTTCACATCATTCACCATGTAACATGAAACAAATTTTCAGAGAAGACAAATGGAAGCTTGTCAAGACAAATCCATGCTGAACACATATTTGCACTCTTTCCTCTTCATTTAATTGCCGTTCAAACAATGAAAGAAAGGAATAAACTCGTTGCACAAGTCTCTTATTACATTCAACTTAGCCTAAAGTTAATATCTTATTATTACTAATTCTGCTTAAGAAAAACAATCTCTTGCCAACGACTGCAAACACTTACATCGTGATGTCAGCTCAACAAGTAAAACAAGATACCAAAATTACTGTAAATTGAAAAAACTTTTTTCAACAACACAAACTGTTAAATTTCCTTACAAACATTCACATATTTTTTCAGTTTTCATGATTACACACTTACTTTTAAACATTCAAGATTGTTAACATAATACAACTCAAACTTTTTCCAATGTACACAACAACTTGGTGATCTCACTACAAATTTATAACACTTAAATAAAAAGTTATAAACTAGCTTAATATAACATTTGTACTTGTTGTTTTTGTCCTTGTGCCTCACTCAAATGTTGTTGGAGTTTTTCATGCATCCCTTAAAAGAATTCCTTCTGATAAAATGTTAACTCTGTAACATCCTTCATATTTCTTTGGTACATTTTCTGTTTGTTATTTTACTTCCCAAAATGTTAAAATTTTTGTTCTTGTTTAATGTTAATATCTATAACACAGAACTCATATTTTAGGCTTTTGCTCCTTGTGATGTATTTTATATGATTTTACAATGAATAGTCAGTCATTTGTTCTTTCTTCAACCATCTTGTTCTTTCAGTCTTCCTCATTATTCTTGTATCATTACAGTCAATGTTATCCACTAATAATAAAACCTGATAAATTCTCTAATTCTGTTAAAATCATCTCACTGTAAAGTTTAAATAAATCCTGTATGGAGATGCATCCTTGCAAAATCCTTCTTCCTGTTATGGTGTACACATTGAATTTGTTGTCTATTAGCATACAAGTCATTTATTCCCAACACATTTTGTGGATTATTCCTGTATCCTTTCTGTCATTCAAGTTTTTCTAATGCTGTCTCAACTTCTTTGTGTCAGACATTTAACTATGAAACACTTATACAAGTCTTTTTGCATTTCTATTATTTATTCTCACAGCAATATAACATATCTTGTACAAAGCTACATTATTATTTTCTATTTCTGGTTTGCTCTGATTTTTTTTTTTTTGTTTCTTATTTCTTATTGTTGTTTATTCAGTCATACTCACAAGTATTTTCACTTGCTTTTTCGGTAAAATTCATCAACTTAGCTCTTTTAGTATTTCACTGTTATTCTATATTTTATTTAATGCTTCCAATGCAAAACATACCCAGGTGCCGACTGTGGAAGTGACCACGTCCCAGTCATCTGCAAACTAAGGGTGAAACTCCGAAGACTGAAGAAGCCCAGCATATCACCAAGGCTACAATACAACACGCTAGAGAATGACCTCACCCTACAGAAAGAATACAATAACAGCATGAGAAAGAAATATGAAGAACAAATTGGAAAAGAGCACTCAAAATGGGAGTCACTAAAAGAAGCGATGGTGACCTCGGCGAATAACATAGCCCCAAAGGAAATTAGACGCAGAAGAAAAAACGAGTGGATGACCAAAGAGATCCTCCACATGATGCAAAGGAGACAAAAAATAATGCCAAAGTATGGAGCAGATTACAAGAAACTCCACAGGGAGATAAGGAACAAATGTAGACAAGCCAAAGAGGAATGGCTCAACAACAAATGCAAAGAAGTAGAGAGACTGAGCAGGACCAACAAAGCAGAGATGCACAAAGAAATAAGAGAACTAAAAGGACAAAAAACCTGCTCCTCAACAGGATGCATAAAATCCAAGGATGGAACAATCATATTAGAGAAAGAGGAAATACTCCAGCAATGGGAAGAATATATAAAATATCTTTTTTGTGACAAGTGAGAACAATCAAGAATACACAAGGAGATGGATGGACTGGAAATACTAAAATCCGAAATGGAAGCTGCAATGGCCAAAATGAACAGAAACAAAGCACCTGGTCCAGACGGCATATTGATAGACCTGCTGAAAGCTTGAGAAGAATATGGCATAGAAAAAATTACCGACATAATAAACGAAATTTATAGCAGCGGAATAATACCAGACGACCTATGCAAGTCGATATTTACAGCACTTCCGAAGAAACCAGGCGCAAACAAGTGTGAACTACACAGAACTATCAGCTAACATCAGAACTATCAGCCACATTACCAAACTGATGGTCAGAATCCTGATGAATAGAGCGAGAAGCAAAATCAGGCCAGAGATAGGGCAGGAACAGTGCGGGTTTGTCAAAGACACTGGAACAAGGAACACCATATTCATGATTAGGATGCTCTCCGAAAGGGCAATACAAATGAAGAAAGATTTGTACCTATGTTTCATTGACTATGCGAAGGCATTCGACAAGATACGACACAAAGAACTGATGGAGATGCTCGGCAGCCTCGATATTTTCGGCAAAGACATAAGAGTAATCAAGAATCTCTACTGGCAGTAAACAGCCTGCATACGGACAGGTAACCATCTCAGTAGTTTACAAAAATAGAAAGAGGCGTAAGACAAGGATGTGTCTTTTCACCGGATCTGTTCAACCTGTACAGCGAGAATATCTTGAGGACCCTAGATGACACGCCAGGATTTGTTGTTGGAGGACACAACTTGAACAAGAAGATACGCAGATGACACAGTGCTGATTGCGGACACGGAAAGGAAGCTACAAGACCTCATACAGTAGGTAGCGGTGGAGAGCGATAAAAAAGGACTACAAATAAACCTTAAGAAAACTGAGTGCATGGTCATCAGCAAAAGGTACAACCCAAAATGCCAAATAAATGTGGGAGATACCAGAATCAAGCAAGTACAAAAATTTAAATACCTAGGAAGTGTCCTAACTGAAGATGGAAAGTGCAACACGGAGATCCGAAGGCGAATTGGCATGGCAAAGGACGCATTCCAGAAGCTGAGCAAAATACTAACACACAGGAAAATCTCACTGGAAACAAAGAAAAGAGTGCTGGACTGCTACGTGATGTCAGTTCTTCAATACGGCAACGAATGCTGGACACTGTCGTTGAAAATGAGGAAAAAACTGGAAGCAGCAGAAATGTAGTTCTACAGAAGGATGCTGAGGATATCGTGGACTGAGCATGCAAACAATGATGAGGTGTTGGAAAGAATGGCAGCCAAGAGGAAATTGATGCTGAGCATCAGGAAGAGACAACTGAAGTTCCTGGGACACGCAATGAGGAAGGAGAGCCTGGAGAACCTGATACTGACTGGCCAGATAGAAGGAAAGAGAGACAGAGGAAGGCAGCGGATAACATATCTGCAGGGCCTGATCAGGTGGTTGACGGAATGGGGGTTGACAGGAGTAACGGGAGCAAACATACTAGGAGCCACAAGGGATAGGGAGACGTGGAGAACCATGATCGACTACGTTCCGAAACGACAGGGCACATAGAAGAAGAATCTTACTAAGTTTACCTGAAGCTGTTACTCTCTATATAACAATCTAATTTGGTTCTGATGCTTTGTTTCTATCTATCTTTTAAGTCGTATCATAGGTCCTTATATACTTTTATGTATTGTAGGATATTCTCCTTTATTGTCGTGTATTTCATTGTTGCATTACCTTTTGTTTTTTTTTATGAAAATCATTTCTTTTTTGAGTTTTATACATCCTAGCAAACAGCATTTTTTCCCATCCTGCTCTTTTCTCAATCTTTTTGTTTATGCCCACTGCATTTGTGTTCTTCAGTTTTTCACTTTCTGAACATTTTCTTTCTATTTTTCCTTTGTCTGTTCAGTAGTTTTGTTCAGTACATTGAACAGTATTAAGTAAGGTACTTGACATTGTTTTCAAAGCTTTGTACTTGTTTTTAAATGTAACTGCATATGCTTCTTTGAAAATGGGGTCACTACAGATATTTTCATAATGAAGTTTAGGCAATGCTTTGGGTTTTTCTTAATTTTTGCAATCCTTTCCTGATTTTGTAAAATCATCATTTTAGTAAATTTTTTTTTATATTTTAGTGTGAAAAATTGCATTTCCAAATCATTTGCTGAAGTATCTTTTCCTGACTTTTCCAATCTACATGGACCTTGGTTTTCTTCTATATTTTGAAAAATAATATTTAGTCAACATGTAAATTATGACATTTAGTTTGATCTCAGTATAGCAGAAATTAAATTAAAAGAAATTATTCTTTTTTAATGTTTCTAATTTTTTCTCTCTTTTTTTCTTATTTAATAGTAAAACTTGATTAGCTGTTGAAGATGAAAATTTTTAATCTGACTAACTACCAGAAAAAACTGAGTCATTTAACAAAAAAAAAAAAAAAATGCAATGACCTAAATAGAATGAATACTGTTTTTATTAATGGCATTCTAAAAGAAAAAGCTGTTGCCATTAACAGAGGGTGATTTGTTGTGACAAATGACTTTTATGTTAATATTTGAGTTTGCACAATACATTTTTCAGTGATTATTTTATCTCATATTTATTTTTGACACAAGATATCTACACCATGGAAAATTTTGCAAGTGGAGAATTTGCACGTAGTTGAAAATGCCACATTCTTTTAGTTAGAATATATAATACTTGCTTTTTAGTTACAATCCTTGCTCTGAAGTGAATTAATTCATTTGCAGTTTATCATAAAATTTGTTCAAGTTATAGTCTTTGCTAAAATTAAAGAATAGAATTTTTATAGCCATACACTCAATTTTTCTACACCTTCAGTATTACAATTAATAATTAGATTTTTATTATACTGCCAACAAAGAAATATTTTTTGTTGGAAAGGGAAACAAGGTAATTTTTTAAAGTGTTTTGGAAAATATTTTTCTATAAATTTCACAAAAGAATCTATAAATAATTTATTCTAAAATAAATTTGTAATCTTAGCATATAACAATACATAAATGCATTAAAAAATAAAAATTTTAAAATAAAACTGACCATTAATTATAAGGGCATACACACACACACTAAAATATTTAATGTAAAATTCCTAAGCTCATCAGGTAATAATAAATATTAGGTGTATGTAATATTTTTATTATTTAGAACTCAGAAAAGACAGGTTTTGGTATCTTTTACAAACACACACTAAAACCAATTTTACAAAGAATTGAAAGTACAAGGTTTGATTCAAAGCACTAAAGTCAATATGCTGTAAATTGTATCTTTGTTGTTTATGCCTGAGAAATGAAAATAGTTTTCACAAATTTACTTATAGTTATTTTTATCTATAAAAGTTGAAATTTTATACTGATTACTGTCCATATTAGATATGTTTTGTTTATTTAAACAACTTCCTCATTTACTTTTTGTTAATACATAACTTGACAGTTTTTTATGACCATTAGTTTTTGCATTATTGTTGAGATAACATCTCAGTTTTGAAATGATTTATGTTCCTACCATCCTTTTCTGTATCTTCTGTCATTTAATTTCCTAATATTATGTTCAATTTAAATTCTGAAACAATACAGCTGTTACCCATTTAATTGTATTTGACCAATCAAAAACAGCAGTAATTTTAGCTTTTATTTAATAACAGGCTAAAGTAGAGATGTTACCTACACTTGGTATGAATGTATGCTATTAAATTTCAAACTTCCTGTACAGAATGAATGTTAACTCAGTTCTCAATACATTGATAGTATTCTAAGTTTCTTGTTAAAAATTAAGAACCTATACACAATGAACTGTGTCAATCATTTTTATTATGTTGTTCAAAATCTTCAATTAACTGCAGCCATGAATTCCCTTTGAAAATTAGTTAATTCATTAAAAAATGCTATGTGCTAATGTTTACTAATGAAATATATATTTTAAAATAGTGTGTTTGTATTTTGTACTTCCACATTGTAAAAAGTTATGAATATGCTATAAACAGTGGATAAATATTGTGATGGCATATTTGAACAAGTAGCAATAAAATTTCTTATCAAAGTAAATAGAAAAAGTAATGTTTTTGACTGAGAGAATATTCATCCATACTTATAAGAAGCGTAGAAAAATTAGGCCTCTATAAATGAATGAGAATGAACATAGTGAAATGTAATACAAAATATTAACAGTAGAAAATTATTGAAAAAATTCATTTAGAAGCAACAAAGTAATGCATTTACTGATATACTGCTTGGCCATATACACTGATATGCCAAAATCATCTGATAGGTGCTTAGTATCATGTAGCCCACCTAGTTAGCTGGGGGAAATACAACAATCTGATGTAGTATTGACTCTTTGGAAAAACCTTAGGGAGATGAAATCTTGATATTTGTTCACAGCTGTTTCGCTATTTGTTAGTGCAGGATCTTGCATGTAAATAGAACTCTCCACGACCTATAAACATTTGATTGGGTTCCTGTCATGCAAATATGGTAGCTACACCATTTGTTGGAAGTCTCTAGAATGCTTCTCAAACCAATTCTGGGCAACTTGAGCTTGATGACATGGTGCATTATCCCTTCATTGTTGGGGTACATGGAGTCTATAAATGGGTGCAATGTAAATGTTTATGGAACCATCAGCAACTTACATGATGCCTTGTTGAAAATTAGGGTTCATAACTTTGCGATCTTTGCCACATCCAAACCATACCACCAACCTGAAACAGCTGGAGCATTGATTTCTTGGACTACATCATATGTTACTAGTTTTTATTAGCAAGGTTCCAAGCACAATGTCATGATCATAAGAGTATTGATGTTTTTTCCCTATATTTAATGGAAACTAAAGAATACTGAATTAAACTCTTGTATTGAATATGATTTGAGCTTGTGTTGCTTTTCTGTTAATGTAGACAATTCTATTCAGATACCTCCAGTCACGATCATTAAGGATTCTGAGTTGATGACTGTGTTGTCCATAGTGGGTAGTAATAAGTTCCGTTAGGTATTTCTGGTATACACTTCACACTGTTTATCAAGAAATATCAAATATTCCCACAATTTCAGAAATATAATGGCCTATCTGAAAGGTACTAGCAGATTGACCTTTGATAATCATGTTATCTTGCTATAAGTAACTTAGCTGGTGTTCACACTGACTCCCCAGACACCAGATCATAACTAATTATAACTTATATATATATATGCACATCAAGGTATGCTGGTACCATCTGACATAGTTTTACATAATGATTTTTGGCTTGTCAGTGTATGCTAATATATGAATTATGTTGAAAATGGCTCATGGTAAATTTGTCTTGACTCTTAATTCCTTTATAAAAAAATTAATGGAGCTATTTTAAGGTAAAAAATACTATGCTCATAAAACTTATCTAGATATTTATCTGAATTTCCTTTTTCTTTGGAAATTTATAACATTTAATTAAAGGAAATCATTAAACAATATAGCATTCAGTTAATGCTTTTAGTTTTTCTATTATGTGTTGAAGGGATTTTCATTATTACTATTTACAAATCCATTAATGAGACTTGGAATAAAAAATGATATTCAATGACAATAAATAAAACTTAAAACTTAAGTTCTGACAAAATCAGAATATGCTGTTGATAATCAGAAACTTTTGCTCATATTGTAAAAGTTAAAGAAATAGAATAAAAGAGAAAATACAGCAAAATACAAAAGGAATATATTTTGATAAGAATTTTATCTTTTCTATTTCATAAATGATGATTTTTCATCTACTGTAAATAATACCATAATCATTAATGGTTAAGGAGTTATTTCAAAGTGTAAGCAATAGATGATTTAATGTATATAAAATGAGTTTTGTTTGTAAATGGTAAAAAAGTGCAACAGAATTTCCATATGAATTACTTTTTTAATATTGTGTAGAAGTTTTCCTAAATCTAGTATACATCAGATGAATAGTCAGCCAAGCTAATACCAGGTGAAGCTTTTAACTGCTATGATGCCTTGCTTTATTGTGTGACAGAATTGTGTTCAATTATGATACAACTTTATAATGTGTAATTTGATTGAAAGTCAGTTGAATATATCAGTATGTAAAAAAATTATGTTGTATGTAGTCATTACCAATGCACAATTATATATGTGTCTAGATATTCCATTTTCTCTAAGAGTGAAAATTTTTTATCAAATCAATCATTAGTAATTTGTTGTAATGGAGAAATTGTTACAAAACAAAGAACAAATGGTCAAAAAGATGACATCCCATATTAACCAAAAATACAAGTGTTTTGCTTAAAAAAAAGTATTAGGTTGTCACACATGAAATGACACACTTTATAGGAAATAAATAAAGTGCCTGGCACTTAACTGACTGATTTGGTAATGCACTTGCATGTAACCACTGGCCTACTCTATTACTGTTGTCAAAGCATATCCATTTCTCATCGCATGTAATGATTTGATGCAAAAATTGTTCTTTTTTCCCAGTTTATACTCATACAGTAAGATTAATCAACATTGTTTCATTGTAATCATTTTCATTGAGCTTGAATAACAATATATTGAAAGAAAAATTATCCAGAATAAGTCAAGATTTTTTTATATACTCAGGAGTTACTTTATTAGACAACAAGATCAACAACCAACCAAAAAACGCTACATTTTATGTGGCAACAGTTTTTCTGTCTGTAATGTCTGTAAATAAATATTAGTAAGTATTTTCTTATATTGTTATAGCAGTCAACAAGAGAAACATTTTTTTTCTTTTTCAAAAGAAAAATTGATTGGAAATATTTGCTGGTAAAATGTTCCATTTAATATTTGTATTTTTTATGAAACTTTCCATAGAAAAAGACATACGAACTATAGAGTTGTTAGTTGTAGAGAATTTTGAGAAAACTTGGAAATAAAAGCCAGGCACTTCATCACTTCACTTTCCAATCGTTACTTTTTCTAATAAACCAAAAAATAGAACTGCCAGAACTAGTCCATTCTAACATTAATAAAATTTCTTTCCATAGAAATAACATATTTGCTAATTAAGGTTTAAAGCTTAGGATGGCTAGATTATCACATTTACAACAGAAATTTAAAGTAACAGATCAATGGTCAACTTGATAAAAAAAATTGCATTTTCTGATTATTAACTGATTTATCTTAACATAGGAATTACAGATTCTCTGGTTGTGTGTTCAAACTACAAGTAGTTTTATGACTAGTTTTTTTCCATTTCATGAAGAGCTTGCTATATGTAGTTAATCTTCTCGTTAGTAATGTCTAATGTCATTCTAGGAAATATGTGTATTCATATTGGCACTCTAATATATTAATATACGCCCTCATATAAACAGAGGTTTGTTTGGTAGATAGTTTTTGGACCCAAGTTAAAGCCAAGATTTTGATTGCTAATTTTTGATGCAGGTAAACTTTTTCTGCTAAGAAAACTGACACCGTACAATCTTCCCATTTTGTACTGTGTTAAAGTTAGTTAATATTTACACGCTGTGAATATTTCTGTTACTGAATATCTCTCTCATGTATAAATATGCACCTTTTTATTTATCAGTTTCTTAATTTTAAATATGAGCTTGTTTGTTGTTTTTATAGTATAACTTTTTAATTTTAAAAAAAAATCCTTTTCTAGTGTTTTACATGTTAATTTAGTGTTCTCTGCTGGGAACCACCACAAAACATTAAAACAGATTTAAAAAAATTTTTATTTACATACATTCAAAATGCATTATCTATTGAAACTTGTTTGCAAGAATGTATTCCTGTATGTGATAGCAGTGAATATGCTTGGAAAGAGTGAAAAAATGCACTATTGCCATATACATCAAACACAGTTTATTTTTCTTATTTATTCATAGAAAATTAATTTTTCTCTTAAATCAAACCTAGCAAGATTTTAAAATTTCTAGTGAAATATTGCACAATAAAAATGGATATAGTCAGGTATTATGACCAAACTCTACTGCATTGAAACAGTCAGTCAGTTAAATGCCATACATGATACATGTTTGGGTGATCATGTCTCGAAAGAAACATGATTGACTGAGCAGAAGAGTATCCTGCAGTAAGTTTCCATTACTTTCTGTTCCAAGGCTATAGAACCCAAACTGTTCTGTTATTTAACCCATAACTGAAGGGATGTGATGGATTAATACCTTTTCTAAGGGTATTTACGCATAAGTGAATCCAAGGAATTCAACTGGAATTCAAACTCGGCTTTCCGATTTCCATCGCACCACAACGCACATCATTGAAATGCTATTACCAAAAATATGAATATATTGCCATTCAAAAGATTATACATGTCCATGGAAAAAAATTATTTCAAATCAATATTTGATGTGATCACCTTTATTTTTTTATTACTGTTAGCAGTCTTGATAACATTGACTTCAGTAGATTTACCCAGTCACTGGAATGTATTTTTTTTTCACTCCATTTCCACTGCACTCTTTCAAGTGAGTCTTATTGGATGGTTGACATTCTTCTAGTTTTTGATTCAGTACATTTTGCAAGTGCTTAATTGGAGTTAAATCTGGTAATATTTTAGGCCAACTGAATGTTTTTTTTTTTTTTTTTTTTTTTTTTTTTCAGTATATTGCAGTAACTTTCTGCATTTATGATTCTCTCAATAAATTGTTGATGTCAGTGATTCTTGTTTCAAAGCATAATGCCTCAGTATTGATATCAATACTTTTACTTATTGACCTTGTTTTGGTGATGCCAGATTCATTTAGATGACAGTGACTTTTGTTTCATTTTATTGCAGTAATAATTTATCCTTATTACTTTGTGTGAAAAACTTTTAACTCACATCTTTGTAGTAGTTTTCAATGCAGTTATCAACCATGTAAGATTGTCCTGTTAGTGTAGATTTGATTATTGTAGCAGAAATATTAATGGCAAACATTTGTTTGGCTTCATCAGCAACATCAACCAATCACTTCATAAAATGAATAGTCATTATTGACACAATCATTTTTGTGCACTTCTAACATTTTCACTTGAAATTTTGAATGATTTTTGAATCTGTTTATGTGAATCTTGTAATTATTTTTGTAGTTGTTCTGTTTGTGAAAAGAAATAACAAAGTTCTTTCCTATGTAGAGCCCCCCCCCCAAAAAAAATAAAATGAACTAGATGTTTGTACATTAAAAACTATGACATTCAGAAGCATTTTCATACTTAAAATCCCTTCTCAGAAAAAAATATCAATAATAGTCTAAAGATATACTCATTATATAGAATAAAATAAATTTTTTTTCATGATCGTAATCATTTTTGAATGACAATATATATTTTTGGTAATAATTTTAGTGTTTTAGTTTTGGCAATAATTTAGAGTGTCATCATAAATAATACCTGATAATATTCATTGTGTAATGTCAAACTAATAATAATAAAATCTAATATGTTTGGTTTAGAAGAAAAATAACTTTCAATGAAAAGATAAATGCTAGGAGATTACCCCCATTAATGTATGGTCTTGTAATCATAGAAGCTTATTCAATACAATAAGTAACAGATGTATTTACATACAAATGAAATATATTTTTATAAATAAATTATAATTAAAATAAAGAATGTGCAATCAGTGATGCATGAATTGTTTTTCAATTCTTTAAACCAGAATAAACAGTTTATATATATATATATATATATATATATATATATATAAATTATATGGTTATGTCAATTTTACATTGCTACATGGAAATTTCTATGTTTCGAGATTAATTCTCATAATCAGGCAATGTTGGTGTGGTTGTGCAGACGATTTACATTTAAATGACAAATACTTTCAGTTTACTGTGAATGTATTTGGGTGTTTTTGTATGTGTGTGTGTGTGTGGCTAATCAGAATGGAGATTCACTTTGGTGTTTGACCCTGAGTAATTTCTGTTCTAACCAACTTTTTTCCTCCTTTTTTTTTTTTTTTTTTCCTTGACCCTATTCCTCTCTTGTCTGTTTTCCTTCGCATTTATCTTATCATTTTCCCTTCAGTTTTATTACATTTGATGTGATATTTCTTTTTAGTAGTACCACCCTCCTTCCCTTTAGTCTATTTGTTAAAGAAAAGATTTTTTCCAAAAAGATACCCCAAACTGCTATTTTTTCGCTCTATCTATCAATTTTCTGTAAAGTTTATTATCCTGATACAAAGTGGGGAATTATTAAAAAAAGAAAAACTAACTTATTCTATATTTGGCTTTATTTTTATTTTCATTTTTATTTTTACCTAATTCGTCGGTTAGCATGTTATTTAATTTAGGTTTTATCCATTTTCTAATGTGAATAATTTACAATGTCTACATATGACATTAATTTCGTTGCATTTATTTAATAAATTTTTATTTTTAAGGGATCTAATAATAAATAGTTTTTCATATAGGCATAATGAACATGGTTCATTTAAGGACTTAATATTTTAGCTTCTTTTAGGATTTTCCATTTTATTTTGGGTGTTTTTTTTGTTTCCTTTAGGTACCAATGATATCTCGATAGGGATGTTCTATTTCTGTATTTGCTATTATTAAATGAAGAGGTATGCTGGTAAATTCTCTGCTTTAGAGTATTTTTAGTACTCCCTATATAGACTTTTATGTTGTTTGGGTTTTCCTTCGTCCATATTTTGCATTGATAGATTATCGATTCCATCAAACACTTATTTTCTAGCGGACAGTTTATGGGGTTTTTACAATTACATTTTTTCTTGTCTAAATTGTTATTTTCTGTTGTCTGATTTTTACTGGTTTTGTTGAATTTTTAAAAAATATTATTATTGTGGTTTTTATAATTTTTTCTAGATTATTCATACAGCTGTAACTTAATTTTATAGTGTTTTTATTAAAGATCTTACTTAGTGGATTTTTCTCCGGGAAAAACTCGAGGAATTTTCTTCCCAACCTACCATTAGTCATCTGGTTGTAGTGGGGTGTGTACCAGATGATTTTCCTATTCCTATTTTTTCTTCGAGGGTTGCTTTTCTTGTTTACATACTTAATATCCACTATTTTTTAATGCAGTATTATAAAAATCGCTATATTTATTGAACACTTCCTCCTTTGCCAAGTTTCTACTAATTCTGTATTCTATTGATGAGGGTATATGCTTGATGATAGACGGAGGGTGGTTAGATTTTGGGTGGATGTATAAAGGGTTTGTGTTTGGTTTTTTTGTATGGTTGGTGTATATTTTTCTCTAGATCCAAAGTTACATCGAGGTAATCTACTTTTTTTTTATCTTAGCTTTAACTGTTACTTTTAGATTGAGATTTTTAAACTCCTTATGTATCATTTTTCTAACCCTGTCTATTTTGAAGTTTGTGGTATTTCTTATTACTATAAGTCCGTCATCTCTATAAAGTCCAATGTATTTAGTGTTTACTTCCATGGTATATATATATATATATCTGATGAATAACGAACGAGGAAAAATTTACCATGTCCAAAACATTAATTTAAAACAGTGCTCAATATATAATATAGAGCTGTGGATATTCTAACCCAGTCTATATAAACCCCAATTCTAATCACTCACCATCCATTATCAAGCATATCTTATCATCAGTGGAATGCTACATTAACACACACTCCTCAAATAAAGAAATATTTGTTAAACACAAAATAATTTACGATAAAATTCTTAGACAGTGGATATCAATCATCCAATATTAACTTTGTGGAAAAATTCAAGAGCTCAAAAAGAAAAAATAGAAGCAGGAAAATCATATGGTATAACCCTCCTTTTAATCAGGTAGTTAACTTTAAACTGAGACATAAATTTCTTAAATAGATAAGCATTTTCCCAAAAATAACCCCTAAGCAAAATATTCAATAGAAATACAATAAAACTAAGCTATAGCTGTTCCAACAATCTAGAAAAAATGATTAAAGTACATAACAGTAAAATATTAAAAGTACACAACAAAATAACTCCAACACTAATACCAGTCTTCCCCATAATAACAAACTTTGTAACTGTAGAAACCCAAACCAATGCCCCATTTCTAATAAATGTTTAACAAAATCCCTCATATATGTGTTTGATTTCATCCATAGAGAACCCCAAAGATGAAAAAATGTATATCGGAAACACCATGAACGTATTTAAACGGCACTTTTACAATCACCTCTCATTCTTCAATAACAAAGAAAAACAAAACATGACGTCTCTTTCCAAACACTTTTGGAAGTTAAAAAACGAAAATAAAACACCTTAAGTTAAATGGAAAATCCTCAAACAAGCAAGAACAGATAAATCAATAAAGGAACCATGCTTCCATTGTCTTCAAGAAAAAAAAAATTGAAATCATTAAATACATGAATAGCGACAAACTTTTAAACCAGAGGCATGAAACCACAGTGAACTGCAAACACATTAAAGAACTAACCTTGCAATCATGCTAAAAAATACTGCAAAAGCCAAAACCAGGATCCCCTAGAGACGATAAATCTTTATAGTACTAACAATACTCCTACATCAAATTTTACCTATTACACACCACAAACTATAATCTAATTCAAAGTTTTATAGAAAAAAGTGATTTCCTAAAAATCAAAATTAAGGTTAAATATACAAAATTAGACTAATTATAAAAACTGTGGTTAAATACAAAAATATTCTATGGTTGTACAAATAAGCATTAAGGATAGGTTCAATCCCATCCCTTCCCACCCTTTACGCCTCCTTACTCTCCCCACCTCTAATAAATTCAAAGAATAAAGGCTAGCCAGGCGACCGTAAAAACATATACACCATTTTCTAATATTAAATCTGTCTACAAAATTACTGACACTTTCATTAATCAACTATATCCCCTACCCACCCCACTTTCTTCAGAATTCTAACGGACAATTTACAAGACTTATTCCCCACCAACATCCCACACACAGCTTGCCAAATATAAGAAAAGAGGCCTTCTATTCCTTTCCACACCACCTGATGAGACATTGTAAGTCTGATGTCGAAACAAAATGTACAATTTGTAGTGGATATCTATAAAAAAAAAATTTGTACATGTTCTAAAATATAATTTATAATATATATATATATATATATATATATATTGTTCATTCAGTAATGAATTTGAACACTCTTGGATACTGGCATGTGTTTACATTGTGTATATAACATGCTAAAATCTTCCTCCCTCCACCAAACACCCATAGCTTAGAGGTAGAATCGTCAACTGATGTCAATTCGGTTGGGTTTCAATCCTGGTTAGAAGCAATCAGATGTCTAACCGTACTGATACAGCAAAACAGAACTATCTGTGGATAACTATTTATGTTCTTGCCTGCTGATTGAATATTATGAAGAAATGGTAGGCTTCAAAAACAGTAGCTACTCACCGCTATTTACGCATCGTTCTTCAGCAATAAAATGAACACTCTTGGCTACTGGTCTGTGTTTACATTGTGTATATAACATGCTAAAATCTGCCTTCCTCTACCAAGTGCCCATAGCTTAGAGGTGACTGATGTCAATTTGGTCAGGTTTCAATCCAGGCTAGAAGCAATTGAATGTCTAACTGTACTGATGAACTGTCATACAGTGAAAGAAGACTGTCTGCAGAATATTTTATATATATATATAAATAAATGAAAGTAGAAGCATGTATATAGATTTATCAATATAGTTGAAGACATTAAAGGTTGTTGTTGGATCATATGTGGGCAAACTTGGGCTTGTGTACCTGCAAAAAAAAAACAAATGTAAATAGAATAAACATTGTTGAGGAGTGAAGGTAGTTCAAATAATAGCAATGTCAATTTAAAAACTGACAAACAGACAGTTTTTAAATTGACACTGTTATTATTTGAAGTACTTTCAATCCTCAGTAATGTTTATTGTTTTAACAAGTGATGATTTGAATTGTTAATAAAACCTAAACATACAACGAAAGTGAATTTGTACATGTTTTTTGTTCTTGAGAATTTACAACAAAATAACATTATTATTAGATTGGACATGATTTGTTCATCTACTCACTTCCGTGATAGGTTTGGACTCTGTTTTTCATTGTCCAAGTCTTCATTTGACTTCTTTTAAGATTTTCAACACTTGTCTTTATATCTGTCACCAGAGTATAATTTTCATAAAATGAGAATATTTCAGAAGAGTTTCTTTCTTTCTCATGTTGACTTTTAAACAAAAGATTTCATCTAATAAAAAATAAATCTATATATTTTTATTTTTAATGATGCACAACCATTGTGTATAGTTATGATCCTGCTATATGCATCTCAACCACTCTCCCATTACACTGAGAAGCTTCATCACTGATGTTTATTGTGAGTGTCATTTGGTGTTTTGGATTTCTAAAAACGTAAGAGTTCTCTCCCAGGTAAGTGACCCAATCAGGAGTGGTCATCTCCTGGTCACCTTTCTGGCAGCTTCAGTTGAAACTGAAATTTAGTCTGAGCTTATAAAGATGTCATTTATTATTATTTTTAACTTGGCCAATGAAAATTGGTTTTATATTTACTATAGTCTCTGTCAATATTTTTTAATATCATTGAATATTTTCCCCATTTAATTTAGCGTTTTGGAGTATTGGATATCGGCTTGGAACAAGAAATCGGGGAGCCGAGTTCGAATTCCAGCCGAATTCATTGCATTCACTTACATGCAAATACCCTTGAGAAAGGTATTAATCCATCTATTCCTTCCAGTTATGGGTTAAATAACAGGACAGATTGGGTTCTATAGCCTTGGTCGGCAACTAGTCTACCACAGAAAGCAATGGCAAACTACTGCGGGATAATCTGCCCAGTCAGTCATGTCTCGAAAGAGACATGATCGCCCAAGCGTGTTTCACGTATGGCACTTGAACTGAACTGATTGGTAAGTTTAAACTTTTGTTGATTTTTCATGTTATTTTCTTTAGGCATTTGTTAAATTTCATATTATATATGAAAGAAAAAAAGATTATGTAAGTATGATTATATTAGGTTGATTTATGACTAAAATTAATATTCATGTGTGGAAAAATAATAGTTGATATATGATTGAATCAATAAAATAAATTTAAATAAATTAACCTGAGTTACACATAAATAAAAAAAAATGTTATTGTATGAATAGATGAAATAAAAAGCAATGACTCTATTTGTTTTTATTTGGTCATTGATTAACCATTATTATAATTATGCAAATAATAGATTAAAATTATTTGTGTAAGTTTGCTATACTAAAAAATGGGGCAAGTCTGTACCATTTAATTTTTCAGTAGTAAAACAAACAAAAACCTTTTCACACATCATGCTGGTTTCCCTGGCTGTTCATTCTCTCCCACTGGCCTGTTGGCTATCACTTTATCCACATTTAAGAAAGGGCTTTTTACTATTTTGTGCAAAGCTTAAAGATCAAAATAAAAAAAAAAACATTTTTTTGATTGGTCAAAATTCTTTTATTTTCCAGTGTTTCTTTCTTTTTCATTTTTTTAAAAATCTAAATATAGAGAAAGAGAGAGAAAAAGACATTTAAGAGGTTTTAAAGAAATGTAAATGCCTTATTTTAATTTGAATTCTTTTTTTTTTTTAATATTTTATTTTTACATTAGGGGATACCACAATAGTCCCTCGCCCAAAAGCAAAGCTAGGAAGTGAACAGAAATGTCTAAAAGTAGAAGTAGTCATCATTTTTCTCCTGCCTTAGATTTATTAGTTTGATTTATTATCATTAGTACAATAGTGCTATTTTCCTTCTCAGCTGTGAACTCATTTTTGTTTGCATTATCTGTTTTACTGGGATTTATTCTATCTTTAGATGTTCACTCAACTTTCAGTTACCTGCTTGTAAGTTGGCTTGAATGTCTTTTTGTCTGTCTTTTTATTTATTTATTTTTTTGTTTTAATTTTTGAAATGTTTTAGTTTTAAATTTTTTTGTCATTGCTAGTATTTTGCAAGTTACTACTACTATTGTAAAGTATTTTGGCTCTTAAGTTTGGTTTCGACTTATACTAAATTAAGACTTAGTAAATTTTTTAATTTGCCTTTTTTTAATTTGACTAGATTGTACCTACTATCGCCCGCTTTTCTTTTGCTTAATTTTAAAACTCTCCATGCCCAATTGAACGTTTGTTTTTTTTGTTGTTTTTTTTTAAATTGGCAAAAATTTCTCTGGTTGCCAGATTACTTGTTTTTTGCTTTCCTTTTCATAGCAGACTGTTACATTACTTGTTTGTCTTTTTCCATACCGGCCTTTAGATTATCTGTCTTTGTTTTTAATGGGCTGTTGATTCTAGTTCCTCAACCTCTCTGATGTACAGATACTGGCTACAGTTGACAACCGACCCTCACTCTGTTTCACGTGGACTGACCAAAAAGTTAAAAAAATTATTTTTTAGCTTACTGGCAGTAATGTGTCTGGGATGGTTTGCAACTTTGTTTAAAATATTCTCAAAAGTAAGTCACTTTTTTCTCTTGTTTAATTTTAAACTTCCCATGCTTAATTGAACGTTTGGTTTTGTTTTTCAAATTGGCAACAATTTCTCTGGTTGTCGGATTTAAGTTAAAACTTGCAGTTCACCACCCTATTTTTTTTTTTTTTTTTCTCCAATTTGGAGTAGATAGACTAAACTATCGCCCGGTTCACACTCCATCCACGTCTACTGTACAGGTGAAGTGGCTCATCCATTTCTTTCTATTTAGGATGCGGTTTCCGGCTTTCTCTTTCCCAATCTTTTCACTCCTTTTTTTTTTTTTTTTTTTTTAATTGGAGTAGATAGCCTAAACTATTGCCCAGTTCACACTCCATCCATGTTTACTGTACAGGTGAAGAGGCTCATCCCTTGTTCCCTGTTTAGGATGTGGTTTCCGGCTCTTTCTTTTCCAATCTTTTCACTCTTACGTAGCCCCCTGCACATCAGTGGCATTACCGCCTTGCTTGGGGTGATATGATTAAAAAAAAAAAAAGAAAAGTAGTCCCAATATAAGGTTTTAACCTAACAATTGATACCTTTGCATTGGATTTCAATCATGAAACTTTTAGTTGACTGAGTCAGAATTTTGTAGGGCCCTGTATAGGGTGCTTCTATAGTTTTTCTGACTCAAGTAATCCTAAGTCAAACAGTGATTTTGGGATGAACCGTTTATCAGTAGTGTGATGGCATTTTTTACCAAAATTATGTGCCACATCAGCAAGATATTCAGTATGTAACTAATAGTCATCATCGCTGATGATTAGATTGTATGTCCATTTGGTTGTAGTTGTTTAGTTGATTAATTTGTTTAGTGGCATATCAACCTCTATGGGTTATTTAATGCTGAAATCTTATTATTTTGAACCATTTTATGACCAACTAAATACATACTATAAATAGGTGTTGTTGGTAATTTTATTATAAATAGATATTGTTCATAATTTTACTATATGTATTGTTGGTAATTTCTTTACGTAAAAATGTATTTTTATACTTTCATAATGTTTTGTTTTTGTTTGGGGGTTCACTATTTGCCCCTAGCTGGGACCCCAGCAGGTAAACACCTGTTAGGGTCCCAGCTAGGGGCAAATACCACCCTGGGCCAGAGTGGACCAAGGAACAACAGCAATTAAAAGGTGGTTGCATGCTCTTCAAAACCTCTAATTTCCTAATCAGAGAATGTCTGGCTGTAGAAGACTCCATATAATGGCTTATTGTCAGTGAATAAAAATAGCAAAAGTGAATAATTGCCAAATGAGTTGCTAGGAGTGCTCTATTGGATGTGAACTATTTTGTTTGGGCTTGAGATAATTTCTTTCAAAATAATCTTATAGGTATTAAGTTATCATTTATCAGCTAGTGAAATGCAGCACTGATTGTCTTATTGACTGCTGTGAATCATTGTTAGTAAATGAATTTGATTTACTTAGTTTCATAGAAGAATTGATAGATAAGTAATCTTGTGTGATATTGCAAATCAAGAGTTCTGTGGCATCTACCAAAAAATAGATACAAAGATCTATTGGAAGACTCTTCTTAAAGTGACTATTTTCACTCCATGGCTTATTTTTTCCCACTAGCAATATAGATAGACATTAGTGTTGGTTTTACAGAAGGTGGTAAAATGGAAATACTGGCACCGGTGTCTGATATTTTAGCGGTGACTTTTAAAAGTGATGGATCTGATGGAGCTAATGATATCCACCCAATTAGTTTTTTTGAATCATTAGAGCTGGAAGAGGCAGGAATAGGTTTTATAATATTTGTATATTGTTTTTTTTTGTTTCCATTTACACCATTGTTTACATGATGCAGCCTAATAAAGATAATTGAGATATGCTCTACATACTTTTGGCTTTTGATTTGGATGAAAAGGTCAGAGACAGACAGGTATTCTACTACTTTGATTTGTTTGGGAAGTACTAGTTTGTCATTTGTTTCATTACTTGACAGTTGTAATGCCAAGGTGTTAACAACTACTAAAGGCATCAGCTTGTTAGCTTTCCTAATTCCATTAAAGGCATCTCTGCCTGAGCAACTATAACTGGCACTAATATCTGAATAAACTTGTGCCTAATAATTTTTTCCTCACTCCGATATAAGTAGCTATTGTCAATATATTCTAGTGATAAACTGATGGACTACCAGCTTCTCTAAAAGTTCTGGTTTATCCTTTTCATAAGCTGATGAGATAGATTACTTTAATTGTTTTAATCTTTTGAATGCAAGACAAATGCAGGTAAATTTATAACTGTCGGGTGGTAGT